>BMAW01102198.1:97344-203249 GCA_019974015.1 Nephila pilipes | reverse complement strand
CTACTTTCTTTTATAATTTCTGGAAAAATATTTTAAGAGTTGCAAGAGGATCCTTTATAAATTTGAAAAGTTTATACAGTCACAAATAGTTTTAATATTAAGCAAAATAATAATACGATGACAATAATACTAAAAATCTTTAACAAAAATCTCTTCAAATCATTTTGTAATCAAGAAAGAAATAAAACGAAACATTGACGTTTAATTTAATCGCTTATTTATTTACATTTTTCAAATAAATAATTTTAAAATTTAACTAACATTTTCATCTCACTAAGATTATGATACTATATTTCTGATATTTTTATGATTTCTGAAAACAAAATAGCGTACTATTTTCTGTCACATTCATGCAAAATGAAAATTATTGTGGAAAAGTGGATAAAAAATATACAGGATGTTCGAAACTCATGAGTTGAGAATTTAAGGGTGATAGAAAACATCTTAACAAGCAATTTCACCATCCATTGCAGGAAAACAAGCATGGAACCGCATGATGGCGTTGTAATGGCAACATGCAGATTAAGAAAAGCTCATGCTCTAAAATCTGAACCGCTGTAGCAAAAACTCGCGCTCATACTTTCATTACAGCGTCTCTTTACCGGTTCACTGCTCGCGCTCTTCTTGTGCATGTAAGGACAATATGCCTGTTTGATGTCTTTCTTTTCACCTCTTTAAATTTTTGGCCCATGAGTTTCGAAACCTCATGTAAACACACGCACATTATTTATATATACTGCTGTTTGTGAAAATGCAACACCATGAAAGAATCATCAACGTCAAATGAAATTTAATGCAGAAACGACTTCTGTATCTGATACAAATTAAAGTAGTGAAATTTCAAAACAAGAACAAATTAGCTGTCAAATCAGTGTGTTGCGGCCACCTTTGCGCTCAATAAGCGTTATACGACGTGGCATGGAGTCAAACAGATGTTGAACTATCTGCTTGAGGAAGAGAATTCATAATACGCTATGCGCCCAATAGTTCGTCTTTGGAGGCGCATGGGACGCGGATCACGAGCGAGACATGCGACCAACCATGTCCCACTGCTCAATAGGCGACATATCAGGAATAAGTGCAGCAGGAAGAAGTTGCATGCGTTGTGCTGAACGAAGTCCTCGACAGTCCGCGCTATTGGGCGTGAATTATCCTGCTGAAAGATGTCTCCAGGGATGCGAAGAAAGGAACGACTTCGGGCTGTAGTACTTTCACGGACGTACCTGTTGCTATTGAGATTACCCACCTCAGTCACATTACCAGTGGATCGCTCCATGATCGCGAAATCGCACCCCAGACCATAACTCCCGGGTGTTCGACCACTGTGTCGTTCAAAATACACCTTGGAGGCAGCGCTGACCGGCATAACGCTCTAAACCACGAACAACCTATCATGGATCTCGCACAAATTGAAGCGTGATTCATCTGAAAGACAATCGTGCGCAACAGTACTGCCTTTGGTCTCGTGCTCAAGAGCCTACCGCTGCCGACGCAGCCGTCGATGAGATTCCATATTGAGGGAATCCTGCATAAAGGACACCCTTGCACGCAATCCACGGCGCACAGACGACGACAATTGACGAAGACCGACAATTGTACACCTGTGGGAGTAGACTCAACGTGCTTAGCGTTGCCTGGAGGAAGCTAAAGATCGATTACCGCCATGCGGAGCAGGTGTCGATCGCTCTTGACGTCACCTTCTGCTCGTCCAGTGCCTGTTTTTCGAGTTGTTCGATGCTCGCTCTGGTCCACTAGCTGTCCAGCATCACTGTGGAACTGTTCCGCCGCTGAGACTGTTGTGCGCGATAGGGAAAATCCTCCTTCTCGAGAGGCCGATCTTATCCTCCCCGTTCAAACCCGTAAGTTGCTTGATTTCTCTATTCTTCCGTCGTGAGGCATACTCAGGTCTCTCACTAAACGTTTGCCACTAACATAATCATAGACTTTTCAACGTCCCGCTACAGCACTTATTTGATGCTTTCAGCATCGACATTCAGAGGGCTCGCGCGCCGCGCAATGCCGCGGCTCTGAAACTTTATTAATTTCTGACATAATATCCTATAATTGACATTTTGCCTGAATTTCCCCATTTTGATTCTGATGACTCCTTCATGGTGTTGCATTTTCTAAAGCAGTTTGATAATTATATATTTAATTTATAATATATATATCATATATATATATATATAATTTATATAGAACGTGTTCTCATATATATTAAGACCATATATATATATATGAGAACTTTTTTTATTGTATTATTGAGGGAATTTAGTCGGGCCCCATAAGAGGTCAAAGCGAAACCCATAAAATCTCAGATGATCATCAGAGAGGGGTCTGAGCAGAGAGAGGAAGAGAGTGTTTTTGTTTCTTTATACCAGGAAATTCCATTTAACGTCAGAGACCACATGGTCTGGATGGAGTGGATTTCAAGGAGATCTACTCAAGTCTGGTAGGAATCATCCCTACAAGTCTGTACCGTAGAAGAATGCTGATTTGCAAATTTAGAGCGCGTGATTGAATAAATTAAAAAGAAAATTAATCGTATCAGGAAATAAGAATGAATATATCTTCTAAAAGAGAGAATGAAAAATTTAGGAAATTAAATTATATTATTGTGGAAATGAAGAATAATTAAAGTTACTACACACACACACACAAAAACACACACACACACACACACACACACACACAATCACAATACATTTCATACACATCTACATATATATATATATATATATATATATAATGTGTTATATATATATATATATATATACATCAGTAGCATTCACAATATCAAATGAAAAGAAATCGGTATACAAAGCAAGTTAGAACATTATTCACCATGGAGCAGGATGGATGCACGTTTAATCTGATCGAGGTCTCAAGTCCTCCCTTTGGAGTGGAGTGCAAGTTTGAAGAGGGAAGTGCCAGCTCAGGTGTCGTCCTTGTCACTTAAATGATGTTCAAAATTACGAGGTCCGTAGCCAGTAACCTTTATGTTGCTTCTCACTGCGACGTTAATAAACAATCACTCATTCACAAGGTAAACACCGGTGATCCAACCCCGGAATGCCTTAGCTATCCTTCTCTATTTTATATCCTTTTTCTAGTCAACTAATTTTTTTTTTTTATCTTTCTTCCATATTTTTCAAAAGTCTAGATAACAGCTACCTCTTGTTTGGCGCAGCATAACCATATCTGGCTCTAGCGCCCTTAAACTTCACTATTATTCACTCACTTTGTAAAATAAAACGCAGAAAAATAAATAGAGCGATCTTCCCAGTCTGCTAGATATCTCTAATAGCATGAACATAAAGAGTTAACAGTAACAATTACATATCTCTGACCCCAATGTTAACTAAAATGAGCCACTTCAGCCATAATTGATTCAGTGTCTGAAGAAATGCCAAAATGTAATTTAGAAACAAGTTTCATAACTTTGTTGCATTTAATGTAATTAAAAAGTGCACTTATCTTTTGTTTCGGATACAATCGGCTTTGTTCTTTTCAAGCCATTTTTGAAACAATGTTAATATCTTTTCACAAACAGTTTCTGAACTTATAATATTAAATTTTAAAAACGAATTTATGCCCTTTAAAGGATAGCACACGTTGAAGATATTGTATAAATAAATAAGGATTTTTGAATATCATTTACCATATGATGAATTCAATCCATTATCATAAATTTTATCGATCAACAGGTGTACTTAGTTTGAAGAAAGTGAATACACACTTACTGGGTATTCTTAAATCTTATTTTTCTTAACTGAACTTGAAATCGATATTTTACCGTTTTATTCTTGAACACTGAAGAACACGTGGAATCTATAGAAGAGATCTTTCAGGTAAAACTCTAACTAACCGAACCTTCAAATAACTGATTTTATACTGTTTCATATTTATTCATGTAATATTTATGATGTATGTTATAAATCCAGTATAATATAATATTCATTTCCATTTGGGAGAGATTCTTGGTTTACAAGACCAGGTCGCACTAAATTAGAGCTCTGAACAAATCAGAATGCGCATTTCAGAGGTATTGTAATAAAATATTCTCCAACTTAGGTATACGTAGTATAACCCAAGAAGTTCTGAAAAAGAGGTCCATGCACACAAAACAATCTATCTAAGCACACGTTTCTGAACTGAATGAAATGACGAGAAACCTTTTGATGAGAATTACCGTATTTTTACGTGTAAGAAGAGCCCCTTTTTTGTCAAATATTGAGTCTGAAAAATAGAGGTACATGAATAGAATGAACATAGGGAACTTAGTGGTTAATGTGATGAATAAAAAATATCTTCTTTCTTTGTTTTCTAAAATAAAAAAAACATTTCTTTGGGGGGAATATTTTTTTAATCTTTGAGCACGAAAAATTACGAGGCTCCATATACACATTAAATTAGGATATACACTGCTAGCCATTAAAATTGCAACACCAAGAAGGAATGATCTGAAGAACGTCACAATCACATGAAAGTACGAAGAGGTTAGGATATACAAATGATTAGAATTTTATTGCATTTAGATGACGCAGGAGGGAGAAACGACATCTGAAGCAATGTATAAAGTTAAATTTGTGTAGTGGATTTCTCATTCGGAAAGCACTATGAAAGGTCGGGGTTTGCTCAGAATATCACATTATGCCTCGAATAAGAAGAAATGCTTACCAGCAAGTGTCGAAATTCGATAGAGGCAGGATCGTTGCCTATCGAGAATGTGGATTATCGTTCCGTGTTATTGCCCTTCGCACTGGTCGATATCAAACCGCTACCATTCGAATATGGAATCAATGGGTTGCTGAGGGTTATACTGAACGGCATGCAAGATCTCCATGTCCTCTCCCATGACTAACGCCCGAGAGGACACACTTATTGAGAGGTCGGCCCTGCAAAACCGTACAATCACACCAAGGACCATTAGTCAATAAATGAACATGATGTTTGCAGCACACCCAGTATACGTTCGTACGGTGAGATGACATTTGCAACAGCGTGGATTGTCACCACGGTGACCATCACTTCAGCTTTCTTTGACAGTGCAGCATAGAGAGAGACGCCTACTCTGGTGCGCCGAACGAGTCCCAGTTCTGCGTGCAGTATTCTGATTTCCGTATACGAGTCTGGAAACTCCGAGGCTTGCTTGCATTCGATATCGGCATAGAGGCCCTGCACCTGATGTGATGGTTTGGGTAGTTATTGGGTACTCGACACGCACATCTCTAGTTAGGATCGATGGCAATTTGAACGCAGATTGGTACATTTCTGATATCCTACGTCCGGTGGTTGTGCCCTATCTCCGAGGCCTGCTAAACGTCATCTTCCAACAAGATAATGTAAGACCATATGTTGCATCCTCATCTCGAAGAAAAGCTCCTATGACACATTTGAAATCTTTTACTGCTTACCTTTCTCTTTAGGCCACAGCTTTGGGGTCAAATAAGCCCTTCTATTTTATGCTGATTTTTGCTTCCACACTCGAATTTCTTTTTACTTTATATATCTTTAATTACAAAAATTCCGTTGTTTTTGTTGTCAGAGGTAGCATGATTCTTTATTAATTATTGGCAATTTTTAAATGTGGGAATCTTAAGATCTGATATAATTCTAAGAAATATTTCAAAATCAAATTATAGTACGAAGTGTGGATATTAAAAATGCCAGACTGCCGCTGCTACAGAAGAAGTACGCATACGCCAAACTCCAGAGACTGACAGTTGTTTAGCGTGAAGCTTTCTCTTTCGAATGCATTGCCTCACTCTTATGTAAACAATTCCGTATACCCATAGTCTTAGTTTACATTATATCATTTTATTTGTTTTACTGAAAAAAAATAAGTGTAACAATAGAGTAACGCATTGTTGTGAAATTTCACAGGACTATTAGAAAAACTACTGCTGAAACTTATAATTTATTGAAAACGAAATGTATGGCAATGAATGTTGATCGCATGTACATGTTTTTAAGTGGTTTAAGCGTTTTAAAAATGGCCGAGAAGACGATGAAGATGATTTACACCCGGGTCACCCTTGCATTTCAAAAACGGATGACAATATCAAAAAAATCGGTAATCTGGTTCCATTTGATCATCGATTAAGTATTCGTGCGATTCCTGAGATTGTAGAAATTGACAAAGGAGCCGTACGGTAAATTTTACATAAACATTTTAACATGCAAAAAGTGTGGGCTAAAATGGTGCATGAAATTCTTACGTTTGTACGACAAGAAATTAGCAAAAATGTTTGTACTGACATTTTGAACGCCATTGAAAATGACCCAAACTTATTGGAAAGGATAATAACGTGTGACGAATCGTCACTTTTTTATTGCGATCCTGAAACGAAGCGCTAATCCATACACGGGAAGAACCCATCTTCACTGAGAGCAAAAAAAAGTTCGAAAGAGCAAATTAAAATTCAAAACAATCATGATTGTTTTTTGATACCCATGGGATTGCATACCTTCACTAGGTTCTAGAAGATCAATTTTAATTAACAATACTACCTCTAAGTCCTTGCTGAACTCCGTGAAATAATAACGAAAAAATGATTCGAATTGCGGTAGGACAATTCATTCCACTTTGTCTGTCAAGAGCTTTCTAGATTAAGTACAGCATCCCAGTGTTAGAACAACCACCTTATTTGCTGGATCTTGCCCCATGCGACTTCAATCTGTTTCCGAAGGTGAAATTTGAATTAAAAGGAACAAAATTTGAATCCGTTGAAGATATGAAAGAGAAAGAGGCACACGTCCTGAAGGAACTGACATAAGAAGACTTCAAGCAATGTTTCGAACAATGGAATGGAGCGTTGTAGGGATAGAGGAGGGGTATATATTGAAGTTGATAATAAATAAATCTGTAAGAATTCTCTCTCCTCAAAATAAAATATTTTATAGCATTAGTCTCGCTATTTAATAGCAACACCTTGTTCTTTGAAAGAAGTACTTTTGCTTTAATAGTTTCGATAACATTCGTAAAAACAAAACAGAACTCTTCGCAATTATTTGCAACAAAATTTTCATTTCCTGTCAAACCAATTCACTTCAGTTCGTTTTGTAGCCTTTTATTTTAAAAGTGGGGTTTGAACCATTTATATCTAATAAAAAGGAGCTCCTATTGTTCCACTAGTATACAAGTACATTGTCGCAATACATATGATTAATTTACAATTGAAATAAAACTGCTATCTAGCAAATAATATCATTATATACAGCTCATTTATATCTATATATCACTAGTTTACATGATAAGCTAGTGATATAAAGATATATAAATCAGTAGTATATATAATGTTATAAATTGTAAGTTAGCAATTTTATATCAGTAATAAAATATAAATAAGACTTTTTTCAGTTTACAGCTTTAAGAATTTCGCGATAAATTATTTTCTCTAAATCTCTTTGATACAGCGAATGTTTGCCGATAATGACTTATTTAAAATACACGAAGGAAAAATTCACTGAAATAAAGTTTTAAATGGGAACCAATATTTTTAACAATTCCTGTTTTTAAATATCGACTCCGAGTTTTGAGCCAATAACTTTCGAACGCAAAGATATAATTATCATTAAAGACGCAGAAAAAGTGTATTTTAAATATAATCAAATGGGATATAAAGTTTTTTTTAAACATACAATTAACTTACTTTTATTAAAGTTTCAGACTGACAGACGATAATAATATATTTCCCTAAAATGAATATTTGCACCACGCTATTTTTTATTTAATGAGCATAAACTAGGACTGATTTTAACCTCATAGTACATATTCCTCATCAGCAATTAACTTTTAATACATTACTTGAACTATTAACTGACTTCCTTTAACAAGTGATAGCGTTAAATGAATCCATGTAATTGTAATGGAACGAGAGAAAACAACATTGCTTTGTATCATTCTCCTTCCTGTTTGCAATAACATTTCTGAAGCAGCCTTATTGTATTTGAGCCGTGAATCCCAAGTGAGGGAACATAAATGGAATCAATGAGAAGGCATCAATCGATAGAAAATCTAGATATCACTTATTCATAGCTAAGTGCAGTTCGCTACACTCTGAATTATTAGAGTAACACAGATAACATTTTCAGTTTATTAACTCTATTCGTACACACACTGTAAATAATTCATATTTAAACTGACTGTTTCATGAAATAATAGTCGAAATCGCTGTTTTAATGACAGTAATCTACATTGAAAAGAATTTTTTTTATATATAATGGTTATTTTAATGTCACGTTTTAATATAATTGAAAAATCATTACCTGTCAGGGGCTTACCTTCATTAGGTTAGTACATAAATCATGACCCTGAGGTACCTTAGTAATCTTTCTCTATCACATAAGGCTTATCATCTTTGGTAAACACCAGTTAAGCTCCCCGGATTACCTTAGCGATCCTTCTATATTTTCGATCTTCTTGTCCACTAATTTTTATCATTTTTTTTCACTTTTTTCAAACATGCAGACCACAGGTAAGGAGTAATAGATTTAGCCCGCTCTGAACCTTAATTTTCACTCACTCACTTAAAAATGCCTTACAGAAATCGTAGCATATCACTTCTTCCTGGAATCCTTTACTTTCTCTTACTAGTAATTACACTAGGATTCAACAAGCGAGTGGACATGATTGCCATGGTTTTTCAGTTGAGTGCTGATTCTGCTTGAAGACCCATCGTGTAGCGGGTCTGATGCTCGTCGTTATAATAGACTGAAAGTTAGGAGAGTGGGGTGACAGTTCAGGTTCAAATCGTGACTTTACCGTGATTCTGAATGACTTCACCAATAGCTTTGCTTCTAAGCGAGATATTGATAAACAATCAATTAATTCACTGTCATTTGCTTTTTACTCATACATAAATTTTATTGAAAGCTTTCATTGATTGGAAAGGGATAGAATGCCTATTTATTGTTTTTAATCAAATGGGTTAACGAATCATACTTAACGGATATAGGAAATATTGCTATATTATAGGTAACAGTAGTATTAGACTCCCAAGGGGCTATTGTATTAGATACCCTATAAATTGTGGTCTAGGACCACTTCTTACATTTAATACCTTTTCAATTTTTTAATATATAAATTAGATTTTTTATAACCATGTTCATTTTCCTGATTTTACGGTTCTATCCATAGACTTAATGTTAAATTTTTCTTAAATTGTGCTTAACGATTTGGGCTCTAATGTCTTATTAAAAAACTTGGTAATTTTCACTATTAACTTAGATATTATTCAAATATTTAATTAATTTTGCTGTTCTATCCATAGGCTTAATCTTAAATTTTTAATTAATCTTTTATATTCAATTTGATAATTTACCGTTTCCTTTCATTTTAAGTACATTTAACTTAAAATATATGTAGTTTAATAATTAACCATCTTCCTTAATTTTAGTTAGTGTTAGCTTAAAATATATTCAGTTTAACAATTAATCGTTTGCTTTAATTTTAATTATATTTAGCTTAAATGTATTAAATTTAATAATCAATCATTTGCTTTAATTTATTTACATTTAGCTTAAATATATTCGATTTAATAATTTATCGTTTGTCTTAATTTTAATTACTTATAGTTGATATAATATTCAAATTAATAATTTATTGTTTTTTTATTGTTTGTTTTAATTTTAATTACATTTGCCTTAAATATATTCAATTTAATAATTTATCGTTTCCTTTCATTTTAATATTCAAAAGTTTACTATTGTCCATTTCTCGATATATCATTGTTTACTTTAATTCTTATATTTAATTGAGTAATTTAATAATAATTACAAAAAAAGTACACCTTGGGGGGCTAAATATGTTCTTTGCAAAACTTTGTATACAACTTTTATGATTTTGTATTTTTTTTTATTATTATGTCCATTCAGATAAGTTATTATGGTTGACTAAAATTTCCATATAATTAATAGATTTTGGAAGTGTACTTATAATATATTATACATATAGAATTTCTTTGTAATTGCCAATTTAGAGAGCTCTAAATCTTAGAAAGCTCTAAATCTTTTTAGAAACACACTTATTTATAGATAAACACAATAGGTGAATTCTTAATACATACCGAAAGAGACAATCACCGAATTCATAGAATTCAGTAAGCAACATTCCACAATGTAAGTCAAAAAAATACAAAAATAGAAATTTTATCATACACATATTAATTGTATCTTTTAAATAACCAATTGTGACATCTCTAATAATGTGTATCTAAAGGATAGAAGTGTAATGTTGAACAGAACAATCAAAAATTAGAGCGAAACATTTAATACGATAAATGGCCAGTAAAAACAGGCTTTTTGTAATAATTCTTTACAAAAGTAATTAATGCCAAAAATAATTTCTTGATACCTGTCAAAACTTTTCTCGTTTAAATTTGAAGTAAAAAGAAGAGAAATTGATGTTAAAAATATGAAAATATTAAAAAAAATTCTTCCAGTTTTCAGACGACTACAGAAGGTAACAAAAATTAATTTTTTTAAATTAAAGAATAGATAGATAGAGAGAAAAGACTTGTGTAGACTACTAAATAATTAAAATTATTTGAATGCATTTTTTCAAAACACGTTCGTATGATAAATATTTGTTATTATGGAGATTTTTGGGTGTAGCTTACATTAAGAATAATGCTTCTGACATTAAGTAAAAAAAAAAAAACAAATTCTCTCACTTACCAATTCCTCAACCCTCCAATAAACACATTCCTTATAAACTGTTTTCAAATGATATTACGTAACTCTCGTTCCAATGATTAAGATGTAGCTGCTTAAACATATTTTAGTTTAGAGCTTTGCGAGTCAAACGTTTTAAACATCATTAAAACTAATAGGAAAAAAAGCAATATTTTTTTTTTCTAGACGGTTGAAAAATCTTTGAAAAATCAGTTGGCTCTAAAACAAAACTGGATGAAGTTTTAAGATGAGATTCGAAAGACCGTTTGAAAAATACATTTTAAAGATATTTTGATTTGTAAAAGTTCTGAATAATAACAGCAAAGCTGTGGCTTTCAGGAAGTTGTAATGGAAAGCATAAAGCGCGAGTTTCTTGCACATCATCATTTATACCGTGGATTTCAGGAGGCAGGCGATGCCTTCTAAAATTCACGGTAGAAATGACAATGTGGGAGAAAATTCGCGCTTTATGCTTTCCATTACAGCGTCAATTCCAGCGCCGTCTAGCGGTTCACCGCTTGCTCTCCACCTATGCATTATATGGGGGAAATTGCTTGCTTAGAAGCTTTCTATCACCCTTTTAAATTTTTGCCCATGAGATTCGAAACACCTTGTATGCATATATATATATATATATATATATGTGTGTGTGTGTGTGTGTGTGTGTGAAATTCATTCTCAATTCTTCATTCAACTCTCAATATTTTTCATTCATAAATATTAGTATTATTCATAATATCAAATGAAAAGAAATCTTTATATAAAGCGAGTTAGAACATTATACATCACAGAAATTTGCTATGTGAAATTCAAATTATGAATTTCTGCTTTTCGAAGTCGAATACAAAAGAATACCCCGGAGTTCCCATATTTTCTTACCTGTAGATTCCCCTCTTTCAGCTATTTGGAAAGTTTTTCATTTATATATTATTCATTTCCAGCATATATTTTCTCGTTTTGCTTCTGAGTAGTTATATGCTCCCATATAAGTTCAAAGTAAATGATACTCCGAATTCAACAAAAAAATAATGTTTTATTTTTTTGATGTTACTACTTTCTTCGGAATCAAAACCACCAGTTTCCTTACACCAAACCACCATACAATTGTAGTTTCTATTTTTGAAAAAAAGTGGTTCATTTTTTTTCTTTCTATAAATAATTATAACTTTTTTAAGAACTCCTTCACTTCACTTTAGATAAATATATTTGTTAAAAGAAATTGTGTGACTTTCGAAAAAGTAATTTTACGCTATTCGAAATGTTTTGCATTAGAATAAATTATCTTTATAATTTAAAAAAAAGTTCTTTAAAACTGTTTTGCTTTCCTCAGAGTCGAGTAAATTTCGAGTAAAACATACAAAATAAATTAACCTTCTCAAAAATTGAAATATTTTTTTTATCAGAAATGAGGTTGATTTTTTGGTTTTATTAATGTCGTACTAGAAGTAACACAAGCGTTATTGGCGACGGACCTCGTAATTCTGAAACTTTGTTAAATGACGAGGACGACACCCGAGATGACACCTCTCTTTCTTAACTTCCACACCATGCCAAGGGAGGACTTTGAGACTCGTCGTATTTGACGTACATCAGCCCCGGCTACACGGTGGATCTTTAGTGACATCAGAGGTCGAACCAACGATTCGGCGAAAACCGCCGGCCTCGAGTCTACGACCATGACCACTAGGTTACATTAGAATTGCTAGGGAGGTGTTTTTATACAGTACTTTGAAACGATTTTCAAAATGTTTGGTATTTTCGAGTGGCCTACTTCTTTTTTTGCAGACATTTCCCATTTTTTGTGAAACTGGGTGATTCATTTGCTTTCCAAATCAAATGGGCAGCTTGTGTGTGAGTTCATTTACATCCCCCTCTTTGGGTTACCTCTTTGTCTTGGAGTGGGTCGATAGCCCAGCTGCGGCTCCAAAAGTAAGTAAGACCAGTTGGGCCTATCTTGCTCTCACGAATAACAGGAAGCCATCCAATCGATAATCAGAAAAAGATTTCAAGAGAGCCGAGAGGGAGTTATTTACGAGACAGCTTTCGTTCATCGGCTGTTCTTCCGTTTGTTACTGGATTATCTTTATTGTTTTGTCATTATTGAAAGAGAAGTAATTCAATTGAAAGGCTAACACGGTTCCTCACTATCGGTGGAGGACTAATGAAAATCCTGCTTGATTTACAGCTATATTTTTAAGAAGGATACAATTCTTTTCCGCATTCTTGTGATTGGCTTACTTTTTTCCTTTGCTCATATTATGCAAAGCTGAGAAAGGAAGACGCAGCGCTTAAAAATTCAAGCAATATCTTCAAAAGCATTTTAGGTCGTGATGTGAATTATTATTTTTTTTTTTTTTTGCAGAAAAATGGAACTTTCTCTCTCTTTTCCAGTAATTTAATTAGTCTAAATGGCATCTTTCTTCTGGCGAAGCTTCTATACGTATCTCTTAAACAATCATTTCACCAGGAAACGTCATACTCCGTTTTGGTGTGGGTGTGGTGTATTAAAACTAAGTCACTTAGCAGTCGTTATGATTAAATTTTCGAAATCGCAATACAAAATTATTGGCATCAGAAGTGTGGAGAGAGAGAGACGTTTAGCACACTTATAATTTAACTGAGAATAAAATTATTCATATCTTGAGGATTAAATCAGTAATGTCATTTCTATTGCAGAAGCTTATAAGAAGTGTTGTTCAGCTGTTAAATGTTTAGAAAAGTAATTAATGCAAAAAGTAATCAGAAATAAAACTTAAAGTACTTATAACTATTTCCCACTATCTTGGAATGTTTTCCCCCGTTAATTATATTTAGAAGAGTATGGATTTTGAGTGAAATCAATTACAATAGAGTTATGTAAAATAATTCAATTAAAACAAAATTAAAACAAAAAATTGGTTCGGTTTCGTTGATTACAAATCTGAAGATGGAGTGTGACCGCAATTTTAAGCATTTTCAAAAAAGATTAATAATATGTCTCGGGGGTGATACATAAATTAAAAATATTTTTTTATTTTCTTTGTTTCAACGAACTTTATGCATACACATAGTTTGTAACAAAAATTCTGTAATGTTGCTTTAAGATTAACTCTTATTATCTCACTGCATCATAATTTAGAATAGTATTTCACTTCATGATTATGTAATAATATCATTTAAAACTGATACCTGAACGAAATATCACCCTTATTTTTAAGAAGAATCCAATTGATTCTGGAATTGAAATGAATTTAGTGTGACTGATTTTAACGTCGCACTAAATTTGTAGTTTTAGCAATGGGCCTGGAATTTTATAATGACCCTTAGTACCTTACCACACTTTAAACTTCCCAAGAAGGACTTAGAGACCCAATAGTTAAAATGTACAACAGCCCCATTATTTAATAGGAAAAATTCTAATGAAACTGGTTCTAAGAACTCCTACTATATAATTTTAGCTACTCTCAAATTTCACCAACATTAAAAGTTATTGAAATTGAACACTTTTCAGTTAACTAAAGCCTTTTTTGGTTGGGGAGGGGATTTAGTGTTGATTTCATTACATTTTCTCCTGATAAAGTATTCTTGTTTTCAGGAAGTCCGTTGGATCATTGTACATAAAATTTTCTAAATTTTAAAATAGCACTGATCATTGAATTCTATATATTTTTTTAAAAAAACGTGGATTTTTTTCTTAAAATTAATTTTTAATAATATTTTAATTCAAAAAATTTTATGGTATCTGGAAGTGAAAAGAAATTATATTAAAACATTTATAAGAATTTCCGATCAAAAGGATATATATATATATATATATATATATATATATATATATATATATATACAAACACACACACATATATATACAAGCACACACACACACACATATATATATATATATATAAATATAAAAGTGCGTGTATAATATTTCAGTTTTATCCATTTGTGAAGTGAAAGAAAAATGATACATTTTTCATATATTTAATAATATTTATTGTTTAATATATTTTCCATCGTTACTTATGAACTCTAGTCAGCGTGACTGTAATTTGTAAGTACCATTTTTGATAAATGCCTTGTCTTTAGAGACGAAGAACTCAAGTAGTGTTAGGCTGATGTACGCTTCAGTTTTGAATTTTTTTCCTTTAAAATTTTTTAGCATGGACATAAGCAAGTTGTAATTAGAGAGTGCTAGGTCTGAAGAGTATGGTGAATGTGACATAGATTCCCAGCCAAGCTCTGTTATAAATGTATTGGTTCTTGGACGTCCCGTCATATACACAGTGTTTTATTACTCAGACTTTTTCGTGATTTAGAGGTGGAGGGGACAGATAATCCATACTGCAAGTATTCTCTTTTCTTTATGATGTATTCGAAAGTAAAGCAGTTTTCATCACCAGTTATCATGCAGTCAAAAATGGGTTTATTTTCATTCCGAGCAAACAGAGATGTGCATATGACGATTCAATTAAGTAAACGATTTTCACTCACGAGGCATATGAATAGCAAGGTCATATTTCCTAATAAAGGAAAGCAATGACCTACAAATGGATTACTTGGAATCTTTCAGAAGGACTTGATTTGATTGAACCACTTTATGTGGGTTCCACTAGGGGGGCAGATATCAAAGATTTGGAGGGAAGAGTAAAAGTTATTTTATCAAGTCATTGTAAAACAGTAATTATTGCTGAAAATGTAGCAGAAACTAAAAAAAAATTTATATCCAAATTCCCGATTTATCCTTACCACAATGTTCGGGTAAATATGAAGAAGATCAGCTTTTTAAAGCTTTTTTTTCATAATTTTTGTCAATTATAGGTGAAAATTAAAATTTAAAGGTCATACAAAAAATTTTTTACATTAATAGATGAAAAGCAAAACTAATTGAAAGCACTGAAGATACTTTTAAATCTTTATTTTCGGCGTTAGATTCAAGATATGAAAATAAACGATCTGTAGTGGATACTCTTATAACAAAATTATGGTAAATATATAAAAAATAAATGATTCTCCCAAGCACTTAAGACATCCTCTTGATATTGCTAGGAAAATCTAAGGGCATTAGAAAACAGGAGCTTATTAAGAAATGATTTGTCTGAAGCATTGTTAGTGAATATTTTAGAAAGTAAAATGACTTTTAATCACAAAAGTTATTCCAAATGAAAAATTAATTGAGTGAAATAATATCCTTAGATTGCTTTTGAAAGCTTTATTGGATGATAGAAACGCGTTTTAGAAGGTATTAATAAAAATTATCCATCTACCTCTCTAAGTTCAAAATTACGATGTCGGTCGCCAATAACCCTAGTGTTACTTTGAGTGCGACGTTAATAAAACCCATTCAATCCTTTTACGTCTAATTCTTAAAATTCAAATTCACAATTTTTAGACCAAAACAAAGTTATGCTCATCCAAGGTCATTCGTCATGAACTTCAACAAAAACAAAATTTTTTCATAGAAAATTGGAGGAAATGCATCCTCCTTATCGTTGTCCAAAATTCAAATCTCTCCGATCGTCAAGATTGTGCAACAGAAGTAAAACAAGTATTAAATATTTATTTTTCTCCCGAATACTAATAGTAAATTCAAATATAGCTGTTTCTTGTGTAACGATAGCCACGATTCATTACTACATGATAATTTACAAATAAATAGTAAGAATGAGATGTGCATCCTATTTCGGATAAACGCTCTTGTTCGTTCCCTCTTAAATCAAGTATGCAAGCGGAACAGTTTCTAGTTTCTGCTCTATATTTCAATTTTTATAAGCCGGAAATCAGTTCTACTGGGCACTGCAAAAATATTCATTCGGGTCAAAGAGAACAAATTTATTTCTGTCTGAGCTATAACGAATTCTACCAGTGAAATTAATATTATAACTTTTGATTGTGCGAATTCTTTGGATCTAAAATAGGAAAAACTATTCTTGCTCATAAAGGGAATTTCCGGTTCTACTCAAAATGATAAAAATGAAGTCAGAGTTAATCTGTCAAATCTTAGTAGAAATTCTCAGTGGGATATTGATATGGTGGTTTTATCAAAAAATACTGAATTTACACCTGCAGCCACGTTAGATATCTCTAACTTGAAGATTCCTATTGAAATTTAACTTGCCGATGAAACTTTTTATATTCCTCAGAAAATCCATCTTTTGCTGGCCTGTGAAATATTTTTTTAAATTTATTAAGACTGATAAAATCCATCTAAATGATAGTCACTTAATTCATCAGGAAACCTGTTTTGGATACACAGTTGCTGTTTGTAAACAATCAAATTATCAAATTGATAAAAATCTACCTATTGGTTTTTGTCCAGAAATATGGATAACTTGGATAAAACATTAAGATCGTTTTGGGAAATAGAAAATGTAGAGAGTGATAGTTCCCCAAATAGCAAGGAATTAAAATATTACGACCAGCAATACGAAAAAACTCATTACAGAAATTCTAAATGAAGATTTATTGTTCGAATGCCTTTTAAGCCAGAGCTTGAACAAATGGGAAGTCATATCAAATGGCCTGTAAGAGACTTAATAATTTATGGAAATGTTTAAATAGCGATCCAACTATGAAATTATTATACTCGGAATTCTTACAAGAATATAAACAACTAAATCTCGTGAAAGAAATAACGAGGGATAACAATAATGGCGATGGTTATATTTTGCCACACCAAGGTGTCTTGCGTCCTTCCAGCATCATGATTAAGAGTAGTCTTTGATGCAAGTGCTAAGGCCAATCTACCTTCTCATTAAATGAACTACTGTGTGCAGGTGGCATCCAACAAGACGACCTATTTTCCAAATTAATAAGGTTTAGGAAACATTTGCATGCATTTACTGCTGACGTCAGTAAAATTTTCAGGCAAATTGAGATAGACTTTTCTCTACAAAAATATTTAAAAGTGCTGTGGAAACCAAGACTGGATGATGAAGTCAAGGCCTTTAAATACAGTTACATATGGCTCAACAAGTGTTCCTTTCCTAGCTACAAAAGACGCTCCAATAACCTGCCAATAATGAGATGAAAATATTTAAATTGACATCCAAAATATTCTTGGAAGAATTTTATATGGATGACAGTCTCTGGTGCATCGGTTTTAGTTTTGTTTTAGATTTATTAACGTCGCACTAGAAGCAACTCGGAGCTAATGGCGATGGGCATTGTAATTTTGAACCAAGGTCAAGTGACGAGGACGACACCTGAGCTGGCACCCCCTCTCCTAAATTCCACACCACGCCAACGGGAGGACTTTGGGCCCCGACAGATTTAAAGTGCATCAGCCCCGACTACACGGCGGGTCTTTAGCGGCCAAGGATCGAACCCACGACTGAACGAAAACTGCCGGCCACGAATCCGAAACCATGACCACTAGGCTACCGCGGCCACCTGGTGCATCGGTTATAGATCAATTTATGGCATTGAAAAAGGAAGAATTACTTCTTCGAGGAGGTATGACTCTTCTTAAGTGATGTGCTAGTACAAGTAGAGAGACGCACCTCTACCCTTGCAACCGATGCCACTTCAACAATTGCAAACTGTGAAAATTCTAGGAATGATGTGAAACAGTTATGCTGATAATTTCTAATTTGATATTTCAACTAGTTCCAGCACTAATTTTACCAAAAGAGGAGTTCTTTTGCAAATTGCTAAGCTCTTCAATCCTCTCGGGTTGCTTGGTCTTATATTTATCAAGGCCGTGATTTTAATTTAACGTCTGTGGCTGCTTCAGATAAACTGGAGTCAAAATTTCCTTCCATACACTGCTAAGGAGAGGTCTTCATTTATCACGAGCTTTCTAAAAGAAATAAAATCTCAGAATTTGTGCTTAAGCCAAATCTTAAGGGAATTATCCTACATGGGTTTCCTGATGCTTCTGGAAGAGCATATGATGCAGCAGCATAGTTCCAAACAATTTCAGATTCCGGTGATAATAATATCTTTCTTCTTTGCAGCAAATTTCGTCCATTAAAACTGTCACCAATCCAAGATTGGAGTTGGCAATTTATTTGCTGCTAGCTCAACTCACAAAAAAGGTTCTTCGTTCTTAAAAAAAACATAAGCACAATTCATCTCTGGACTGATTCTACACTAGCATTAGTGGGGATTAACACTCCTTCACATCTTTTGAAATCCTTTATGAGTTGCTCAAATACAAGAGTTCACTAAGGACTATCAGTGGGGTCGCCCATCTGTTCCTGTAACAATCCTGCAAACCTCATTTCTGTAGGCGTTGATGTCAGTATTCTTGTGGACAACAATCTTTGGTATCAACGACTTGACTCTTTGAACTCATTCAACTCTAAAGTTAATTTGAATGTATGCGATAAATATTATTCATCCGAAATTAAATCAAAGGACTTAATTTGCTTAGCTGCTAAAACTTCTGACTAATTTCATAGTATCCTTAATAGAACTAAGAATTATTAAAAAATTAATCCATGCTGTTAATTTACTATTCAGTTTCATAAATAAATATAGGAAAGAATGTGAGCTACAATTAACAAAGACAGGCAAAAGCCCAAGAATAAATTATTAAGAAAGTTAAGGCACAAGGACCCTTGCTAGTAATATAAACAGCCTATTAAAATATGATAATTAGCAACAACGAAATAAATGGATGTTCAAAAAGGACAACATTAAAATTGATGACACGGTCATGATTAAGGAGGACAATGTTCCTATCGCTAATTGGCCTTGAAGTCTCAAAGTTAAACTTTATCCGGGGGAAAACAACTTCATTCTATTAGTTGATATTAAAACGAAGAAGAGAATATTTAAAAGATTCGCTGTTTCCAGACTGTGTATACCTCCCATTAAAAAGTAACTTAACCCTTTTGCTCCCCTTGACCTCATATGAGGCTCCTACAATAATTAAAAAAAACAGTGATTTAAAATCATTTTTCTCTCAATTTTTTTCATTCGAGTGACATCTCTTATCCATTTAAGCCTCAAATGGGACCTCAAATTGTTCTAGTATACCTTAACATCTGGTAGCACCAGTCTTGAAAAATCGAAATCTTTGATTTTGTGAAAGAAGTTAAAGCAAAAATAAATTCATTTGTTTGTTACTGTTCCAAATGAGGTAAGTAAATTTTCTCAAGAGGTAAGTAAATTTTCTCAAGAGGTAAGTAAATTTTCTCAAGAATTTGGAGCAGTTCGAGGTGTTGTATGGAGGCTTTGTAAACGTATAATGCTTAAAAATCACAAATTTTTTCTACATTTTATTCCCAACTCCTCTTTTGAGAAACTTGATTAATGGAAAATGTTTTCAACAGGAACAATACGTGCAATAGATTACAATAAGCTACAAATATATTGAAACCTATCAATGAAATTAAACATGATCCAAGATTCATATTTTTCATTACCACAAATAAGGAAAACATAACAATAACAAGGTGGTTCGACAACTTTGCTGTTCGTATACCCTCAACATTTCTTGAAGTTAGTCCTGTAAGTTCGGTGAAACGTTGGAGAAGATAAGAAAAACTTATTATCGAAATTCCGAGACCTTCTTCCATCGAAATGTATTATAACAATATTGATCTCATGGATTCATTATTAGCTTTGTATAGACATGGGGTATGACATAAACGGTTGTACATCTGAATTTTCCACCGTATGTTGAAGGTTTGCATCGTAAAATGTTGGATCTTATGGAAATTAGAACCAACAATTACGAATCTATGGAAAGTGAGTCCATGGATTTATTAGAATTTAAAGCATCTATTGCGTGTCCCTTTATTTATAAAGGTAGTTCGACTCAGAGCAAAAAGAAAGGTAGACCAAGTACATGGCGGGATCCACCAACAAAGAGACACTTTAAAATGCAAGCTCCTGTTGAATTGAGAAAAGATGGTGGTGAGCATTATCCGGTTAAAACAGACAGGAAATATGCTGCCACTTATCCGGCTCTCCTAAAAAAACTAGATACGTATGTGTTCCATGCAAGGAAGCATTATGCCCTGAGTGCTTCCAGGCGTTTCACTCAAGATAATTTTCTAATATATCTGTAATTTCATTGTATTAAGTAATGATTGCTAAAATATCCTTTAGAACATTGAAATAAACATAAAAATCAACTTAAATTTGCCACCTGTCTGTCTCCTTTCATTTTTCTGAATAGCATATTTGCAACCTTTTAAACTTACAAGCCTCATATGATGTTCCTCACATTTCCCATAGTGGGATCAAGCTGAAAGAATAATTTTTTTCTATAGAATTTAAAACAAGAATTTAAGTATATTAATTCGCAAAAGGATTTTTTCTTTGCTTTTTTCGCAATTCGTGAGGGAGAGATTTAATTACAAAAAAAAGGCTTTTTATAATTGTTATGTAAATATATTGCTACTATTGTAAATTGTACATTATGAGTGTTACGAGTTAATTTGTGCATAATACTCACTACTGAATTCATTAAAAAATTTATCCATATTATCATTTAAATTATACTAGTTCTCAGTAATACTGATTATTAGACTTACAATTTAATAAATATTTAATGCGTAATGCTGCAAATATTTTCATATTATTAATGTTGTATAATCTTTATTTCATATCAATATTTGCTAATAATGAGTGTTTTATTGTATTAAGAGTTATTTTGAAATTTGAATATTTTAACCGCCGGGACGTTCACGCCATAAGCGTTCCAGTATTTGCTGAGCGTTTCTCTCCCTTTTTCGGCACGGGAGGAATTTTTTTCTTCTCCCTTCCTTTAAACGATTCTTAATTATCTCGCCCAACAAGAAATTTAATTTCGGAAATCTATGGTCTGTGTTATGACAAAGATAACTTGTAATTTCATCATTCTCGTTTGAGTAGCCTTTGTTAAAGGGTGATAGGCAGAGATTTCCTGTTTTTATTACAAAAATATATACATGCTATTACTTACAAATTTATTCAAGCACTGCCTTAATCGTATGTTTTTGTTGTTAATAAAAATATTTAAAGCTAATACAGTCAACGATTCAATTTTATCCATCTGAGTTCCACACACACACACACATATATATATATATACAGGGTGTCCAAGAATTATCTTTACAACTTTAAATTTTAATAACTTATAAGCTAAAAACTATATTTACATTATGTTTCTTACAGTTAATAATGCAACTCATCAATTGTTTTCTGTTTAAGCTAGCAAGTTGTAAACGAGCCTGTGTACCCCACAGGAGAAAGAACAATGTGTGGCATGGCTCATAGATAGCAAATCGGACACACATAGGTTCAATGAATTTCCGGACCAAATTTAAAAGGGACCCGCCATCCAGACATAGAATCCATGAATGTCACACTAGCTTCATGACTACAAGCTCTATGTTACATAGAAAAGGAGCAGGATGACCCAGAACAAGTGATGAAAATATTGAGCGGGTACGTGAAGCCTTTCTGCGCTGTCCAAAAAAGTCGGTTCGTTCGGCTGCTTGACAAATGCAAATACACAGGTCCACAGTCCATAAGGTGCTTCACAAACGGTTGCGTCTCTATGCCTGTGAGGTAGAGTTGTTGCAAGCATTGTTACCAAAAGACAAGCCAAAATATGCAGAGTTCTGGTGATATGGAAGAGTTAGCCCAATTCCATGATCATCAAGGTCTCCAGACACACATCTCCCGACTTTTTTTTCTGTGGAGATATTTGAAGGATGCTGTTTCTGAACAAAGCTTACTGACATTGCTGACATAAAAAGCTACATTACAGATGCTTTTACCACTATCACAGACAAGATGTTACATCGTACCAGGCAGAAAATTGAATACATATTGGATGTGCTTAGGTCTATTCATGGCGCACATATTGAGGTGTACCAATAAGCAAAAAAAAACTTCATCAGTTGCACTATTAACTGCAGAAAGAAGCATGTAAATATCTTTTTTAGCTTAGGAGTTATGACAGTGTAAAGTTTCAAAGATAATTCTTGGGAAAACTCATTGCCATAACAATTTGTGCTCTAAGAATTAAGAGTGGGATTGTTACGAAACTTGGTATGAATGTACGGGTCAAGCAGATATGTAAATGCTGCGTTGTTGGACATTGCATATTGCCACCAGAGATTGTTGAATTCGATTCTCCTTGGATTATAAAACATGTAAGCAGAGCTTGTTTGTGTGTATGTAATATGTTGCAGAGGGACGCTTTTTAACTAGGGATGCCATTACGCCACCATCGGCGACAAAAGGAGCTGCTGTCAGAGCTCGAGGGGAAGAATCATAGGAATGATGCAAACCGGGTGCTCAGCTCGGAGAGTAGCTCGCCACCTAAGACGTTCTGACTTAACTATGAGGAGGTGTTGGGATCAGTGGACAAGACAGAGGTCTGTTATACGGCGACCAGGCTCAGGATGCCCTCGACAGACCAATATTCGAGAAAACCTTCGCATTATACGACACGCACGCATAGCGCCAGTTGTTTCATTGTGCACAATCCATACTCAGGCCGCACCTTCAATACGGGCCTCTGTGTCAGTCCGTAACATCGCAAAACGCCTGGCTGAAAAACAGTTGCTACCGCAGCTCCTATTACGTATACTGCTATTGACATCCACTCACCGTCGCCTCCGTTTGGAGTGGTGTCGCACTCGAGAGGATTGGACTGCAACTGAATGGAATTAGGTAGTCTTTAGCCACGAATCCAAACTCAATTTGGGCAGTGATGACAATTGTGTACACGTGTTGAGGCCACATATTGAACGTCTCAATCTTGTCTTTGCATTACAGTGGCGCAGCCCTCCAACAAATGGTATGATAGTATGAGGTATCATCGCATAAAACACACGGTCACTCCTAATATTAATCCAACATGACAGCCCAGAGGTACGTTCGTGACATTCTGCAGCCACATGTTTTTCAATAGGACAATGCTCGCCCACACACAGCAAGGGTTTCACAAGACTGCCTCCGCTATATTTCCACCCTTCCCTGGGCTGCTCAATCCCCGGATTTGTCACAGATCGAGCATATCTAGCATCATTTAAGACGACTAGCGGAACTGCTTACGAGTTTTGTCGAATTAAAGACGCGTTTACATTAACTGTAGAACGAGATGTCTCAAAACATCATATAGGACTTAAATACCTCAATACCCGACCGTATCACATCATGCATTCATGATAGAGGTGGCCCAACAGGGTCCTAAAACCTCTAATCATTTGTAATTTTTCCTACAGTAAATGATCATTTTGCTTTGATTTTGTATTCATTTACTTGCATCAATGTTGCTCCTACATATGTAAAATTTCGTTTTATTCTGACAACTCTTTCTTGGTGTGCAAATTCGAATGCCAATGAGTTTATATATATATATATATATATATATATATATATATATATATATAATTAAACATACATACATATGTTATATATATATAAATAAACATATATATATATATATATATATATATATATATATATATATATATATATATATATATATATATATATATGAAAAATCTTGATGTAATTTAAGAAAGTGTGAATATTTTTATAAGAAATTTTTGAATGATTTGGATGTAACCGTCAATAAAGATTATTTGTGCAACAATTCATGAATATCCAGCAAAAATGAAAGATTTTAATATTTCAAGATAGGTTTCTCCTTTTCTGAGAAGGATTGACCATGCTAACTAATGAATGACAACTTGAAATAACATCCACATTAAAGGAATAATGAAAAAAACATCCACATTAAGACAAACTAAAAATGTGTCTATAAATCCAATTCTAAGAAATTTTGTGTCAATGAAATATGTTATGTGTGTGTTGCAATAGAAAACTAGAATTTGAAGTTGTTTGGATATCCCTCCATCTATTCTTTAATAACAGAATATCGTTGGAAGAGCAGACCTTCCTTAAGCTATTGAAAGCCTTTTATTGAGATTCATATGATTCAAAATAAGTAGCTAGTTCTAGCGAATAACGATTCTTGTAGTTGTCAGCTGGTGATCGACAAGGAAGAAACACTTGAGATCATAGACTGAAGTTTTCATTGGGGGATTTGCACGAGCTGGTGGTAGCTAATTCCATGTGACGATGATATCAGATTGGTCTCATTGTCATATGGTACGTGTCATCAACAGGACATAGCCATATTTAATTTATATATATATATATATATATATATATATATATATATATATATATATATATATATATATATATATATCCACTTTACGGTGTTTTTATATGGCATCGGCCCTCATGGTCAAATTGAATGAGTTGTTGACAGAGAATAACCATATGTAGCTGTTATCATATGCAGCCCTTCTTGGAATACCTTAACAACAATTAACAAGTTTCTGGGATGACAAAGCACCATTGTTCCAAACGGATTTGAAGTGTATTTTGGGTATTTTCAACGAAGGATTTAGGCACCTAGAATTGAAAATGACAACGCATTCAATTAGATACATTGTAAGTTCTGGTCTCATTTCGTATAATTGTTATAGATACAGAGTTCTCAAGAAGTCAAATTCATGCAATACGAATTACAACTTTTTTTGTTAAACTAGAAGATTTAGCGGGCTCTCAGCGTAAGAAGTCAACTTGAGTTAAACAAAATAATTTGTCAAAAAAAGACAAAATATGCTAGTTACAATTGCAATTCAAAAATGTTTTGCCACAGCAGGTTTATACATATTGATATAATATTTGACATTGCAAACAATATGAATTTGATCAATTTTAAGAACATTTTATAACAATTTTCTCTTCATTTTTTTATTCATGTTATTCTGCATTAGGAAAGCAAATAAGAGTAAACCATAAATTTAAATGTTTAATATATATAATGTGTCAATTTCCTTATATGTGTGTGTGTCTTCCTATTAATAAAAAACATAGAAAATAATTAAACAAGTTTATGCACATAGTGTATAATGTTTGCGCATACTGTAGACTAAAATAAAACATATTAATGTATTATTTTGAGTATTTTAGTTTGATTATAATGTATCTTATGCATTGAATATTAAAGCATTAGAAGCATTTTTTTTAAATTAAATTTCCCTTTAAAAGTATTAAATGCTTTCGTCGAAAATTCACTGCACTTTATTAAGTAAAAACGATTCTAAATTCTTTTTTACCAGTATTTCCTACAATTTGTATATTGTGGCTGAGGTAGCCTGTAGTAATGGTTTTAGTCTCGTAGCCGGCGGTTTTCGTTGAGTCACGGGTTCGAGCCTTGGCCACTTTTCACCCGCCGTGTAGCTGGGGCTGATGCCCGTTAAATCTGTTGGGGTCCAAAGTCCTCCCAATGGTGTGGTGTGGATATTAGGAGAGGGGTGTTCTAGCTCAGGTGTCGTCCTCGTCACTTGATCGAGGTTCAAAATCACGAGGTCCGTTGCCAATTTCCCGCATGTTGCTTCTAGTGCGACGTTAATAATACCAGAAAAAAAATGAATTTGTGTATTTTGAAAATATGAATGCATATAAACTTTAAAAATGAACAAGAAAACGTAAGAACAGCTATTCTAAAAAAAAAAAAAAAAAAAAAAACAGAAATTTCCGTCCTTAATTTTATTACATAATGATATAATGTTTCTAAGGCAGTGATAGCCGAGAAATCATTGTCACAAGCTCATGGTTGGTGACGTTTCAGTGCAGTCGCGTGTTTGAGTCCCAATACCAGTAACACTTATTGTGTGTGTGTAAGGGGGTTGATACATATTAAATCAGCAAAGGCTCCAAGTCTTCCTGTTGGCGTGGTGTGGAAGGGAAGAGGCGCCAGTTTAGGTATTGTCACTTCACCGAGGCTCAAAATAAGTTCCATCGTCAATAGCGACATTAATAGAACAGTCAATAAATACATGACCTTTGAATGAAAAATGGAACAAATTGTCCTAAATATGACATTTAATAAGGGTTTCAAGTGATTATATTTTTGTTTGAACCCTCTGAATTTGACTGATATTTGTTTCGTAACTTGTGTTACTTACAGTTATAAGCTCTTCACAAAACTTGGGCAGTTAATATATCTACAAATCAAAAAAGACTTTTGAATTTAATGAGTGATTGTTTATTAGCGAAGAACACTTGAAAGAAACGAGATGGCTTTTGACGATGGACCCCATGATTTTGTACTTCGGTCTCATGTGACAAAGACGACTCCTTAGTTAATACTTCTCTCTCTAAATTTCCACTCCAAGCCAACGGGTGGGGGGGGATTTGGATCCTCGACAGATTTAATGTGCATCAACCCCCACTACACGTTAGGTCTTTAATGGCTTCAGGGGTCGAATTACAGTCTCAACGGAAACAATATTGGCTACCATGACAACTAGACTATCATGGTCATAAGAGCCATTTGAGGCTGTGAAAGTTACAATGAGAGAGTACGTACAAAAATTTTTTTGTTTTAGTTTAAAACAGGGTTTTTTTTTCTTCTCGCAAACTTTTAAAAGCCTTAAGAGTATGGATTTATGGTTTTTTTTTAAACTCTGCTTATACTTTGATATCATGCACCGAAAAATGAAATCAATCATTTTCCATAAATTGATTTGGAAATGTTCCAAACCTATACGAAAATTGATTACATAATAAAAGTCAGGTGAAGGTAACATTCCAAAAGCCATTATTCCTTCTATTATTTTGAAAAAGTAATATGTAAACAGTAGCATGTTTAAAATTCTATACTTTATTCAGCAAAAAACATCCGTCTCTGTAGACAGTTTTAATTGAATCATTCTCTTAATTCTGCTGGGTACATTTTACTTCTAAAATTTTTATTTCTCAAATAATGAACTAAAAATTCCTTTTACTAATCTATGTTGAAATGTGAATAACTTCTAAGTATTCCATATGAATTATAGAAAAATTAAGCTATATACATATAACCTAAGTAATATCAATATATTCGCTATCAACTTATTTTCCGTTTGATCCAGTATTTAACTCCAGCTGAAATCCCCCAACTGATTTAATTCTAGGTACATTGGATACTTATAAAATACTTAGAGGTAAACGTCGTTTTAGACACGTTGAATAATCACCGAAAATAACCCTACAACATAGTATATTTTTCCGTAAATGTATTTTCCAGCTATTTATTATTCATTTATTCATGAGTAGATGAAATGAAGAAGATTTTGAAGATGTGAAGTTGTGTGCTTATTCTGTATCAAGCATAACAGTTAAACAATATGACTGTAGGAGGAGTTTGAAAAGTGCAATCGATCCTTTCTAAGTAAAACCACCTGGGTCCCAAAAACATCCAACCACACGAATTCGCGAGATTTATTTTTAAATAGGATTTCCTTTGATTTTATTTTCTTCCTTTCCCTCCTTGGATCTGAGAATGCGATTTTTAAATTACGATAAAAAAAATCTATTACTTTTTTTTTTCAGATAACGCAGTGAAAAGGATGAAGTAATAGTTTAATTTTTCTAATGCCCTGTATATTATCACTTCAAAGCATTTTTTTACGATTTTCTGAACACATTCATTTAGTTTTTATTTTTATTTCTTTGTACCTTAAGAATGGTCAGTTTTATTTATTTATATGGATCCAATGGATTTTTCTTTTAGATTTGAAAAGTTATTTCCCTCCAGTGACAGATATCCAAGGATTTCAGGAAATGTTTCAATCCGAATTCAAAACAAAGGTGTTTGTATTTATTACTAATGTGTAAGAAATAATTTACGCAAGATCTAAATAAAATTTATAATATTTTTACTAAATCCATCCTATAATCGATATTTAAAAAGCCTTTGCTTCTCATTTATTTTACATATATTTTTATAGGGTCAATTGATATGGCATTTAAAAACATATTGTGTTTTACCGAAGATATTTGAACATTTATCGATCCCAGTTATTTTTTTAGGGAATTCTGTTAAGCATGACTGAGTTTATTCAATGAATTTCAGTTGTGAATTCAAAGTATATAAATGCACATACAATCCAAATGTTATTCTAGAGAAATGAATATTATTTCAATCTGTACAACTTCAAAAAAGCAAATATGCATTTCAAAAATGACAATATTACATATCTTTTTGTGGAAGTACGTTTTTTCTCAGTCTAGAATGTGTAGTGGAGGAGAGGGGGTAAAGTCTAGAGCGGTAATTATCACCCTATACAAGCATGTCTTAAATGTAGCATTCAAACGATTTGTTGGCACGTCAATAAGTAAAGATTAAATTAAAGTGTCGAATATTTTATGTCCTTTTTGTATATAAAATCCATTTGTGAGTACAAATTTTATCTTCTTACGCATATTGTTTTTATGCACCAGCTGAAACATTATAACTGATATTTTTCCTTTCCTTTCCTTTCTTTTCATTTTTTTTAAAAAGGATCTATGAAAAAAGAAAACAACCAATGCTATACATTTGTTAACGCAACTGAAAAAAATAATGAGTTAAGAGGATATGGTATGCGATTAAAATAAAAATCTGTGATTTTTGGTTTTTATGATTTTTGTTTGTTTGCTTGTTTTTAACCAATGTGTATGTAACACGTAAAATAGGAAAATACATTTAAAATTTCCCAAAAAGCAAGCAATTTAAAATATTTTTTTAAATATATAAATTATTTCTTAATTTTAAAATGCTGCTCGTCTACAATAATTGATTTACTCGTATCAAATTTGTCAAACTATGCTCAGTAAAATATGGTATGTGTTTTCGGATAACATGATCGAAATTCATAAAATACTTTTTTTTCATGAATGTTTATTGAAAATTCTTTTAAAAAATGTGTGAATTCTAAATTCAATTACTCTTTAAAAAATAACTATTCCTTTAATTCAAAAAAGCATACTAACTTTCGTAATACATACTATCTATTGCTAGGAAAAAATATCAAAACATTTGGGCCAATAGAAAAAAAAAAACCACAGCATTTTAAAAAAATAAAAAATATTTATTTTTTTTTTTTTTTTTTTTTTTATAAGATAAATCAATTTAAAGTTTTTATTTTCTAAAAAGATATATATATATATATATATATACACAATAAAATTTGTAAATAAAAATACTATATGTGCATATTGCGCTAAATAAAAGCTTCGTAAAATTGCTGAGGGAATATTATTACGTTGTATACTTAAAATTTAAAATTTTCAGAACTTAAATGTTTTTTTAAAAAAAATGCGAGAAATAACATACAAACTCAGTTTTCAAAACTTTTAGAGAAAATAAAGTTTACCTTTTCATATTTTATGGTTAAAAAAGCACAGTTTTTTAATTAGTAATGTTTAAAATAATCCAGGACTAAATGTAATTCCTTCTTTGAACACTGGAATTTTTTCTTTTCGCAGACAGGGTAGCTTCACTTTTTGACGCGCTACACGAAAAGCAGCATTAATTTTACGACTTCTTTCTTTTTATGTCTGTAGTCTCGCCTATAATTGTCTATATTTAATTTACAAGAATTGTTTTTTCTCTTCGACAGAGGCATGATATTCTTATAACATGCTATATTATAATATACGCAAATGATCATGTATAGACGTAAACAGAATTAAAAAGAACAATTAGTCGTTAAAATGGTTGTTTTAATAAACCGAAACTAAACAATGTTTCAAAAATATGCAACAAATTGATCAAAAGAACGAGAGATGAATATATCGACAGATGTAAACAAATATTTATAATAGAATGTAGTCTCATCACACCTTTTCAATACAACTTGATACTGTTAGAGTTAATTAAATAAGCAAGAAACCGAAGTTTCGTTGGCTAGAGATTGATGGCGTCAGAATATGAATGCCAAGGAACATAAAAATTATCAAATCTTCGAAAATTATTAACGTAGAACTCTGAAAATTTGTGGAATAATAGAAAAATGTATAAAGAATAATTTTAGCTAAAAACATTTTTTTTTTTTTTTTTGAATTTTTAACCAATTTTCGTCAAATTATACGTAATGTGTCCCCTTAATTTTATTATGAATATAATCAACTTAGGGTCTCTTTCAAGTTTCTTAGCAATCGGTTTCTTAGCAAGTTTTCTTATATTTCAAGACTTCTTAATATTCTTTATGATTCATCTAAATGAATTAGCTCTAATAAGAAACAATTAACTCTAACAGAATTTAAGAAACAGTTCCTTTAATTTGTTATTGTAAAGCCCATTTGTTATTTTGAAGCTCAACAAAGTCCCCTGCAGAATGATAATCGATACTGGAACCAACGTAACCATCATTAGAACAGACTTGGCTCACAAACTTGGAGAAAAACTCATCTGGACGCCGCCCTGCATTACCCTCCAGACTGTGACAGGTGACAGGATTAATATTCATGGAAAAGACTATCTTATCATCGCATTTGGAGATACCATGTACCATCATATGACGTATGTAGCTGATATAAATGACCAATTTATTCTCGGATTGGATTTCCTCAAAGAAAACAATTTCAAGTTGGATTTTAAGAATAACGAACTGCACTAATGTTCAGAAGACATGGCGGTGTTTAAGACGAAAAATTCAGATATTAAACCAGTCCATCACATAACTGCAAAAAGTGATATTACTACCAAGTGATATTACTATATTACTACCAAGAACTGAGATAATAGTTTCCGGAGATCTTACAGAAGATAACTTCCATTACGGATTAACCCGTTCGCTCCCTGCGTATCACGGGGAATACGCTTGTGTTGGCTCTCCTGCGCCCAGCGTATCACGGGCGATATGCTCCGTGAGTGTCTTCTACGGCCCAGCGTATCAATAGAGATACGCTCGATGAGAACGTTTTATTTGATTTTCTTAATGTTACTATATGGCGTTACAATATCGTGAAATCTATATAGATAGGTTATATGGAGTGTTGACCTTGGTGATATGGGCTTGGATTTCCTTTCTGGCTACTTGAAGGGGGGGGATTGTTAAAAGAACGTGCTGAGGTGCGGCTCTTTAAATGTGTGACGTCATAGCTTGTAAACATATTTTGTTGTTTATTTCTGTATTCTTGGAAATGATATACTACCCTTGAATGACGTCATTTCCGCTTGCAACAGCGGAAACCGTTACACTGCCCGCCAGACACCAGACAGTTCCGCAGTCGACACGTTGTCATTGGCGAGAGCAGAGCTCTGTAGTTGAATGGTGGTCATGAAGATGTTAATAAATGATTTTTTTAAGTAATTGATGCCTCGTATATTTTGCCACTACGCCACAAATGTAATGACAGGATTTAAAGGGTATACTTGCCTTCGGTTTGCTTTTTTCTTTCTTACTTGCTTCTTAGAAGTTCGAAGGAGAATTTAGGGCCTTTATGGAGGTTAGGGCTTTTGGTAGCAGATGTTCTCAGCTGTTCGTTTCATTCGGTCAGTTTTTATTTGTAGCAACAGTCATGACGAAAAGAAAGTGTTTATCTGATACTGAGATTTACAAAATATTAAATGAATCCGACAGTAATGTTAGCGAAAATTATCCAAATATGTACATAGACATTAAAGTAAAAAAAAGGGGGGGTCTAAGATGTGCCCTTTGCTCAAAATCTTGCATGAAGCGTCAAAATATGTGTGTAAGACATGTGACGTAGTACTATGCATTGATTTTTTTTATGAATATACCATACAGCAAAATAAGATTTATCTTTTATACCTATATATTCCATATAATGATACATCATTACACCATGAAATTTATGTAACATATGTAAATATATTTTGTATTTTCTTAAAAGTATGATTTTTTATGTAATTTTATGTATAGAACATTCAATTTTCGATTAAATCTTTTTTTCTTTTGTATGTATTAAGTTTTATGCATTTTAAATAATATACGTAAATACCAAAATATTTTAATAAATAGCCGATTTTAGAGGAATTTTTTTCAAGATTTTTTTTAATATCTAAAATCGTCAGGGCACAGCGTAACACTCCGCGGTAAGAAGCCGCGGGCCCAGAGAAGTACTTGTTTTTTCTCCCTCAGGTAGCGAAAGGGTTAATTGAATATACAGATACTGACAATAGCATTAGAGGAGTACTGGGCGTTTCTTCACTCGTCGATCTTTCACGAAATGTTATTCGGGTAAGAGTGGCTGATATAAGCAACAAAGCAAAGGTTATAAAGGAAGGAGAAGTGCTGCGACCTGTATTCCAGTGACCTGTATTAACCGAAACTTTCAAGCCACACTATTTGAGTCTTCTGATACCCTAATTAGTGAACTCCTTCAGAGTGCAGAATTGGATGATAAACAGAGGAGTGCTGCCGGAAAGCTACTATTAGAGTTTGAAGAGCTCTTCTCCAGGAAACTGGATGATGTTGGGCGAACTAAAATGATGCGACACCGAATTGATACAGGGAATAATCTTCCCATCAAACAACATCCGAGAAGGCAACCATTCGCTAAGCAGGAAGAGGTGGCTAATCTTCTGATGGAAATGCAGCAGAAGATATTATTGAGCCATTAGAGAGTCCTTGGACTTCACCTATTGTCCTAGATTGGAAGAAAGATGGTTTTACCCTATTCTGCATTGACTATCACCGGTTGAATGACATCATTAAGAAAGATAGTTACCCTCTTCCTAGGACTGACGATACACTTGACACTTTATCTGGAAATCAATGGTTCTCGACTTTGGATCTCAAGAGTGGCTATTGGCAGGTAGAGATACATCCTGACCATCGAGAAAAGACCGCTTTCACCACGGGACAAGGACTTGGGCAGTTCAAGGTTATGTCATTTGGGCTTTGCAATGCACCTGCGACATTCGAGCGCCTGATGGAGACGGTATTACGAGAACTTTCCTATGAGGCCTGTTTGGTACACTAGGACGATATCATTATCGTAGGGCGCACATTCGAAGACCATTTAAGAAACATCCGGACGGTTCAGGAGGAATTGAAAATGGCCAACCTGAAGCTAAATCCTTCCAAATGTAATTTATTTCGTCGTGAAGTAGGTAATCTGGGACACATTATCACTGCTGAAGGTGTAAGAACAGATAGTGAAAATATCTCCGCACTTAAAGACTGGAGTCGTCCTGAAGGTGTCCACCAATTACGGAGCTTTCTTGGACTATGCACGTATTACAGGAAATTTGTCAAGCGTTTTTCAAGTATTGCCAGGCCCCTTCACAAGTTAACAGAAGCTAAACAGAAATTCTAATGGACTGATGAATGCGAGAAAAGCTTTTAGGAAACTGATGAAGGTGTTGACATCTTAGCCTCTTCTTGCGTATCCCCAGCCTGACAAATTATTAATTTTGGACACAGACACCAGCAACAAAAGTGTCGGAGCTGTTCTGTAGCAGGAAATTGAAGATAGAGAATATGTCATTGCGTGTTGGAGTAATATCTATCAAAGCTATATGCATACCTTTTGCAAAATTCACGCATGATCTTGGTGCAATACTGGAATCGCGAAAAAAATTGCTTAGAATGAGACGTAAGAACAACAAATATCAGTGTGCACGTAAACTAGTAAAGAAAGTAATTTTAAAGAGAAAAACATTAATGATAAAAAAAGGAAGGTGTTACATGTAGTTAAACCAGGATACTTTTGAGGTGCAAATAATACTGTAAATCTGTTTCATAATTTTTTTCATTATAAAATGTGCATGCATAATATTTAAATTAAGGCAATTAATATAAAAAATTTTTCATGATTTGTGTTTTTATTCATTATATATTTTCATATAAATGTAATATTGGTGATATATGAAGTACAAAATTTTAAAAATGGTTGTACTTATTATTATTTTATATTTTCCTTCATTTTTCATGTTCGTCAATTGTAATTAATACCTTGAAAAATATTATCAGTTATTAAAAATATCGGTACTTGTCTATTAAAGCGGCGCCTGCCAAATTAAGAATACGCCAATGTCGCCAAGCTAGTGAAAAGCGAAAAGCAAGCGGAGCGCGATTTTGAAATGTAGGAAAACAAATAACAAACCAATAAATAATATAAAAAAAATTTAATAATATTTTTATTTAAAAATCTCTTATATGTTTAGTGATAAATCTCATCCCAACAAGTGATATAAAAATTTAGATGTTTAACATGAATATTTACATAACTTTTAGAATATAAATCTACATTAATGGCAATATTTCCGAAATTGTGTTCACTATTTCATAGAAAGCATTTCTTTCCCAACATATTTCCTCTACATAAATTCTGCTAGATACGATTCCAGATTATTTCGAGCCGTGACACGTTGTTTCTTGTTATGCCACTTTGCGGAATCCCACATTCGTTCAACATTTTGGGCTTGAGCTCCCGTTAACGGATCTACAAAATTATACTTATGGTTCACCGTGAAATGTGTAAAACCAGCATCTTAAAGTTCTTCAGTCTTGTACCTCTTCCAACAATCTGAATAGGTAGTGGAACCTTCTTGTACATGTTCCAAAATTTTTCCAAGCAGTGCGTTTGCATCTCTGTTCGATATTTGAACAGGAAAGCACTCGCCATCCTCCCGGCATATTCCACCGAAAATCCACTGTTGCGGAAGTACTCGACCCCTGTTGTTTTTACGCCGTACGAATAAACTTTTATCAATCTCCACAATTTTATCATATTTAAATAAATACACTCACCATGGAACTAGGAAGAAAAGTTTACCCTAGACACTAGCCTACCGCGTAAAACCAAACTAGTGGAATCATCGGAGTCACTTCTTTAGACCTCCACAGAAACTACCTACACACACACAGATATATATATATATATATATATATATGTGTGTGTGTGTGTGTGTGTGTGTATGTGTGTGATATATATATATATATATATATGTGTGTGTGTGTGTGTATATTATGAATGTGTGTGTGTTTATAAGAAATACAAATATTACTTAAATTACAACATATAACATTCTAAAAATATCCAACACAAAATCAATGCTATTAAGAAAGAAAAAGAAAAGTAAATAGTTAAATAAATCATAGAAAAACAAACTAATGTTTGTGCAAATTAGATAAAAGAAACTTATATAATAACTGAACAATTTTATATAATATACAATGTAAAACCTGAAAATCAAAAAAAAAAAAATTCCTTTAGAGAACCAACTGAAAGAAAAGCAAAAATTTAGAATAATGGATATATATATAACACATCAATCAATAACTCCCGAGACTAACATTGAAAACAACATTTTTTTTGCAAATTTTTTTTTATTCATCAACATAACACCTTTTGTTAATCACCTTTTAGGGTGATACAATCGTTCCAACGCTTTTCCAAATCTTTTTTTTTTTTTTTTTTTTTTCCTCGCAAGAAATCTTTTTTGTTGCGAGTAAATAGCGATAAACAGCTTTCTGAATCATCGAATCGCTGCTGTTTTTGTTCCATCGAAAGCAATCGCGGCACTCACTTGGAAAAAACCTTTTTCATGCTCAATTTTTCATGAAGGATAGTAAATACACTTCCATATGATATCTGTGTCATCTCAGTAATCTCACGGAGCTTCACTTTACGATCTTTCATTATAATTTTTGTCACTTCACTCAGATTTTCCGGTGTAACGGCTTCCACAGGTCTACCCGAGCGTTCCGCGTCATTTGTGTCGGTACGACCATGTTTAAACTCGGCAAACCACCGACAAATCGTTGCTTTTGATGGACAAGAGTCCGGGTAACATTTTTCAATCCATTGTTTCGCTTGCACGGTGTTTTTACCCATTAAAAAACAATGTTTTATCAGAACACGAAACTCGGTTTTTTCCATTTTTTAAACAAACTACAAAACGACTTTACTCCAACCTCGATAACTCAGCTGTTTCTGGTCCGATCGGCTTAAAATTTTGACACGTTTCAAGCAAAGGTTAATACTCTAGAAAGACCTGGTTATTGGTTTACTACGAGCGCCATCTCTGGGTTAGTCTCGATATTGATTGATGTTATAGAGAGAGAGGAGAGAAAGGCAGAAAGATATAGCAGAGAGAAGATATACATATACATGCATATATATATACACAATACATATATACACACATATATATTGACACACATATACATATATACATATACATATATGTGTGTTTTATGTAAACATGATTGTTCATTAAGAGAAAGGATTCAAGACAACTGCTACAGTAGTATATTACGAGGTTTTTGAATCTCAAAACACTTACTCCATGACATTCTACAATCAGTCTATCCATCGTTATGAGCTTCTTACCCCTGTAAAATATTAGTAATAAGCAATTAGTTAGGATTAAGAAATATTAAATTATGTGTAATACTACCTCTTTTATGACTGAAATAACATTTTTGGAAAAGACGTAACTGTTTATGTGACGACGACGATAACGATAGTGAAGATTTATTGGCACAAGAGCCAGATGTGGCCATACTGCGCCAAACAAGTTAAATCTGTGAACCAGACATTAAAACATTGATAGGCAAAAAGGTCATACGTGAAAAGTCTATTGGCGCATGAGCCAAATATAACTATGCTGCGCCAAACAAGAATTAACTGTGATCTAGACGTGAAGAAATAGAGGAAAAGACAAATTGGTTGACAAGGAGAGTCGAAAAGAGAGAAGGATAGCTAGGGTATCCCGGGGGCGTGTCACCAGTGTTTACCAAAGACAGAAAACCCCATGGGAAGGAAAAAGATCACTAGGCTGCCTCGGGGTCATGATGCCCTTACTTGCCTAAAGAAGGCAAGTCCCTGAGGTCCCCTGATATAATCCCCAGAGGCAGGGTGCCCGGCTATACCCCCAGACGCTGGGTACCCATTTTAGTCGCTTCTTACGACATGCATGAGCTACAGTGGGACTATTCTGTCATTCCCGGTCACTACACTGGTCACTGTGGATGTGAATTATTGTTTATTTAAAATGCTCTTTTTAAGAACTGTTCAGTAATATTCTGTAATAAATAAAAGGATAGAAAAATTTCGGTAAAATCAATATCATAAAGAGTAACAGAATTTTTTTCCTTACATTCAATTACTTTATAAATATTATGGTATACATTACGGAAAACAACTTGGAACTTTATTCTGATAGTAATTAATGATCTATTAAATAACAAGGATATTTAAAAAAGTATTCTTTTATTAAGGAAGAGGTATTAGAATTCTTATTTCCTTTTGTTCTTAGTGACTATTATCCAAACATGTTACCAGTAGGTATCCTGATAAAATATAGTAGATTTCTGTTGAATTTTTTGTAGGTGCAACGGATACATATGAAAAGTATGTTCTACAAAAGGGATTTGAATTTTAAAAAAATATTATGCACTCGATGCTAGTTATCGAAAACACGAAGAAAAAGTTATCAAAACACTAAGTAATAGCTGAGTTTAAATATGAATCATAATAAAATATGTTTTCATGGATACCATTATTACTCAATATTTTTTTCAATTTTTTAAATAAAAGTATTTGATCGTGAAATTTTCAGAATTCGATAATAGCTTTAAAGACTTAGTAAGTTATTCCCATTCTGTGTGTGATAGTACAATAAGTTCGAGCTGATAATTTTAACATAATTTATTGCTGAATGTTAATACAACCTTTACCTCATCCAATAGACATAATCTAGAACTGAATTCTTTTTCTCATTATATTAATATGTTATTCAAAAGATGGCAGCACGAGTAAGCTATCAAAAACTACTTTAAAATTGGTTCATACCTGTTTTTCTCAACAAAAAATATAATGCTTCCACCCCAAGATAAGATTTATTCGAACATCCATATACTAAGTATGTAAGTTCGAGTAAAAATTAGAAAGTGACTCGAATGCTAACCAAAAATTTTAAATTGTTGGATTTGCTTAACGAAAAATGTCTATTTTATGTTTCGCTTTTGAAAACATTATCGGCTGATTTAGATCTACTGAAATGATAGCAAATGTTTATTTATGAAGTCATCGTATTTGTTACATTGAACTACTAAAAATTGCTGCATCTGATTGCTATTATGAGAAAGTCGTTACAAAGCAAATCATTTAATACAACTAAGCTCGGAATAATATTATGGTGACTCGACCTGTTCAGGACAAACAATTGCGTAGGGTAACGAATTTTTAAGGAATGATAAAGTTGACGTAAGCTATTTTAAAAATGAATAATAAGAGAATCGTTTTTTAAAAATTAGAGTGAGAATAACATTAATTATTATCATTCTAATTCAATTGTTATAAATTCTTTTTTTAATTATTATTGTTAACAATATTTTTAATAATTATTATTGTTATAATCATCGCTGTAATTCACAATAAACCATTTGTTTACTTAAAACTTAATTTTTTTTCATTCATTAGGCTGTATTTCAAAACAAGAATTCCTCTTCTGATGTTCGCTTACCTGCCACGTAACCAATCATACTTCAGAAACAGACTACTGTCGAGAGTGCTACAATTCTCAGCTTTGGTTTTATAACACGAAATGTTTGAAAAGGTAATTAGAGCGCTTGCTTCTCAATTGTATTGTTTAAGTGAGTTTTTCCATAATCCTAAGTCAATTCTCTCTTTTCTATTGGTTTGTTAGATTCTTGTTAAAATACAACGAACCATCCATTATACCTATTCCTACATCCGTCTGTTTTATTTTCCTTTTGCTGAGATATCAAGCTCTGCTAAAATAAAGTATACATTACGACATGGGTACATGGTTCTTTCATGCATAAAAGTAATTTAATATCGGAAAATGTATTGATAGAGTGCATTGCAAAACAAAGTTACTCTAAAGAAAAGAAACTATCGCGGTGTGATTCGAAAAATCCAAGTTGTCTATCTAGTTTTGCAGCTTTCCGGATAAATCAAATTCAGCAAAGTGTAGGAATGTGGTATCCGAGAGAGAGAAACTCTTCAAAAACAATCCAAATATTGAAAGCTCTGACGAATAGGGTAAATCTTATTTTGCGAACCTTTTTCAGAGTTCATAACATTGAAATTTCTCAGTCATAAGAGCAATCCCAGGAATCTTTAGAATTCAAGCGATTGATTGGTGTCAAGTGATGGATGAGGACATAAAAATTATGAATAAATGTTAAGGGTGTAAGTTTGATGATCCTCCTAAAACTATATCAGTTGTGGCTGTCAAGAGGTATATTTTATTAAAAAAAGATACCATCTCAATAATAAAGAAATTTAAAGCCAGACTTGTAGCTCGGGAAATAAAATAGAGATTTCTATCAGTTCATACAAATATATTTTCCTCGCTTGTAAATATTTCCTTAGTTAAACTACACTTGTGTGCAAAACTTAAGCAACAGGATTTTTTTTGCATAACTCCTCGAGAAATCATTGAAGAAACATAAAATTCAGAAATGAGACACAGAATTTTATACTTAAACGATGACGATAGCATAGTTGACAAAAATGAATACAATGCATATAGTATAGAATCAAATAAAAAAAAGGCTTTTATTGAACTCATAATATCGTTACACGTGATTGTCTGTTAAAGAGGAAGAACAACAAGCAGATGTTTCAGAGAATGAGATATGCCCTCCCCGTACTGTAATGGTAACTTCGCACCGTCTCTCCATAATCAACACCAGATTCTCCCACAGTTCTTGAGATAAGAGTGCCCTTTCCTCAATTAGCATCTGCTTCAGTTTTTGGGAATCCTCGGAGGATGTAATCGTGTCTCAAGGAGTCCATCCAAAGCATCCCACACATGTTCTATGAGATTTAAATCAGGAAAGAACGCTGGCCAAACCATTCAAGTGATGTCTCCACTTTCCAGATGTTGCTGAACGTAAGCAGCCCAGTGTGGCTGTGCATTGTCATCCATAAGAAAAAAGTATCGTCCAATAACACCTCGGAACAGGCGCACATTAGGAATGATCACTTCTTACAATAGCGATCTCCGATTACAGAACCTCTGTCGAAAACGTGGAGCTCAGTCCGCCCGTTCCGCCTAATGGCTCCTCAGACGACAACTCCAGGACCACCGTAGCGGTCTCTTTCCGTCATGTTGCTGAGATGAAACCATGTCCCGACCTCTCTCCAAATCAGATAAATTCTAACGTTGAGAATCGCTTGGGGTACTGAAGCGACTTTCATCCGTAAGGAGGACATGACTCCGTTGAAAAGATGTCCAGTTCTTGTGCTCCTTACACCACTTTAAACGGTGCCGCCGATGGCCAACTTTCAAAGGGGTGCAGTGTTTAGGACGGCGGGAAAATAGGCCACCTTTGTGAAGGTCTCTGGCCACAGTAAACCACGACACTTGTCTCCCTATTGCTGTATTCACTTGCTGAGCAGTGGCATTTTCTGACTGGTATCGGGCTCTTTTTGCCTGCAGGAAGATATGTTGATCATTCACTGCAATTGTTACCAAGGGATGCCACCACAAACCTTTCTAATAGCTTTGTCTAAGGTTTGGAAGGCTTTCCAAACGTGCGAAACGACACTTTTGTTGATTCCGAACTCTTCAGCTTCAATGGTCAAACTACACCCCTCCTCCAGCTTTCCGATCATTCTTCCTCTTGTGAAGTCGTCCAGGTGATTTCTTCTAGCCATATTTCACGAAAGAACTCGCTTGTCCTTGCAGCGAATGTCTTTAATTACGCCTCCGTTCTTCCTTTTATTGTTTTCTTGAGCTGCGTGTACCGACCGCACGCGTTTTGTGAACATCACATCACCTATGACGATATTTGCATATGCATCACCTTCTACTGAATTGCGTGTTCATTGTATTGATCACAATAACCCTTTTTCTGCAATTTCATGGGTATCTTCTTAAAATTTACATTGTTGCTAAAGTTTTGCACATCAGTGTATTTTTATAATTTTGGTTCTTTGGTTGGTTTGGAGGCATATGCAACTAGATGTAAAGTTTTTTTGTATGGGAGTTTTGTATGGTGGCGACCTACAATGGTGTGCTCATTAGGAATTAGATGGTTTTCTAAATAACGTTCTGCAAAAGCTTTCCAAATCAACACAAATAATACCATAAGATCCTCAAAAGGTAACAACATGAATAATTTCAGCAATTCTTACCAAAAAAGAAATCAAAAGAAATTTTATTGAAAAAGTAGTTAGGAGCATATTGTGAATGAAGGCCGAAACGTCCATATGACAGGTATACTGCCAGAAACATCCAGCTTTTAGTAAGGGATATGATCTCCTCTGACTATAATGCAGGTTTCACATCGTCTGGACACGCTGAGTTCTGAGGTTGTCAATGAATTGTTGAGGCATTGCAACCCATTCATCTTGTATCCCCAATCGAAGCTCCGGAATAGTTACAGGCGACAAGTTACTTGCAGGGAAGTGTTACCATAGAAACTCTCATACATCCTCGATGGGATTTAGATCCGGAGACCTTACTGGCCAATCCATGCGTTCAATATCCTCACTGTCCAACAGCTATTCGACCGCTTCTGCATGATGCTGGTGCAATGTTATCTATGAAAAGGAACTATGGAGCCATAGCACCTCTAAAAAGACGCACGCACTGAAGAAGAATCTCATTACAATTGTACCCCCCATGATTGAACCTCCTTCGAAGATTTGAAGGTCGATACAGCAACTAAACAAGATGACCTCCAAACCGGTCTCTTTCTGTAATGTTGGAGGAGTTATTGTGGGTTCCCCACTCTCTCCAGATGTGTGCGCCTCCAGAATCGCTGCTCAGAATAAACTAGCTATCATCCGTAAAGAGTACTCAGTCCTACTGATTATCTGTCCAATTCTGGTATTCCCGGCATCACAGAAAATGCCTTCTCCGATGAGTAGGTGTTAAAAGTGCACACCGTACAGTTCGTCGTGCAGACAGACTACCACTGGGCAGCCTCCTTGCCACTGTAAGAAGTGATATCGGTCTTCCAATCATCTATGTCGAGTGTCTAGTGATTTTTCCCATTATCTGCCACCTGTTTCTTTTGGCCTGTAGAGCAATGTACCGGGAGTACTCTAGCGTTTTTGCTCGTGGACGACCACAGCTGAGCCGTCGGAAAGCTGTTCCTGTAGTTGACTTTCTCTTCAATGTCGTGAAACGATGTTTTGAGCAATCCCGAGCTCCGCTACCGCACTTGTCACACTTCGCTTTTCTTCTTTCTTTCTAATTGCTCTACCTCGAGTACAGTCATCCAGATTTCGTCTTACATGTTAATTGTTCGACTTTTCACACTAAGGCAACAACTCGACGTTGTTTATACTGATTTACGTCATGCAATAATCGTTTTGTCAGAAAGACTGAGCTTACACCGCCGGCGTGCTTTTTCCCGCTCCAATACTCCCGCATTACATCTAGCTGCATATATGTGTACATGTTCTACTGTACCTTTCCTCCTCATTTAATATCATGACTGGTCTTTCAGTCCACTTTGCCTCTTCGTTCCGGTGTATGATAATTTTTCGACTTCGTCTTTAATTTCCTCACACCAGTGTATATACATCAACCACCAGGTGATGTGAAAAAAGGGAAGGAATTTCAAATTATGCTTACTACAAAAATAAATTTATGGTCTTCAGAGCAGTAAAATGTGGAATAAAGAGTTGAACACCTTGTTAAAGTCAATTTGTTTCCATTAACTTGAATATTGTAATTGTGTTTATAAGTTGGAAAAAAACAATGCAATATTTCTTGTATCCGTCGTTCATATTGTGATGTGGCCGCGGTAACCTAGTAATCACAGTCCCGGACACGCGGTCGATGTTTTTCTTTAAGTTGTGGGTTCGAGCCTTGATGCCACTAAATAATCACCATGTAGACGGAGTTGATACACTTTAAATCTATCGAGGCTTAAAGTTCTTCCTTTGGCGTGGTGTTGAAGTTAGGAGAGAAAGGTGCCGGCTCAGGTGTCGTCCTGTCATTTAACAGAAGTTCAAAATTATGAGGTCGGTTGCCAATTGCCCGCATGTTGCTTCTAGTAAGACGTTAATAAAACCAATTAAATCAATCAATCACATTGTGGTATTTCGTAAAAATGAAAATTGCAGTAAATGTGTTGTTTCAAACCTGAAAGCAAAATTTGACATTATTGAACTTGGATAAGTTGAATATCTTTAAAGCGTAAATTTTGAGAAAAAAAATTATTGTGTATATTTACATTATAAAACTTGAATTAATAAACTGAAGGCAATTTTAAAGATGTTCCACAAAGTTTTGTTAATATATCCTTTAAGTTAGGTTCATTACTTCCAAAAATAAAGGAAAGTGACATTCTCGTAGAAGAAATAATGCAAAAGTATCCTTTTTGATCATTAATTGGATGTCTTTCGTATTTAGCTGACCAAAGTCGCTCTGATATAGCTTTCAGCGTGAATACGATGTCACAATTTTACGATGGTTATACATACCAACACTGGTTGATTTTAGTTTATATGTGATGAATACGAGTTATTATAAATTAAATTTATCCAATATAAAGAACTGTGATTTGATGGCTTATTCGGATGAAAGTTGAGATGCGACTTGATAGGAAGGCATTCGGCTTTTGATATGTAACGGTGATATTTCTCTTTCATGGAAAGCAAGTAAACGGAAATGTATTGCTCTTAGTTCTATAGAGGCTCAGTTTATGTCTCTTATTAATTATAATTATTAGGAATTATCATGATTTGCTAATATAGGTGATTATAATTAAAGTTGAGCTCTTTCAAAAGGCTGTAAAAAAGAACTACTGGTCAGAATGACCTGGTATTTCATTTGAGTATATGAAAAACAATATGAATTTGTTTTCCGGACGAAAAAATAAGTTCAAAAGTGGACAGATAGTGGAGGTTGTACTTGTCATTAGAGGCTAAAAAACGATTGCTGTAAAAGAAATGCAAATCTTAAGATGGCCATTCAAAGTCGTCGTGATGGGCGCACCGCACATTACACGTGTGATAAAAAGGTGGAGAACATGTAGTTCTTGTTATTCTACATCTGAGAGAGTAGTCATGACTCTCTACCAGTGAAATATAGGGCTTTGCTTGTGAAGCCTTTTTACAAGAATGGGCAATTGCATGGAAGAAATTCTGGACATTAAAGGGTATATAAAGCTTCTCTGGTCCAATGACTGACGTGTACTTCATTGACGTCTAATGTTTCAGCGAGAGGAAATCAATTGCATCGACATCAGTGGAGGATGTCGCTACAGCATTGGAGGAAGCACCAAGCAGTGCTTTGAAAAAGTCCATTGCATAGGGAATAGCCCAAACTTTAGACCTGCCTGTCAAAACAGTTCGTCAAATTTTACGAAACTTCCTGAAATGCTATCCATTCAAAATTACGTATGTTCAAAAATACGCAGGAGGCAGGTTAGTGCTGGCCTGTCAGAACGAGAAGCATTCGCTTGCAATTTCTTACTCGAATGATATTAGACAATGCATGGTCTTGGAACATTTTGAGGACAGACAAAGCCCATTTCTATCTCCAAGGTTCTGTCAATACTCAAAATGGCAGAATATGGACAAGAGAGAACCGTTCTAAATGCAACTATAACCTCTTAATTCTCAAAAGGTCACTGTGTGTAGCGGGTAGGTATACGACAACATCTTTCTTTTTCGTTCGGATACTGTGTCTTGAACAGTCAACGGGACACATTATGAATCTCTTTTGCGCAACCAGTTCATTATAACATTGCAATAGCTCGGATGTGTGGATAGCACAATTCTTATATGATATGGTGTTCCTCTGCACCTTTTAAATCCAGAGAAGCAACTGCTCAACATTCGTTTTGGAAATGACAGAATTATTAGTTGCTATTTCCTACAGCCTGTTCATAGCGGTCATCTGACCGGAACCCTTAGCTGTTGGGTTACCTAAAACATGTTATGCACTATGCTCCAATTGCTAACTTAGATGAATTAAAAACACGGATTCCGCAAGAAATTCAATCACAACTGACATATTCGATTATACGAACTCTATCACAACTGATATATTACGATTGGTTGTGGAACATACTATTTTGCGCTTTCAACTTCTAGCAGAAAGCGGTGGAGAGTATATTGAACATTACTTAAGCAAGTCTAAGGAGCTTATATACGACTTCCTTTTCTTGATGGTTTCATCGTTTTTTGCTTTTTCTGTAGTGTTTTTATCCTAGGGACAGTTAAAAATCGACTTTTTTTCCGATTTGCTGTGGCACTTCCTTGTCGTAGTGGACGGTACTTGAGTAAAGAATACCACTACCTTATATAATTTTTTATTGAAAGACTGCATTCCTGTGGGATTGAAGGTTGATAGATGGTAAATTAAATTCCTGTAACTCCCTCTTCACCACGTCAAATCTGATGAATCGAATATCCAATCGGATACCACAGCATGACTACGTAAAAAGGAGATTTCTGAAGTTCAAATGAATATGAAGGATTGTGAGTAAGAGTTTAATTGCATGAGTTGAGTCGAATTAACTTCTGGGCCTTCTGATTTGACTGATTCTAGTGATGAAGAAACAGACACTTGAAAGCGTAAGACGTGATTTGAGTCCGGAGTCCAATTCTCAAAGTAATATCAAATCAAATATCTTATAAAAATGATGGACTTTAAGAATTCTATAAAGTACAAGAATGAAGGTTTAAAAATGAATGAATGTATAAAAAAAATAAATTAAAATAATATGTATAAAATGCAGTAGGTATTTTTGTATAACAGTGCAAAATAATTATTTTAAATAAATATCCAAGATCATTTAAACTTATATGTGTGTGTAATAAGATTTCCAAGAATTGTAACATTTTTCATAAATTATTAGATATTTTTCATTTTAAACTCTTAAATAAAACTGTATATTGTATTTGTGTTAGTTAAAATAAGTATTTATGTCGTTTTTTGTTAATTAGTAAAATGCGTTTTTGCTAGATGTAGACTTAATGTTCATCATAACGGACATATAAAAAAATATTCTTCCATATTCTTTATTTTCCTAAAAAATGACTATATGTGATGTTTTGTAGTCCTATTAAGAAGGTTATTCTCAAATTCAATAAAATTCGGTTAAAAAATATAAACTTGGATCTCAAGAGGTTAATTAGGTTTAGTTCGACCATTTGGGAAGTGAAAAAGAAATATAGTATTTGGCATTGATACGCTAACCCCTTTTCTGAAGGGGTCGGATAGCTCGCTTTAAGACAAGTAAAGGGTTAACAATTAATTACACGATGGTGTCACTGTTTTTAAATTGTCCATCAAGTTTATGATGAAATGTTACTGAATTTCAAGAGTGAGTCTTTTGAACTCAAAACGGGTTACTGAATTCCCGACCCAAGGACGAATGCAAAGAACAAGGGTCATTGTAAATTACTCGAGACGGGGTCATCCTATCATTATCTGAAAGATCGGAAAGTCTATTTCAATTTTTTCATCGATATTTAAATGACACGGCGAATGTGACTTTTAGCGTTTTGAACTTAATTTTCAACTTAATTATATAAAACTTATAATTATTTTCAATGTAATATAATGAGGAGGTATTTTCTTCATGTTAGAAGAAAGGAATGCCCTAAACTAAGCTTTAATGTTAGTTAAAATTGTTTTGTTTACCAAAATAAAAATTGCATAGAACCAAAATTAGCTGATTTCCATTGAAACGAACATCTTATAACTTTCCACCGCATGATTTTAGAGAAAAAAAGATTCATGTAATTTATTTTTAGAAATAAGAACTTTTCTAATATTTTTAACTTGATACAATAAAAAGAAAGAATCCAAGTGATGGTTTTTAAAAATTGAAGCTTTTTCTAGAAGCATAGTTTACTGTGAAAATATAACTATGAAAATCTCAGCTTTAACAAAATTTTAATATATATTTAATTCAATTTCAAAATAAAACTATGCTAAAATTTTGACATTTTAACTTGAGGTAAATTTAGAATATAATTAAATGGGTTTTTTTATTCTTAGAATAAATACCTTTTTTATGCGTAATAAATCATTGATTGACCAAATTTTCATTTCCTGCTTAGTGAAATGGCTTGGATAAATCATTTCAATTTACAGTCACCTCTTTAAGATAACCCTATTTTCTGGAGCTTGTTCTCTGTTTCGGTTGCTAAAAGTGTCTGGATTTGTTGCAAGCGATTGTCATTTTCAGCTCCTTCCCTTGAAGGATTTCATCACCTGGAGGAGAACATTACTTTTCTCATGCTATTATTCTCTAACAAGAATATTTGGCACAGTTTTTCCCCTATTTTAACACGCTAATTTCTTTAAAAAAAATTGAAAAACTGTAAGCAATTAAAAGAATGGAAAATAACATTATCTTAAGACACTATATGATAAATATTTATTTTAAAATTCCATCTTTCGTAATTAATTCCAATTTTTTTTTAAAAAAAAACTGTATGAAAAATTTGATATTATACAATAAATGAGCAGTGAATAAAGACAAAATGCAATTAAACAAAAATTATTTAAGTATTTAATTGCTCCAAAGAATAAGATGCTGGTCTTCTTCAGTTATTAAATGATAATGAAAAACACCCTTAATTTCATTCTGAAGATAATACACTCGGAAACATTGAAAATAGCATAATAAGAAGGAAGCGATCTACAATCGTAAAACTTTGCAAAGTGGTTGAATGATATCCGATATGAAAATAATCCAAGTTTGGTACCAATGAGTATGACTACACACCCTGTAGTGGCGCTGTAATCAGAAATTGGACCTATATAAACCAACGCATAGTGGAAGATTCATAAACACAACGATCACATTCCAACTCTAGGAGGACTTTAGCAAACAAAGAATGCCAGGTAAAAGACGTGTGAGAAATTTAATGAGCTCGCACAGTGATCAGAGAGGGGCCTGATCATCGGCATGAAACTGCAGGCTGGTCGACGTGCCATGTTGCTTGCCAGGTCGATCGTATGGTGCGTGCTGTCAGAACATGTTGAGAGCAATGGACACGAAATGATTCCCATGTGCAGAGAACTAGGTCTGGAGTGACCAGGAATACGACAAGACGAGAACATTGTGCGACAAGCGGTTGTGGAACCCACAATGACTCCTTACTCGATATAATCAGATATAGAGCTGCCAGTTGTTCCACAAACTATTTCCAGGTGCCTTGTGAAAGCAAATCTGTAGTCCCAGAGCCCTTTTCGTGTACTGAATTTAACATCGAAACATCGGCGACTTCGTCTACAGTGGTGCCAAGCTAGAGCGACATGGAATGCCACAGATTGAAGAAGCGTGGTGCTTAGCGATAATCTTGGTTCGTTTCGGGGACAGATGATAACTGCGTAAGGAGGTGCCCTGGTGAACGGTAAATTCGCAATAAAAATTATAGACATTAGATCATAAGAGCTACAAAATTAAACGTAAATAATTTGTTATATTCATCTCTTAAACATTTGTCAAACTTTGAACGATTTACGCCTCTTTAATAAAATAATCAGTCAATCAATCATATCTCCCGTACTGACAATTCTACTTACGGGAATAAATATCATTTAACTGAGAGCAAATTTTTAAAGATATTAATTTACTTTTTTATTCAATTCAAATAACTTTAACCCACAATTTCTATCTACTTTTATTACCTAACTTCAATTCAAGATCAAACTTTAATTTACTTCTACAAACAGTATCTTTATTTTAAACTGTGCATTTTTGACAATGTATCTCACACACACACATAAAATATTAAACCAAACTTTCATACAAGCAAATTAAATCAAAGGAAATAGCAAGTACACATTCTATATAAACATTATAAAATCCTACTTATTTTACTTTAAAAAGGAATTGAACTTAAAAACTATTAAACAAAAAATCAATGAGTGAAAAAATATGAACGTTTTCATATTTATAGATAATTATTTTGCAAGAACTTATTAGTGAAATTATTTATTTGAAAAAAAAAAAATTCTAATCTTCCCATATTCAAGTAGCAAAAATGTATAAAGTGCCTTGTTAATTTATTTTAAAAAATAAATTACGTGAAGTTTAATTTAGTTGATTTAATGAAATATTCTATTTGGTTTTGAACTAAAAAGTGAGATAAATGTTTTATGGTCGTTTGAATGAGTTGCAGAGCAACTTTTACTGACAATACTTATTTAGTAAACCTGAACGTATGCTTAATGTCAAGAAGAAAACAGTGTACACTCATCATCAAAAAAGTTAGAACTTGAAAGAATAGTTAGATTGAAATGATGTTTGAAACTAAGTTACTACTCATCAACAACAAGAACTGATTAAAATCTGAGCATGGATGTCACAAAATATATTAGTCAAAATACAAAATCAATACAACTGTCAATGAGATGTTTAAACGCCATTCCTTCTAATGCATTCTGCCACACATTGTGACATTTTGTTGCAGATCCTCTTAATGGTGCCTTCTATTAACTCATCCCAAGCAGACTGAACTTTGCCAAGCAGATCTTGCAGATTTTGTAGTAGCGGTGGAGTTTTAAGAAAAAAGCTTATTGTATACAATAAGATATCATGGGTTACAGGTCTGGGAATTCTATCAACCATGGCATAATGCCTGTTGGTTAAAAGACAAGCTTTTGATTTGAATATGAGCATTGTATTGTTGAAATAGAGTACTAGGATGACAGAATTCTAACACGAAAAAAGGAATGTCAATTGGTCAAGGGATTTCACTAACATACCTTTGGGCCATCAAAGTGGCTCTGATGCAAACCACGGTGATCAAGCATTGTAAGAAATCCTAATCCATATCATTTCACTCTACTATTTGGATGTATGACGAGAATCGCACTAAGAAGAGTTGACCGCATTGCCTCCCCACATGTGTGCTGTTATCATTCTCATCAAGACAAAAGCGAAATTCATCACTAAAGACTATCCGCTGACATTTCACAAGGCTTCATGCTGCTCTTTCATGGCACCATTGCAGTTTCTGGAGATGTTGATGTGGTATCACAGGTAATCATCATAATGGTTTCTGTGCAAGCAATCCATAAGCATGCAGCCGTCTGCTAGTGATACTGGCAATTTAAAGGATAATGTAGAGATATCATCACTTTTCTCATAATATCAGAATTATGGCAGTTTGTGTGCTACTCGATTTCCGGATAATTTTTCAATCTTTCCTACTTGTAATCCGAGTTGGATATGAAGCATTTGGGCATCTAACAGAGACGAAACCTTTTCTTTTCTTCAAATTTGCATTTATGTACCTTGCTTCCATCTGGATGTAACTTTTTTTTTGACGATGAGTGTATTACTACGAAGAGAGAGTTTTGCACGTGGCTCGTCTCGTACATGGCTAATAAAATGATTCCTCTCAAAGATGACGCCTTTGCGATCTATCTTAAGCTAGAGATGAGAATTTGAAGGTAACTCCGGTTTCTACTATCCTGCACATGATGGCGCCCTTTGTGCTATTCTTAATGACACAATCGATATTGTAGCTCTAAGCCTTAACTGGTTGGACTTGGCCTCCCTAAGATGAAAAGAAAACCCCAAAATACTTCTTCGAACAAAATTGATAAAGAACTGGAGAAATATAGGTCACACTTGGAAAAAAAACTTTTCGATTTTGAAGAAACAGGTGTAAGATAAATTTGAGCATTTGAATTCTTTTCAAGAAATTTACAATGAATTATTACAAGTTACAGGTGGCGATGAAGAGTTTGCGGTCGATTAAGAATGAGCATAAACATACAGATAATATAATGTTGTGTTATTATTGAAATTGATTCGAATTTAGATGAAAGATTTCTACTGACAGATGTTTTTCAGAAACGGAAGTTTGAGCAACTAAAAATAGTATAGAAAAGTTTTGGTGATTATGCAATATCATTCATTGCTTTTTGGAGTCTAGAATACCGGTCTCGATGAAACTTTAGGTACAGAAGACAAATTTTAATACATATTGCAAACAATGTTACCTAATTTCAATGTTCGTGAATTAATGTTATTATTAACGAAAAATGGCATCTGTGGACGTGCAAAAAGGGAACTTTCTGCTTGCTTTGTATGACGAACTACAGGGAAAGTTTCAAGCCTTAGAAAGTTTAGGAAGAAAGCTAAAATTATGGATAATTTCTTAAGACTACTTCTGAAATCCTTTCTTTATGAAAACATTCTAAATGAGAGAGAATAAAGTCGAAAAAGTCTTCGCGTCAGTTAAGGGTAGCTCAAAATTTAATGTGCTTTTTGAAACGGGTTTAGTTTTATTAACGTCGCACTAGAAGCAACACGAGGGTTATTAGAGCCGGACCTTGTAATTTTGAACCAAGGTCAAGTAACGAGGACGACACCTGAGCTACCCTTTTCTCCTAACATCCACACCACACCAATGGGAGGACTTTGGGCCTCGACAGATTTAAAGTGCATCAGCTCCGGCTACACGGCGGGTCTTTGGCAGCCAAGGATTGAATCCGCAACTGAACGAAATCCTCCGGCAGCTAGTCCACGACCTTGACCACTAGGCTACCTTGGCCCCATACGGATATGGAATCAATGGGTTGCTGAGGGTCATACTGAACGGCATGCAGGATTTCCATGCCCTCCCATGTTTAGTTTAGTTTTTATTAACGTCGCACTAGATGCAACACGAGGGCTATTGGCGACGGACCTCGTAATTTTGAACCACGGTCAAGTGACGAGGACAACACCTGAGATGGAACCCCCTCTCCTAACATCCACACCACGCCAATGGGAGGACTTTGGGCTTCGACAGATTCAACATGCATCAGCCCGGCTACACGGCGGGTCTTTGGCAGCCAAGGATCAAACCTGCGACTGAATGAAAACCGCGGTCACGAATCCGAAACCATGACCACCAGGCTACCGCGGCCACTCGAACTCTTGAAACAAAGATTTGGTAGAAATGATTATATTATAAATTCTTATATGACAAAATTATTAAACTTAGAGCCTGTTAGAAATTCTTATGTGAAAGGCTTACGTAAATTATATGATGAAATAGAAGTCAGTATAAGAAATTTGTGTTCATTAAACATTACGGAGGTTTCATATGGCGTTTATCAAATCCGATATTATTTAAACTGTTACTATTAGATTTGGTTTTAGATTTTTATAGAAAAAGAAACAGGGAATCGAATTGCGAGGTTTCGGAAATTGTTAAATTTTTGAGAAATGATGTAGAATCTAGGGAAATTACGGAAACTGATTTCTCCTAAAAGTTTTGAAACAAAGCGAACTCTTTCTCAAAATTATCGAAGTAATCAGTGGTTCTTGCGCCATATAACCCTACAGTCACTCATTCACTCACATCAAAATAATCAGTTATATCAAAGAAACTTCTCAAAACCTAAAAAATATATTATCCACTTCAGCATTAAACACTCAAATAAAAACTGTTTGCTTATTTTGTGGTGATAATCATAATTCCCTAAATTTCAAAAGATCGGACGTAGAACAAAAAATAAAGATGCTTAAGACTGAAGGAAAGTGCTGGTGTTGTTTTAAGAAATATCGTATGTCCCTAGAATGTAGGATAAAAATTACGTGCAAAACATGCTTCAGTAGGTTTCATCATGAGTCAATTTGCAGAAGAGATAGACCCCGTAATGCTAAAGTGCAAGGTTGCGAAATTGCTTCCGGTAACTCGCAGATGAATAAAAGTGCTGAAAATATTTCTGTTTATCTTAATAATATTGAAATACAAAATAAGGCCTTCTTGCAAACATGTACAGTTCTAGCGTGTTCATAAATACACAAAATAGATATAAACTAAACTTATTTTAGATTCTAGATCCCATAGAAGTTTTGTTTCCTCCGATTTGGTCAAAAAGTTGAAATTAAAACCAATGCAGTAAGAATGGCTAGCTATCTTTGCTTTTGGGGAGAAAACAACACGTAAAAGAAAGTATCCAATAGTTTCCTTAACATTAATCAACAGGGAAGAAAGTTCACGGTATTATGTAATAAAAAAACTCGTAACTGAATTTATATCTATTTTGTCATTAAATATTCGCTTTGACTCGAGATGCATTGAGGGAAAAAGTGTTACAGACTGATGACTCGTATTCAGGCGACTCTCGAATAGATGTTCTCGTTGGTTGCGATTCATTTTGGAACATTGTTTACGATGAAAGATTAAAATTAAATGAAAACATTAGCGCGATCAGATCTTGTTTTGGCTGATTGTTGGCGGGTGTGGACGGAAGCAAAAGGCGAACTGATAATTGTGAAAATGTACGTTTGAATATGGATTCTTCTTCTATTTTGTTCGATTTAAAAAAGTTTTGGAAGATAGAAGAGTTACAATCAGAAAAACAAGATTTTTCTGAAAAAGATAGCCAGTTGATTAAAACAATTGAAACGGAGAAAGGTAAGTTTGCAGATTGATGTGGAAGGAAAATATGGGACCGTCAGTCGAGTTAAATTCTAATTATGAGATAGCGAAAAGGCGTTTTAAATTGTTAATCTACAAACTAATTAAAAATCGGGGAATTTATGATTAATATAAGCAGATTATATTAGATCAATTAAAGTGTCAGATTGCGGGGAAATGCATTAATGAGGATAGGGATTCAGGATGTTATATGCCCCACAGAGCAGTAATTTGGGATGACAAGGACACAACTCGAGTCAGAATTGTAAAAGACTGCAGCAGCAAGACAAATGAAAATAATAAGTCTTTAAATGAGTCGCTCGAATCCGGAGTTAATCTGTACGCAAATTTATTGAATATAATTCTTAAATTTCGGGAAAAGCAAGTTGCCTTTTGTGGAGATTTAGAAAAGTCTTTTCTTGTGATAGAGATTGCGGAAGATGGATAATACCTTAATTTTTGTGGTTCCGGAAAATCCGAAGGATTCAATCCAAACTCTGTATCTAAATCGTATCCCATTTAGTTTAACGACTTCGCCTTTTTCCCTAGCTTGTGTCTTATAATTTAACATTAAAAATTTTGAAGAGGATCCAAAGTGTTATGAAATGTTAAATTCCTTTCTTTATGTTGACCATCTGTGTTTTGGAGTCAATACCGCTTGGGAGGCTTATGAGTTAAACTCTATGGCAATAGAAATATTAAAGGCAGTAGCATTTTAATTAAGGAAATTAAAAACTAACTGTTCGGAACTGCTTTGCTTTAGGAATGGATACGAGGAAAATACTGTTTTTGGTCAAGGGACAGGTTTTATGGGTTTGAAGTGGGGTCCAATTGAGGATAGAATTAAATTGAACTTTAAGGATATTAGAGCTTCCGTTGATTCTAGAGTCACAAAGAGATACATGCTGAGAATTATCTCAAAGATATTTGATCCATGTGGAATAATTAGCCCTTTTGTAATAACAGTAAAAATTCTCTTATAAGAGATTTGGAAAGAGGCCTGAACTTAGAGAGGAAGTGGAAGACTGGATGTTCTGAACATTCGAAACTTGATTTGGTATCGATTGAAAGTAAATTCTTTGAAAGTGCGCAGGTAAATGAGGTTTCACTTCATACATTTTGTGACGCCAGTCCGAAAGCATATGGGTCTGTTGTATTCCTAAGATATATAAATTATAATGGTCAAATTAGAGCGACTTTTATCATGTCGAAAAGTAAAGTTTCACCGCTAAATCCTTTGACACTTGCAAGACTGGAGTTGATAGCAGCACTCCTCTATGAACGTTTAGGGAATTACTTACAAGGCCTCTTCTCTTATTTTGCAAAGCAAATGTTTCTGAGGAGTAACTCTCAAATTGTTCTTCCCTGGTTGAGAGGATCGTCGAAAATATGGAAGTCATTTGTAGCTAATAGAGGGTCTCAAGTACAGTCACTGACTCTGCCGGAGTGTTGGTACCATTGAAGTGGTTCCGATAATCAAGCCGACCTTACTACAAGAGGAGAATCTGCAGGGAAGTTCCTAACGTGTTCTCTGTGATGGTCAGGGCCTGCCTGGTTGTCTCGTCCAGTTCTTTCCTGGCCTTGTAATAATCACTACATAATACTTGCAATTATCACTACAAGGTGTTTGGGACACAGACATGGTGGCGAGGAAGCAGCGGACTACGCAAGTTAATTCTATGATGACCAATTCGGATGGTGAAAACTCGCCTCTTCCGTTACTGGAAGTTAATAAATTTAGCGAACCAGGTAGCCTATTGCTTATTACAGCGTGGGTAAAAATGATTGCTCACAACTCTAAACCTGATATTACAAAATTGAATGGAACTATATGTGCTCCGGAACTTAAGGAAGCTTTGCGGTTTTGGATAAAAAAATATTCAGCTAACTCATTATGGTATGGAATATAGGTAACTTCTATCTAAGAATACAGTTAATAAAGATTGACAAATATTTAATTTGAATCCTGAAATTGATGATGATCTACTTTGTTTGAAGGGAAGCTTACAATTCTCAAGTGAGGCAGTTAGAGCCAAACATCCTTGGCTGCTTCCATCGAATGATAAGTTTGTTGAGTTACTTATCTATGATGCTTGTGCTAAAATGTGTCATTCAAGTGTTGACATAACTCTGACACATTTACGAGAACAATTCTGGATTGCTAAGGGTCATCAATATGTGAAAAAGGCTCCAAATAATTGTTTAATTTGTAGGCATTTCAAGGTGAAACCTGAAACTCAGGCGATAGCTCCATTACCTCTTGTTTGAATTCAAGAACATTCTCCATGTGATGCATGTGGTTTGGACTTTGTAGGATCCTTTTTAGTACACGATTTTAATTCAAAGTGTTATTTACTTGTTTTTACCTGTGCTGTATCCAGTACGAGATGGAAATGTTCATTCTCTTCTTATCAAAACTTCTAAAAGAAACATTAGCCTCTCAGTTAACCTGGTTTATAATTTGGAAATCAGTCCTTGAATATGCAGGAGTTTTTTGGGGGAAATTGCCAATTTCCTTACAATTTTAGAGGTCGTTGAAATTTTTCTTATATGTTTTAAATATATATTAATCTTTAAATAATTCATTCTAAATTCATTTAATACATTTTATATAATTTATAAAGTCAGGTATCAAGGGATTTTATGCTTTGTAATTCGATGTAATATTCAATGTATTTGTCTTTATGTAATTTATAATTTTCTTAGATGTAAAGTAGATTGAGAACGAATAGCAAGAAAACTCATGCGAGTTCAGGAGGAGATTGTTGCATAATTCCCACTCCAGTGACAGGCGAGAAGCCAAAGTGTGGAAGGTGGAGATAGCCTAATAATGTATCGCTTTTTGATTTTCTACTTCGTTTTAAAATAAACTTGTTTAGTTTTATAGAAGTTCTTTTATTGCACCTATCCTACACTTGAACCACCACCTGCAACATCTGACAAGTGACATTTGGGAAAAGGTGCGTCTTATGAAGGTTCATCTGAAAGTGTGATCACAATTATTGTTGCCCCTAAAGACAACTACATGTTTTGGAAAATGTGGGGTTTGAAATGTATTTATATTTTATACCTAGTTTTTAAATGTTTTTACTGAATAAGTTTTTCCATAATATATGATCTTTATGCAATAGGTCTTGGTCCACCATTCCCATTTTGCTTCCGGAAATAGCAACCTGTATTTATGAATACTTCACCAGTGGAGTTCAAAATAAGGAATATTTCAATGTTTATTTATTTTGAATAGTGTGTATGGAAAAGTATTTTGTGTAATGTATGTTGTATTTCTGCTTTTGATTATCCTACATGTACTGTTTTTCGTCAATCGTTTAGATTTGACTATACAAATTGGTCTCAAACGGATAAACTTCTCGTGGTATTTAAGATAATCAAATGTGAAGCAAAAACATGGCAAATTAAGCAAATATTTACTCAAAAATGGAAAGAAATGCTTTTATGAAATCGAGACCCTTGGAAAATGGGCAAATTTGCACGTAATATTGTATAGATCAAGAGAAAAAGCTTACACTATAAAGGACAAAAGTATATATATATTATAAAGGCAGGATGCTAAGTAGTCTTTATAGATTACTAATCTTGAGACAATTTAACATAGCATTAATGGAGATGAATCAAATTTATTCACCTTGTTCGCCAAATTTTATTTCTCCCAGTGAAACTTCTCGAGCTGACACCATTCAGGTTTTACCATATGAACTAATAACCAGTCAAAACTATATCAGAGGACTTTCTATTTCATCTCGTGAACCTATTACTTAGATCCATTTGCAACATTTGAAGCAATATGTGGTAGTGACTGGTAATCAATACCGGAACTTAGTTTTCCTTGCCACTCGTTTCAAAAATCCAGTCATTGTGCAAAAACATTTTGGACTTTTTTTCCTGAATATGCTACAAGTATCACGTGAAATTTGCATTTTAGTGGATGCCTCGTCTACCTCGATAAAAATGAAAGTTACAGAATCTGTCACAATGTTTACTTTTAAATTAATAATGCATTTATGAAAAATCTCTCTGCACAAGATTTATTGGAGATACTTTTTCCGTCTAATTGCTTCTTCGTGAAAAAGCTTCATGCCAAAATGCTTTTTGTTATTTCCAACGTCAATCCGCTTAAATTTATTTGAACACGAGTACGCAAGAATTATGCCTTTCATTCCTTAGTGAAGCTATTCAAACTTGCATCAAGGAGAGGGACTATTTAATGTTGAAGTGGCCTACACCCTTCGATATTTAAAACGAGACAATGGCCGAACAAAACATATTTGTTTCTTTTTTACAATGAACCTTCGATTATGATTAGAAAGGGTTTATTTCATATTTTGAAACGTTCTGACCAACATTTCTTGCCTATAATCATCCGCCTGAGACTTTTACACTTGCCAAACCACCCTGAGCGAAATGGATGCAGTTGGCGTGTCTTGCAGCATTGTGGATTCCAAAGTTGAATATGTCTCCATCATGATTTTACCTTATGCTAAAAAGTGGTTTTTGGATACCAATAACATGTCTTGTTGTTTAGTACCCACAGACCGATTTACCATGTGCAAACACTGATTCCCATAATTTAAATCTCTTAACTAATTTACTAAGTCTATCTAAAGCCACTCACCTATTATTATCCAATACACGTTTATTAAAAAAGAAAAATAAACGAACTGAGTTTTAGTCAAACAGCCCAAAACTGCGTTCAACAAAATCAAATTTTGTTTTAATCGCAATCAATTTCGGTTTCCGCTCTAGCCATTAAGTTACCTCGTTTAAATTTGAATAAGTTTTATGGAGACCCATCAACATTTTTAGAGTTGTATGGATAGTTCGAAAATGCGATCCGTAAGAACAATAGTTTATCAAAGGTAGAAAAACTTATTTATCTGAAAAATCTTGTAGGTGGTAGTGCAGCGTCTGCTATTAAAGGATAGGAACTAAAAGATGAAAATTATGATTCAGCATTAGAAATATTACAATCTCACTATGGTAATAAGGATGTATTAATTCAAACCCACCTCGAATCATTATTAAATATTACACCTATCAAAAACTCAGATAATTTAGATGCTGTAAGAAACATGTATGATAAAATCGAAACACAAATTAGAAATTTAGAATCTCTTTCGGTGGATACAAAAACTTAAGCCAATCTCTTAACACCTATCATTATAAAATTATTACCATCGAATTTAGCTATCGATTTTACGAGTAAAAATGTCGATGAAAACTGGTCTTTACAAGCTTTAATAGAATTTTCGAGAAAAGAATTACTTTGTAAAGAGCTCGCAGGGCTAATTCATTCTGAAAAAAATAAGCAAAAATAGCACTGGAATTATTACCATCAAAACGTTTCTGCAACAGAACTTTTGGCAAATAGACAAGTGTCGAAGTATGATTCTAACTATCCGAGAAATTCAAAAGTAAGCGGTGCATTCAATATCAATCATTCATCACCAATAAGTAAACACAGGGCTGAAATCGGAAGTGAAATTAGATTCATATTTCATAAAAATAATGATCATTCTAGCGCTGTCTGTCAGCTGGATTTAGGTGCAAAGCGAGAAATAATTAGGAAGAAAAATAGATGCTGGCTTTGCTTACATAAATTCTGTTGAAAAAATAATTGCTCGAATAACGTTGAATGCGGCCATTGAAATTCAAGGTCTCACAACCAGGCATTCTGCTTTGAATATCATAAACCTCTTCACTCAGCAACGAAGGCTAACATGGACACTGCAGTTAGTAATATTACACAAGGCCACTCGGAAATATTTTTGCAGACAGCTGCTGCACAATTTATAAGAAGGAAGATAAATTATTTAATTAGGAAAATACTTTACAACTGTGGTAGTTAAATAACGTTTTTAGAATCTAAGTTAGCGAGTGAACTAAATTTGTCTGTTATTGGACAAGAAATACCAACAATTCACACATTTCAATCGGAAAGGCCCTCAAAACATGTTTATCCGATAATTAGGGTTAGAATTAAACTTTTAGTTAGCAATAAAGAAATAATAATTAAAGCATTAGAAATAAAACAGCTTTCTAGTGCATGTATAAGAGAAAGGTTTGAAAATCTGGGATTAGCATTAACAGATGTTCCTGTGACTTCAGGCAAAGGTGTTAGTGAATAGGGTTGTAAGTTGGTTCTGATAATTATTGGAAATTTGTCGGAAATAGGATAAAAAGGTTAGATGAATCCTTGTTAGCTGTCGAAACATTTTTAGGGTTCTGTATTCATGGTTCTATTTCTGAGGATAAAGGTAATGATGAAACATCGATGAATTTGGTAGTCAGTAAGGAATCAATATATGAGCAGTTGAGCCAGTTTTGGCGCTTAGAAAATATAGGCATAGAAACAGAAAAGAATACAATGGATATTTTGGAACGCGAAATTTTGAAATCATTCAAATCTTCTATTGAATTCAATGGTAATCGGTACAAGGTTAGGCTCCCTTGGAAACCAGAAATGAAACATTTATTGAATGGTAATAGGTCAGTGGCTTTAGATAGACATAGTAAATTAGTTAAGAGGTTTAATAGGGATACATTGCTCTTTAAGTACTACGTGAAAATAATAGATTATTATGAAAATGAAAATATTATTGAGCCTATGATTGAAACCCCTAAAGTACAAGAATCACATCTCACTTTTTATCTTCCCCATACTTATGTTAAACGTTTAGACAAAACCACAACGAAATTCTGTACTGTATTTGACGGTTCTAGTCACGGAGAAAATCAATTATCACTTAATGATTGCTTACACAGTAGCGTTAACTTTAATCCCGATTTGTTAGAACTCATTTTAAAATTCAGAGCAAACCCCATGGCATATACCGCAGATATTCAGAAGGCTTTCCTTCAGATTGAGTTACATGAGCGAGATAGAAATGTAGCACGATTCTTTTGGACAGAGAATCCTAGTGATTATGACCATAAGAACTTGCAGATTTATCGGTTAACCCGAGTTTTATTTGGTCTAACGTCAAGTCCCTTTATGTTAGTTGCAACTATTAGGCATCATCTCAAAAAGTATAAATACAAGTTTCCCAGATATTGCAGAAATAGTGCGGAGTTCCTTGTATGTAAATGACTTTATTAGTGGTCAGGAAAATGTTGATAAGGCGCTACAGACTTCATTGGAAAGTATAGATATTTTTAAGGAAGCAGGAATGTGTCACTTAGAAAATGATACAAATAGTAAAGAATTAGAGAGACTTTGGACAGAAAATAAAGTTCCTGTTGAGGATTCTAATTATCTTTCGGATCAGGGAGTTGTTCCGTTGAAAGTTCTAGGAGTTTGTTGGGATAATAAGGAGGACAAATTTTACTTTGATATATCAAAATTGGTTGAATTCTTGTCGAAAAACTATTGTACTAAAAAGTTTGTGTTACAGACTATCGCTTGAATATTTGACGCAGTAGGGTTCCTTAGCCCTTTTGTTATAAGAATGAAAATTTTGCTTCAGTATATTTGGTCCTCAGGTATAGATTGGGATGAGATATTGTCTAGTAGTTTAAAATCAGAATGGATTGAATTGTGTAGAGAAATCCCAGAATTAAAATCTATACTCATTCCCAGATATTATTTGAGGAATATTAAGGATGAAATTGCAAGTTTAGTACTCCACAGTTTCTTAGATAGTTCAAAACTAGGATATGACTGCGTAATTTATTTAAGGGTAGTTTGTAAGAATGACAATTTATGAACAAGTTTCGTTTCTTCAAAAAGTAGGGTGTCGCCATTAAAAACTGTGTCATTACCTAGGCTAGAGTTGTTACGAGAATTATTATCGGTGAGATTAGCTTCTAGGATTGCTAAGATTTCTAAGTACAAGTTAGCTGTTTATTATTGGACTGATTCTATTATAGTTTACTATTGGGTTAGGAGCCATCCAGATAGATTTAAGCCCTTTGTTAAGAACCGAGTAGAGGAAATTCAAAAACTTTCTGACACCAGTGATTGGAATCACTGCCCAGGAAAAGAAAATCCTGCAAACTTTCTTACTAGAGGTTTGTCCGTCAACAATTTAGCTAAGTGTGATGCTTGATGGAATGGACCAAATTGGCTCTGTCAACCAAAAGAAAATTGGCCCAAAAGGGAAGTTCAAAGCGTTGAAGAAGAGAACTTGGAACTAAGAAATAAATCTGAGAAGATAATCCAAAATCAGTGCGTTTTAGAAGCAAATGATCACGTGCTTGACTTAAAAAAATACCGTAATTTGAAAAAGGTTTTAAGAGTGCCAGCCTGGATTTTACGATTTCTGACCAACAGCAGACGTAATGATATAAAGGATAGTTATCTTCATGCGAATGAGATACAACAACCTGAGTTTATTGCGTAAGGGCAACTCAACGTGAATTTTATTCCTCTGAGATGTTAGCTTTTTAAAAACAACAGTCAATAAGACTCAACTCTAAAATTCGAGTTTTAGTTCCTATTTTAGATTCCCAGGATATTCTGAGAATATCCACTAGATTGGAAGAAGTAGATATAGCGATGGGAGAAAAACAACCTATTCTCTTACCAGCGAAATCGAAGTTTATAAAATTGCTTGTTATGAGAAAACCTATCGCAACATTTCACTCTGTTGTTTCAGCAACCTTAACTCAAATTAGACGAAAATTTTGGATACCTAAAGCTCGACAATTAGTCAAAAGAATTATTAAATTTAGTAATGCTTAGTTAGTGGATGAACATTCTGTTCATCGATGGGGAGTGCGGTGAAAAGCGCTCTAGATGGTGCTCCTCCACTTTTTGTGATTTGTGAATCATTTTTTTTGCAATTAATTTTTCGTTGTACCGTATTCTTCACTTTCTATTTCCGTCTCAATGTCATTCACAGCAAATAAATGAACAATCTGATCATCAAGAATTTTAATGTTAACAATTTTGTTTTGTTATAGGTTTAACAACTTATCTAATTCAGAACTATCATCTGAATTTTTGCTTTCTTCTATTCTTTTCATTAATTTAGTTGTTGATGATTTAAATGCTTCCCCCCCCCCTTTTTTTTTATCTTAAGCCGGTTTAATTCCATATTGAAATCAAAAGTACTTACCTGTTTGAAGAATACTTTCACTAAGACACTGGATAATTCATAAGGGCACTAAATTATTCTTGAAATGCACTGTTTAACTAACTCTGTCGGCTTCCCGGCCGAAGAACCATTATTTCGCTCATCTCATTCCGCTACTTCATTTACTTTCAATTAAAGAGCAACTTATTACAAATCTAGATACTAGATGCAGTTTCAAAATTAAACATAGCACATGTCACATTGTTTCACAAAATATTTATTGCAGCATTAAACGTCTTCCTAATACAAGGCTACCACTACTGACTTAATAGTGGTAGTTCAGTGGTAAATAAATGATTCATAAAAAGTGGAGAAGCTCCATCTAGTGCGCTTTTCGCTACAGGCTCTTGCACCATCTAGAGCACTTTTCGCCACACATGTCTTGTTTAGTACCCATAGACCTATTTACCATGTGCAAACACTGATTCCTATAATTTAAAGACAAAGAAACGTGGAAAACGTTTGGATTTCCCTGGTATTCATTTAATTTAATGGAACATTTTGTGGATTTGACATCTGTGATTGATTGGCTTTCCATTCACACTTCAGAACCATATCGTCATATCCGTACCGATTTGATCCAAGTATATGGTATTTTGGTGGAAAATATCAAATCAAGATGGTCTTAAAAACTTTGGTTTGCAAGGTTTTAAGATTTTTTTTGCTTTGCTTTTGGTTTTGAGATTGCAAGATGTCATCTTGCAATCTCAACGTAAACCGCACAATCTACTTCACGTACAATTGATTCAGACTCTTGAAAAGAATATTTTATTCGATGTGATGGAAGCTTTTATGGCTGGTTAACCATTGGTGGACCAATACCCTGAATTGTACCAAAACAGCTCCAGTTGTTTGGATTTCTTATTAAAATTATGTCATACCACTGCACCTCCATCACCTTAGCCTCAGCATGGGTTGGCCAAAACTCTTTTGTGCATGTGCTTTTGAGTGCTTATCAAAAATATTTGGCTATAAAAGAAAGATACTTTATTCGTTTACGTGCAAAGTTTGATCAGAGCGAAAATTATCATCAGGAGGAAATTACAAACTTAAAGAAGAGACTAGTTGATCAGAAAAAATAATTTAATAAGTATTTATCTTCCAAAAGCTCTGAACCAGTTATTAATGCATCATTTACCCTTGATTCTGCTCCTAGTTTATATCTAGGAACATGTGCTTCAGGACCGCAATCATATACTATTTCTAAACCGCTTTTGATATATTCGGTCTATGTACCTTTTTTGAAACACCTTCTGAAAATCACAAAATTTTGGAATATTGACAAGACAAACTCAAATTGCGCAACTTTAATGATTGGAAGCAATGATTAAGCTAATTTTTTAACTGGACATTTTAGAAACTTTTAAAGCTGATATGTCACAACATTTTGCATTCCCTGTTGAATGAAATCAAAGCATTGAATCGCTATTAGAAACATTGCGCCCCACTCAAATAACTGTATTAACTCTTTCAGCATCTTTTCCCAAGTCGACTGTGTCTGTGGAGAAAATTCGCGAGAAAGTAATTGGAAAAATATGAAGAATTTGTGAGTTGTAGATTACTTAAGACCCACTGAAGGAAATATCACAAATATTTAAACACGATAATCACACACACATTTCGTTGAATTAAGTACCAAAATAAATGTTACTCTTTTTTCCCAATCAACTCGTAATAAAGTTTTAAAGGAAGTCCAAAACACCCAAGATGATATAACATGAGAGGTTAAATCTTTCATCCAGAAAGTTTCCTCTTTATTTGGGAGTCATTTACCTTCCTTACCGTTGATGGAACTATTGGATCAATTGGACGAAATTTAAATGGTAAAAAATACCGATTTAGCCCATCCCTGGTTACAACGGAATGATCAAGTGCATTTTCCAAACTTTGTATTTGCTGAATATTGGGAAGAATTATTTATTAATCAGGTAGGAATGTATAAAAGGCTTAAGGAATAATTGGATATGCAATTACGAGCTTTTCAAAAGAGACTAAATATAACCTGTTTATCTGACGCTTCTCCGGAAGACGGTTGGAAAGATTTACGGAACATGATACTCAAATATTCAGAAGATTTGCAAAGTTCAGTTGATGCTAACTACACATAAATTACAAAATATTCAACCAATGATGATCAACGAATTGGACAGCAGAATTCAAGAAATTACCCAGCAAAAAGTTGTGACAGCATTTAGTGTGAAGGAAAAGTAGTCGGGGAGATCCGTTTGTGAGCTCCAATAGCAGCCATTTTGTCTGATCCAAGCACTCCTCATTGCAAAATAAATCATATACAAGATTACTCTTATTGTGCATTTTTTGTTCGATTTTTTATTCGTTATTTGATGATGCAACGATCTAAGTGATCTACACGCCTCGTGAATTGATTGTGATTTCTTACAACTGCAGGACAATCGATATTTATGTATATTTTTTCTTTTTTGATTCAATGACGACATTTTTCCACAGGAAGTTTACCACTTTATGTTGATAACAATACACCTCTGTTATCAAACCATTTGGCCAGACAAGTTTTGTGTCATGTCTTTTTTATCAATTTGATCATCAGAACCACTTTTCATCTCACGATCTCTTCTTTTTACCTCACGATCTATTAGCAATTCTGCTAATTTGGAACTTTATTTTTCATTAAAGTTCCTTTTTCAAAAAATTCTCTATTGAGTAGCTTATCTAATAAGAATTCCAATGAATTACGTTTCATATTGATTACTTGGCGTAAATGCCACAAATAGATCGAGAAGAAATAATTGAAAAATGTAAAACCCAAACTGACTTTATCCCTGTTGAAAACCAAGGTATCACATGTTATACTACAATATTTACAGTTTCCTCGGGATTTACTATTTACGACAAATTAAGTTTTATAAATCTATACAACATAGTTATGTATCTTTATATTAAATCTATATTCTTAAGATGAATTACAATTTACAAATAAATAATTGCAAAATACTTTATTATTCGGCGCAAAGAATTCGTGTTTATCGCTAAAACTGACTTGATAAGACCTAAAAAAAGAGCTAGTGCTTTCATCTATTGACTAAAAATTAGAGACAGTACTTTGAACTATATCACAAATGATATTTCCGATCCCAGTTGATTTCCTTCTAGTGGACTTTTTTATAAAAAATCAGCAGCGTGAGTATCACATGTGATACTTCTGAACTGAGGATGATATACACATATATTTTAAATTATTTAGGATTTCCGCTACTGGTTTACCTCCCAAAAACAATAACATACGTCAAAATTTATCCCAAAACTTTGTTGTGACTGCCATCTTTTTAAAAACCTTAGACTAAGGATGATGAATACAATAATATTTATGGAGAAAAACAGGACGTAGTACCATTTCATAGCAATAATAATGCTTAATGTAACAGCTCCCATGCTGTACAAAGCCAAATTACCAATTACTGTTTGATCCATCCTGTTTTAATCTTTTCTTGAATCATGCATTTGCACCATTCTTCAGGTTTCACGTGGTGATACAATGTATACCATGTTAGTTTGACAGAAGCATAGTACAAATGGTGGTTCCAACAGGTTAATAATAGAATAAACCACAATAAGATGATCAGCATGTTGTGGCTCTTTTTTTTTTTTAAATAAAGCAAAGAATACTTGGCCTGATAATCCAACCTCAACTCCCAAAATGAAAAACGAAATTGAAATATAAGAAAGTCTCGTTCTACCCATAATAATTAGGACGGATGCATTAATAATTGGTCCGATAGATCAAGACTTGATGAAAATAAGGTTCAGCCTCACGTTTTTCAACTTTTGGAAATCCTTCCTAATTCTCCTATTGTAGATCCCACTATTATAAACCCTATCAAATCTCCTATTGTAAACTCTATCGATCCTCCTGTTGTAAGCCCTATCGATTCTCCAGTAGTAAATCCTATCGATCCTCTTTTTGAAGACGTTCCTACAATGGACCCAGATAACTCTGTGGGAAATTACGTTGAGCTTCCTCCAGGAGAAACTTACCTTGATGAATATTATCTGACTCCTGAATATGCTCGTACTTTGTTTCAACATGAAAAATAAGCTATTTTCTATCGTGGAGATGAACTTTATGATCCCAATCTACCTCAGAACGCCAACATTCATCTCAATATCAATTGGATAACCCATATTGTAAAACAGGTTGCCAGGAACATAGATCTTTCCATGCGTTTCTTACATTATGAAAATGGATGGATTCGTTATTATTTTAATTTGACGACTATTAAACATTTGTTCCCTAAGGCTAATAATTGGAATGAAGTATACTTCAGTGGAAATGGTATTGATCATTATCTTCGGGATAACACCGGAAATCTTATTTATGGCTAAGATCATGAAGGGAATGAAATCATCATAACAAAATCATTGATAATCATTGATAATAAAATTCCTTGATAATCATTGATAATAAAAATCATTGATAATCATTGGTAATGAAAATCATTGATAATCATTGATAATAAAAATCATTGATAATCATTGATAATAAAAATCATTGATAATCATTGAAAATAAAAATCAAACTTTTTAAGCCATGAATACTTCTAGTAAGGAAATTTATCCCAAAATGGCCAACGGGGAAGAATATATTACCTTTGGAATGTATGGACTAAGATTCCTGCAAAAGATAACAAAGGACCCTATTATGCTAAAAATAATTTAGGGGATAAAATGTATCCGAAACGTTACAGTAGTGGAGATCCCACATCCGAAATGAATAATTAATAGGCAAGAACAGGGCGAAATCTCCGTGCTCTAAGCATAAGTTTTTTAATGAAATGTATCACAAAATCCAAATTAAATCGGAATATTATTTGGTTGCATACAACAAAACACCATTTTTTGCTGTTCAAAATGGTAAACGTGTATATGCTAAAGATTTGCACAATAAAGAATTTTATCCTAGAATGAGTGCCATAGAAGTAACTACTTATATTTATGCCAAAGACGCTTAGGGGTGGAAAAAATAACAAAAGGATGCTGTTGGAAACGAATGACCTGTTTTAAATACGGATTGTGACCCACCATATTAGATTATAGATTGTATAATAAAATTAGCATAGAAAGGATTTATACCCTGAAGATAGAATAGGATTTGAAAATAAATTGGATTATTACATTTTGAATGAAGATAACACAATTCAATATCCATTCAATATGAATGGAGAACCTATATATGAAAAGGATTCTTTCACAAAAAATGAAACATATCACATGAATACAGAGGGGGAAATGTCTTGGGGATGGATGAGGAGGGAAATTAAAGGTATGCCGGAAGGGTCTTGTGGATGAATACTATCTACCTAGTGGATAAATTGCCTATTCATACGCTGGTAACATCTTTTATTTGTTATGACAATGACAGGAGGAAACATATTTCCCAAAGGTAAGGAAGGAAATGATTATTTGACGGATAATGAATCCACACCGTGCTGTATTCCTCTGAGAAATTGTTACACCGTTATGCCAAAAATAAACAACGGGATGAAATATATCCTCTTAAAGTGACTAGTCATATCATTTTGTACTCTAAAGAAATATATCTTATTATACTTATGCTAAAACTACCGCAAATAAAACCATATATCCTATGCATGAATTTGATAATGAATATACCCTAGAAATACCACCTATAGTAGCAGTGGATGAAAAAAAATATTTCCCCATTGGTTATCCTATTACTAATGACAAGTGGGTAATTGTCCCAGAATTGGATGGAGAAGAGTACATTTTGAAAACTGTAAATACTAACGCGAAAAAAATAAAATATTGCTGGTGTGCTGTTTCTTAAAATAAAGAATAGCAAGAATACATCACCAATGTGAAAGCATCATGTTAACCCCGTAGCACTAGAAAAAAGTACAAGATATTACCATTAAACACACTCGCTGATCTGGGAACTGGAAATCCCAATCATCCAAATGTACCCTATATCAATTGTACCCTATACCAAAAATACCCTATATCAACTAACTAATGTACCCTGTATCAACTGTATCCTATACCAAAATATTCTATATCAACTAAACATACGATTATAAGAGCGAAACATACCCATCAAACTTAATCCATCAAATCATTTAGGTAAATCATAAAAACCAAACTGGTCAATTATAATGGTTCTTATTCTCTTGTTATTAGTAACTAGAATTCTTATGTTCAAATACATTTTTGGATACAAAATACTACAAAAAGTAACATACAAATTCTTTAAAAAAATGTTGTTTAATAAAGGCTCATGGTGCTTTAGCTGGACTTGGTAAAACGTATTGAGCACGTCTTATCTGAAGATGACATGAATCGGGTGATGGATGCCTTAGGAGCAAGTGAAAAGCAAGTGGCTCAAATTGTTTTGGTTTTGGCGGCGATTCTTACCTCGCCCCTTCTTATTGTATTTATGATTTTACGCAAGAATATTTATTAGGCTGTCTTGTTTGCCATTATTTACGTGCTAACGTTTTTAATCATTCAATAACGACTGAACCTGATCATTTTCTTGTCTGACCAATTTCATTCCTTCTTAAGTAATGCATGAATACTAGTTTTGGTTAGTGATCCGAGATACTGTTCATTTAATTTGCAAGATATGTTTCCTAATGGCACGTTGCACACACAACATGTTTGGTATGACAAACCCCATTTCCGATATAGAAACAATAGTTTGGATGCTAAACACATTGTTTCCACGGAAGTGGTATTTTACAATGGTTTATAGTTCAATTGGATGCATTCTCTTGAAATACCCCATAATCAATAGCCCCCCTTCTTCGCACAGTAAAGTTTTGGATGTGGATAATTACCAATGTCCTTTTCGGATGGAAACACGACACATGCTGAAACTAGATGATCATGCCCAAATGTACACATTTACACACTTAGATAAAACGTACCGACTAGTGTTTGAATGAGAATATAGAATATTTAAAGAGTCTATAAAAATCCTTCACATTGATCGTTTGCTGGAAAATGTGGGAGAATACTTTCAAACATACGAGCATTTTCGATCATTTTCATAACCTTAACATCATTTAATTGAATCTCTTTCCCTAAATCCTGTCGTCTGTGTACCTAATTTCAATAGTTTGAAAGGAATGGTGAACCACAAATTAGATAGTGTATTTGGATTGGTACACAGTTATTCGGATTACATTAAAGAAAAATGGGAAGGAGACATCCAAGTTGTTCGCAAATGTATAACATTAGGGGATGAAATTGCATTTTCAGCTGAAATATTACCTGATGGTATCGTGGTGCTGATAGATGTGTACCAAGTCTGAGGCTTTCCAATGGCCTAATGGAATAGAAAAATAATTTTGGTCAATTTTTTTAAAACAGGTCTGCTTACCGGAAGTTTGTTAAACGAATGCATACTGCCGCAGCGTAGAACACCTCCCATTCACTCGATTTTAGAAGAATGATTACATTATTCACGACACAAGCGCAGAGAATATATCCAAGATAAAACATAATCATTCTTTGGATGTGTACATGAAAGGTTGTCTTTGGTTACCTAGCAACCGTTTGGTTACCGGTTTTATACAGGTTTAAAGCATTGGAGGTTTAAAGCACAGGTTTAAAGCATTGGAGGTTTAAAGCACAGGTTTAAAGCATCTAATGAATAGTCACGTAAAATAAGTGTCAGTGCGAAATGGTGATGTCCATCGGAAAAAAAATAATCGATTTACAGGTAATACTTGGCGGCAAATCAGAAATGTTTTGGAAAAGCAATCATAGGAGTGTCCATCTATACATGAAGTAATTAAAGTGGCTAAGAGTACTAAGAAGTAAGCAATTACTTGCAGATCACACATAGAAAAGTAATACATTAAGAAAGTTGTTTATGTTTGATATAAAATAGTAAGTCTTGTTCAGATTAATACATTTTTCTCTTCAGACTTCTTGGGGATTGAATCAAGTACTCCAATATTATGCATACCTATTCATCTTTGGTGAATCAAATCCAGCAACTCTCTACCTTAGTAGAGAGAATACAGAACTTTCAAAAAGAATCCGGTTATATTTCTCAAAATGTGGTGACTTCTTATTTCAATCATGCTACTTTCCAAAAGTTTCAAAACCCTGCAAAGCAAATATTTTTACCAAGATATACTACAGCTAATAGACAGTTTTAAGTTCAAAAAGTAAAAGATGATATCGAAATCTTAAAAATTATTATTGTAGCAATTGGCACTATATATCTACCCAATAAGATGGCTAAGAAATCATCATTTGTAATAACTATCCAGGATTCATCACTTTTCATCGAACTGGCGAAGGCTTTAATCAGTTATGTGAACCTAGATATGTTTCAAGTGTTTAATATGATAAAAGCAAATTTCAGAAATTTTACATGTATTGTTGATATTGCAGCGATACATTGGAAAGTATGTATGAAAAGGGGATAAAAATTACCTTTGATTATCTTCAACCCTGTATATAGATACGTATATGTATGACGGGAAAACACTGGCTAATTGGTTTCGAGCTCAAATGAAATCCTATTTTACCGACACCTTTATTGTGTGGAGGTTGGCGTTGGTATTTTGTAAAAACCACGCTCATTTTAGGAGGAAAAATAGTTTATTAAAATATGAAAAATTAGAGAAAAAGACGGACACGCATTTCCGCGTACCTACACCTCGAGATCTAATGATCTAATCTACGTTGAAGGTGGCGCTGCTGTAGCTCAGCGGGACAATTCCCACAATCGACCATCCGACAATATCACTTGACCTCAGGTGAGCCAGTAAAGAAAGGTACAATTTAAACAATAATATAAATGCATACATTTTAAGAAAATAATAGCACAATCGAAGAAAGATCATACACACTTAAAAGTTGAGTAATATATGATTGAATATTAACAATTATGAAAATTCAAAAAATTTGAGCTACTTCTTAATATCTGAAAAATTGAAAAGAAAAATTAATACACAAGAAAAACATACAAAAAATGCACACAAAAAATGAAATTCACTCTATAAGATAAAAAGATTTTAAAGGAGAAAAAATAATAATGTTTTTTTAAAGTTCGGACGAAAATGTCATTTCATTAGTTTATCAAGTAATAGTGTCATTAGTCCAATGCTTGAGATATTCAGCACCAAAACTAGTTTTCGCTGGTCCTTCAAAAAAGCCATACTTTTGAACATCGTAAATGTCTTTCGGTTTGATTTTCGTTATCTTGTATTTATTACACCTTAGTATTTGGGTTTCAGTTTGAGTTCTGGTCCCAAATGAGTACGTTTGATGGCGACAAGATCAAGAAGCTTGAAAGCAGTTGCTAGTTTTCGCCAGAGGTTGCAATTTCTTCTGTTTTCAACTTAAACTTTCAGCATTTGCTGTTTAGCTTGTTTCCTTAACTCTTCACGGTTGTTGACGAAATCAGCTGGGATTTCTTCATTAAGTAAATTTGTGTTATTATAGAGATCTTATGGCGTCTTCTTTTTGGTTCGATTAATAATAAATTTTATCGTACATAAGGCGTTCAGGTAGAATAATATAATTTTCTTTGAAAAATACATCTGGAACTTGTTTCAGAATCCATCCTGAGCACACAACCTTTTTAGGTGTTTCCACATAAGAATTGTATATTTCCAAATCAAAATAATCCTTCAAGTGTTTTTCACATATCAAGTTTTGCAAGTCGTTGTTTTTTCACCCACTGCACTCTCTTTTCCCTGTATTAAAAATACACACTATGGTTTCCGTATTATTATTTTTGGTTTGTTGGCACAAAACAAGCAATATTACTATAGAACATGTATTTCACCGGTGCATGTATTTTGGATGAAATATTAGCTGGGGGGGAATGGTAAGAGGGAGCCGAAAAGGAGGAAAGTAGGGCGTAGTTACGTCCCGTTTAGATGAAAAAAAAGCGTTGGGAGACACATGGAAATATGCCAAGAGTCATTTCATACACTTTTTGAAGGGGTACACACTGTTGCGTCCCTTGGCATCCACCTAAACTTCCCTTAACTAGAATCAGCCTGCGAGCAGAAAGAAGTGAACTGAGATGAACAATCACTCAAAAACCTGTCTTTACCTATGACAATCACAGCACACTCCTCTATCTGACTCGCACGAAGCAACAACACGTGCTCTTCCTTTTATATAATTTTCAGGCATTAGCCGTTTAAGTTTTTAGTAATTTTTATAATGTTCTATAATATAAAAATGTAATTAAAAATATGATTAACGTTTTTTTTTATCATAAATTATTAGTATTTTTATGACGTGGATTAAACTTGAACTAGATTCCCACATCACGCCATAATTGGTGACCCTGATTTTTTTGTGTTGAATCAAACAAGTGGGAACTCAATCTATTAGCATCGCGTTTATTTTTTCAAGAAAATAATGCTGACCCTTAATTTTTAAATTATCCGATTCACATTGGATTCCTCCCTCCTCTAATTTGTGCAAAATCAAGATGATTTCATGCCAGAGCTGTCGCTGAAAAATCAGTAAGTTTTTATACTTATCATTTTCATTTATGTGTGCTGTATGTTTTTTTTAAAAATAATTTCTGTTGCACTCACTTTTAACCTACGCTGACTAATTTTTTTTTTCAAAAACCGTTTGAGCATTTCGCGTAAAATAATTTTTTTGCGTATTGTATGTATCTTGTATAGATATATATAATTTTTCAAAAATAATTTCATTTTCTAAACTGTTTTGTTTTTCCACAACATAAATATATAATTATGTAAAATATATTTTTATTTTTATTTACCCTCTAACATGCTTAATGAATGCGATAATGAACAGAACCCCCACGTGGTAGTCAAAAAACCACCACCTTTTTGGAAACATGATCCTGCGCTATGGTTTGTGAGATTAGAAGCGCAGTTCGACTTAGCAAAAATATCTAATGATACCACTAAATTTAATTATGTTCTGTTTGTAGTTGAATCAGACATATTAAATTTTGTTAGCGATTTAGTTCCAAAACCAATGAAAAAATCTTAAAAAATCTTCTAATCGAGGTACACTCGGAAAATGAGGCTTCTAAAATTCAAACACTCCTCCAGGTTTAGAATTAGGGAACCAGCGGCCATCACAGCTTTTTACTCGCATGCGTTTAATCGCCGGCGATAATGTTGATGAGCCACTCTTAAAATCGCTTTGGCTTGGACATTTACCTAATGGAATGCAAACAATTCTAGCTATGTCAACGAAAACTTAGATCAGCTAGCTACTGTTGCTGATAAAATCAATGACCTAGCTTTCCCCCAGGGAATCAATTCAGTTGCAGCAACATCTGATCAAAAAAACCTGCGCAATTAGAGCAACAAATAGCTCAACTTCCACAGAAAGTGAGCGAATTAACTAGTTTGTCAACCACTTCCGTAGCCCAGCCCACAACTCAAACCATTTCCAATCACAGTAATTTGCGAAATCGTTTAAAAAGGTATCAAGAACCCACAAATGGATATTGTTTTTACCATACAAATTTTGACAGCAAGGCGGAAAAGTGTGCCACTCCAAGCTCTTTTCGTTCGGAAAACTAGAATGGCGATCATCATCTGACCTCATTGGCGATCGCGTCATTAACCGTGTTTTATTGGCCGATTCTACATCTAAAATAACTTTTTTAATCGATACAGGTGCAGATATTTCTGTTATTCCGAAATCTTTCGAGCCTCATGCTCGTAAGCGTACAAAGTTAAGTTCAACATGACTTAACTTTGTACGCTGCGAACGGCACAAAAATACCGACTTATGGCAAAAAATGAATTTCATTTGATTTTAGTTTCGATGCCAATTTACTTGGTCTTTTGTAATCGCAGATGTACGCCAACCAATCATTGTAGTCGATTTTCTGAAACACTTTAATTTGCTTGTAGATGTTAAACATCATAAAGTTATCGACATCAATACTAAACTTTCTTCAAACGGCCAACTTCCGAAAATTAAGTCTGTAGCATCTAACCTAGGAATATTAGTAGGGAATACTAAGTTTGATAAAATTTTAAAACAATATCCCGAATTAATTAATCCTTCACAACCTATAAATGTTGATACTTCAAATCAAGTTTATCATCACATAGAAACTAAAGGCCCACAAGTATTTTCAAAACCTCGTCGCCTCGCACCCACAATTTTAAAAGCTGTTAAGAAAGTGTTCGAATATCTTATGGCGTAAGGTATAATTCGTCCTTCAAAGAGTCCCTTTACAAGCCAACTACATGTTGTTAAAAAATGTAATGGAGAGTATCTCCCTGTGGTGATTACCGTAGACTTAATTCAGTTACCGTGCCCGACCGCTATCCAGTCCCTCACATTCAAGACTGCACTCAAAATCTGTATGGTAAAACTATATTCTCTACTTTAGATTTGGCCCGAGCGTATCATCAAATAGCAATAAATCCTCCAGATATTCCTAAAACAGCAGTAATTACCCCATTTGGCCTGTTCGAGTATACTGCTATGCCTTTCGGACTTCGAAATTCTGGTCAAACATTTCAGAGACACATGCAACAAGTCTTAGCTAATCTAGAATTTTGTATCCCATATTTTGATGACTTGCTCATAGCATCTTCCTCCGAAGATGAACACCTTGAACACTTACATCAAATCTTTTCTCGTTTAAGAGATTACGGCCTTAACTTAAACCCCGATGAATGTGTCTGAGGCAAAACATCTGTAAAATTTCTGGGTTGTCTCATAACGGCACAGGGTTTTATACCACTTCCCGATAAAGTCGAAGCCATTGCAAACTTTCCTAAGCCAGATAGTATTTAGGCGTTTTTAGGCGTATTAACTAAGGCGTTTTTTGGCCATGTTAAATTTTTACAGACGTTTTTTACCCCATAAAGCCGAAGCGCAAGCACCTCTTAACAAGTAGCTTGCTAATTGTAAAAAAAATGATAAACGCTCCGTTCCTTGGAACGAGGAAGCAGAGTCTGCATTTATGCAATGCAAATCATCTTTGGCTAACGTTGCAACCTTGACTTATCCTACCCCCGACCAACACCTCTGTTTACACGTTGATGCCTCCAACACCGCAGTTGGGGCTGTATTAAATTGCTTGACTGAAAATGGTCCTCAACCTATTGCATTTTTCTCCCGTAAACTGAGTGCAACAGAAACAAAATACAGCACGTATGACAGGAAAATTCTTGATATATACTTGCAATAAAACATTTTCAGCTCCAGCTGAAAGGACACAATTTTATAATATTTATTGATCATCGCCCTTTAACTTTTACGTTTAATAAAATCCCGGACTCATGTTCTCCCTGTCAACTCAGGCATCTCGATTTCATATCGCAGTTCAGCTCAGATATCGGACATGTTTCAGGATCTGATAACTCCGTGGCAGATGCTCTCTCAAGAATTAATGCCCTTAATCTTTCAACCACTGATCTCCAACATTTAGCTGATAGTCAAACCAAAGATGAGGAACTTAAAACTTTAATTTCTTCCAATGATTTATCCATTAAATTAAAACCTTTAAAAATGGGAGATGCTCTTGAAATCTTCTGTGATGTCAGTAGAGAAAAAGTATTGCCTTATATGCCGGAGGAACTTCACTTTGAAGTATTTCGCTCTCTCCATAATCTCTCCGTCCAGGTATTCGTGCCACTAAGTGCCTCATCCAAGACCACTTCATCTGGCCTTCCATGCTGAAGAATATCACTAAATGGACACGATGTTGTATCGCATGCCAACGATCCAGAGGCATACCGTGAGCCCTATACAACCTTTTGCTCCAACCGTTGAAAGATTCCAGCACGTCCATGCCGATCTGGTCGGACCATTTCCACCATATGACGGCTTCACCTTCCTGTTGACTTGAATCGATCGCTACACCCGATGGCCGGAGGTTATTCCTCTCAATGATATCTCTGCTGAAGCCGTGGCAAAAAGCTTCATCGCTAACTGAATATTGCGCTTTGGAGTACCTGCTATCATAACCACAGACCAAGGAGGCCAGTTCCAGTCTCGTCTTCTCCACAGTCTGAAATCCATGATGGGAATACAGCGTATCCGAACTACTCAGTACCACCCTTCTAAGCTGGCTAAAAAGGCTAAGCTGGTGATTTTAAAGGAACTCGGGATTAAATGATTGAATTAATTAGGCTTCAAACATGGGGGAAATATTGGAAGCCTGCAGAGAGGGAATTTAAAAGGAATACTATTGCAGCAGTATAGAAAGAATTTAAAATACATTAAAATGTTGAGTTTAGAAGGAAATTTAACTTGGAATCATTGTACACACACACACTTGAGACATTAATCAAAGAAACAGGTTCTAAAATAAATTATTAAATCAAATATCTATTTGACCCAGATATTTTGTTTAATAAAATTAACACCAAAAGGCCCACTTAATAAGATAATACTCTCAATCACGTAATCAGTGATCTGTAGGACATGCGTGGAATTTTGGAAAGTGTTATTTCAGTTTGGAAGTTTCCCCATTTTTCTGACATTTGAAAGAATGAGATTGGTCGATAATGGTTAGTTGTGCAGATGAAAGGAGAAATTCATTTCTGTGCGAGACTGAAGACCTTTCCAAGATCAGTCATTTTCAAGGGCTCCTGACACACTAAGACACTCTGAATTGTTCCAGACGACTAACATTATTTCTGTTTTTTTCTTCGACAGTTGTAATTAGCTCTTACTTAATTAGCAGTATTAAGGTAATACATCAACTCAAACATAATAAAAATTATCTATCTGTAAGGCCACTACTTTTTCAGTTAGAAGAAGGTCAGTATTGGACGCTTTTATGTTTTTAAATATATTACTTAGCAATGTTTGGATTCGCGCCTATTGCGTAATCTTCAGTTTTTCAGCTGCTATCTTGTTGCTAAGCTTTTGACATTAGGTTAAGATTGTAAATTTAAAATGGAAATCACGGAGAAGTTGGAAGTGGCTGAAACAACTGCCATGTGTAAAACTAATGATAATTTCCCTGTGCCTCTGAATACCTCTTGGACATTTTGGATTGATAAGTTAGCAAAATTTTAGAAATGAATTTTGTGTGTTTGTTGTTAAATGTTTTGCTTTAAGTTAGGATTTTCATTATTCATCGACCAAATTTATGTTACTAAGTTATTTAAATTGTTTAATAGCTTAAAAAAAGAGTTATTCATAATTGTATTTTATCTGCTTCATTTACTAACCTTTTTTTGTTGTTGTTGGTACTGAAGCCATATTGAACGTCTCGGTTTGAGAACGAAAATTAATCATAATTTTTTATTAGCTCTATGTTCTACTACATAAGGTTTTTTTCATATATTGCGAAAGAAATATGCAGAAATAAATATTTAAAATATTAGAAAATGTTTTGCTATAGTTACTGAATGAGGCATAACTTCAAAGCAGTTTTTCTCTGGGTTGGTTATGAGAGAAATTCACCGATGCTATAATTAAGAAAAGGTACTGTATAACTTACACACACACATTTTCTTTTTCCTTAAAGTAGTCAGGGTATAGTTTTTGATCAAACATTTGTATAAGAAATGAAATTACACATTTTTAAAGTTTTTAAAAGGTTTATTTTATATCACTGTAAATCAAATGAAGCCTTTATTGTATATAATTATTTCTAAATTATTGATTTCTTTTCTCAAATAATGCTTGATTGTTCATTATGCTTTCTGTGTAGCATGTTTCAGAAATCTTGTATTATGAAAATTATCTTAAGACTGTCACACACACTCACTGAACAAATTTGAAAATGGCAAAAGAATGTTTACTTTTCGAGTATATTATCATAACTGCTGAAAGTTCATTCATATGAAGAGTCTTATAAGTAATTAATTTTTTTTTTTTAAATGTTTCAATTTTTTTTCTCAATGTCTTTTGCATGTTACCAGAATTTTTTTTACTTTGCAGTTTAGAACAATCTAATTAATGAGGGATACATTTTTAATTAATTTGAATATATGTATTTTTAAATAATTTTTATTTTAGTTTTTCTCAATTATAAAATTTCCTACATCTGAGTTGAATCGCATCATTGGTGACCAATTTTATTAAAGTTGCAGTGTTGAATAAAATAATCTAGTTGGGGGGGGGGGGCCTATACGGTGTTGAAATGTTGATGTGATCATGTAATATTACTGCTGTTTAATAAATGCCAGATAAAATTTGTTTACCATCTTCTAAACTAAAAAAATTATACAATCCCCCCTCTCGTCCTCAAGTTAAATGATGCAGGAGTCATTTCTATCATATTAGTGATTAGTAATTATATATAATTGAAATCTAGATGTTTTAATTCAGATGTGGTCCATGTCATCAAATTATGATTAAAACTTCAAGACGTGGCACCTGCAGTGCTGTGTATAAATTTAGTGATGTAACAAAAAATGTTTTAATCAGATCAAAAAAATTTTTTTTTACTGATATGTTTTTTGAATATTAATTGTTTAGAAAAAAGAAAACAGTTTTGGTGAGTTCTCATCAAAATTTAATTTAATTTAACCGAAAAGTGTCTGGTGAAATTAAGATAGTTAAAAGTAAGGTTAAGTTTAGGTAAAACTCCAGAAACTTAGCTTAAAATATTTTTTTTATTAAAAATGAAAAAAATGTGACAGAGCATGATTTTTAAAATTTGATAATTCTGTTTCTAATGAAAAAGAGTAAAGCTTTTTTCAAAATTACTATTTCTAGTCCACTAAAAAGTTCAAATTCATAAAATCCTGTATCAAATATATTGCATATTATATAATTTGATTTTTTTTTTTTTTAGGACTGAAAGAGGGGTATCAGCAGCAGAATATGAAGCTAGTTTACAAAAAGTATACACTGTCTCCACTGTTCAGGTACTAGATATTATCCATTTTAGCTCTTACAATGTAACTTGCTCCTCATATTTAATTCTTCAAATGCTTCTTTCTGATTTTGACAACAAGGAGTTGGCTTTGAAGTCTCAGTTCTGGGCAAGCTCTTTCTTTGTTTTAAACGATGCTGAGAGTAACTTATAAACTTTCTTATAAAATGTTGTAACTCATATGTGGAACTAAATATTGAAGCTTTAATTTTTTCATTTAAATTGTAATTTTAAACAATTAATTTAGTCAATTATTGTCATATTAAGAAAATATTAACATTTGATGGAGAAAGGTCTTGACTCCTTGGGTATGGCCGCAGTAGCCTAGTGATCATGGTTTCGGATTCGTGGCCGGCAGTTTTCGTTCAGTTACGGGTTCGATCGTTGGCCACTAAAGACCTACCATATAGCCAGGGCTGATGCATGTTAAATCTATCGTGGTCCAAAGTCCTCCCAATGGCATGGTGTGAATGTTAGGGGGGGCAGCTCATTATCGTCCTCGTCACTTGACCATGGTTCAAAATTACGAGTTCCGTCGCCAATAGTCCTCGTGTTGCTTCTAGTATGACGTTAATAAAAACTAAACTAAAACTTGAGACCTTGGGTGTTAACTGTATTGAGTTATTCAAATGAAGATTAAGGAGGCAGAGTAGATGAGAGTAGCTTTTAAAAGTTTGACTTAAAAATGGAGTGTTATTGTTGTATGTGAATATTGTATGATGGTATTAAATTTATAGAAATTAGTTATATATATATATTATGTATTCAATAATTTTACATTGTTTATGTTTTAATTGTTTCAGTGTTTGATGTACAAAAATAAGATAATGATTATAAAATTACTTTTGATTATGATATATATATATATTTGTTAATATTGTAATGTTAAGATCACAGATTATGCCTATGAACAAAATGAATTTCTGTCAATATTGATTTAAAGTTTATAATTTTGTTTAGATATACTGGATGTTATGGAGGAAGTGTGCAGTAGAATGTGCAGTTAATTTGTTTATATCAAAGTATTTAATTTTTTTTTAATATCTATCAATTTGTCGGATACACAAGTAAATTTGTTTCCAACTTTTATCTATATGTTTTCTGAAAGTTAAATCAGTATGCTTAAGGACATCTAAATGTTTCATCTTATAATTCCAGAAAGTATTCTTATTAAATTAAGTTTTCTGGATGGGGGATAGTTGTGGTCTTTGTGAAAACTAAGAGCTTTACTGTTGGAATGTGGTACAGCCCCACACCCTTGAAGATAGAAATATTTGTGCAAGATAAATTTCCAAATGTGGCAACCTTTACTTTTTTGTTTAGGCATGATTATTTACATGGCAAATCTGAATTTTTTTACTTTTCCATTATTATTAGTGTTCATATGTTTGGAGGTAGTTGAGCAAGTTTGAATTTCTTAAGGGTTTTTTAACCTATTAGAATGGATTTTTTTTCACTTGTATCTGAAAAGGTTCGAACTTTTGTTGTTTAAAAAATGATCTAGGCATCTTAATTCTATGTTAATTTTTTCTCATATTAATAATGTGTTTTCTTTTATGAATGGTGTTGCTGGAAGAAAGGTAATCTTTAAGAGATTTGTTTAATGTGTTTGATAATAGCTAGAAATTAAGAAGACTGTGAGTATTTGTGGAAATAAGTGTATATAAATTTGTGAAAATGAAGATTAAATTTAAAATATTCCTTGGATTCACCAGCAAAATAAGTTAGTAAAATTATTTTCACATTCTTTCATTTAGGGCTCTACAGAATTTTAATATGTCTGTTTAAGGCAAGCTTTCATGTTTTATTATAAATGTTGAGATGCTAGGAAGTTTCTTTTAATAAATTACTATGTATTTTTTATTTTATTAAAATTTTATATGAAAATCTCCAGATGGAATTTTGAAAGTTAGACAACAATGCAATCAAAACATCAAGCATGTGTTATTATTAAAATTTATACTCATTCTAAAATCTTGTCCTGCTTTTCATTCTTATAGAGAACCATATAACATTTTTCAAACTCATTTAGATGTTTTTTAATCTACAGATGGATGAATTTTATGGGAATATGTAATAGTAATAACCTTGATGTAATTTGATTTGCCAGGAGGTGACGTAAAATCAATAACAGGTCTTATATCAATTTTTGTTTCTTGTGGAAGTGAATGAATTTAAATTTGAGAAAATAATGATTATGAAGTTTATAAAACTTTTATCAGATCCTCAGGCAAAATAATTTAGTAAATTTTTTTTTTTTTCTTGGATTCTTTCATTTAGCTCCAATTGGTTCAATTTCAAAGATTGCCTGTTTGGTGATTTTTAAAATCTAACCGAGGTTGTGGGGTAAATAGCATTTTCACCAAGCTTTAGTTTTATTTACATTAATAGCTGTTATTAAAGTGTTAACCAATCTTCTAATTTGCTTAAATGTTTGTTCTTTAGTTTTTTTTTTAAGAAGTGTTGACTTGACTTTTGACCTGCATCATAAACAAAAATAGGCTGGTGTGTGGACTTTGTGGGAAATTATAAATATATATTGTGTAAAGAATAGGGCTGATAAAACTGCTTTGGGGAGTACCTTCATAAATTTCTATGTTTCAATAAAACTTAAATGTTTGAGATATTGAATGTATTAATTAGGTAAGGAAAGGATTTAAGGTGTGCAAGTTTGTAAGTTTGACCATCTAATTTGCCTGCATTTCAAAATCCATATTTTCTTCCTGTATTTAAATGTGAATTGAAAATATGAAATAAGAAATGTTTATAACTAATGATTTTTTTCAGAATGCTTACTTTGCCCTAATATAACACTTCTAAAATTATCTTTAAATATATAAAATCATGGATTTCCCAAACTATGATCTATAATTTTATGTTTTTGTATAGAATATTACATAATATTAAGACATTGATATGAAGAAAATTTAAAGGTGCATGTGATATAAAATTGTAGCATGAATCAATAAAGATGGCAATAAGATCGTTCCGAATTTATTTTGCTGTGTAGAGGTTGTCTATCTTTAAATATTCACTCTATTGTCTGTCTTGAATATTCCATTATTGTCTTCCTTTTTAATTAGTAGCTGCTTAGAAAAGCAACTGATAATTAGTCAATTCACAAATTCTTCCAAAAGATGAAACAAAGCCATAACAGACTTTTTTAAAACCTTACTTGTTAAAATTATGTGCTGTATTGCAGAAATTCACTTGGAATGTTTATTTTGCTCAGATTCACAGTTGGCTGACATAACTCCTTGATCTGCATATCAGAAACTGATAACTTTTGATTGAATAATACTGATTAAACTAATCTTTTATACATTCCCTGCAAAAAGGAATTATATTTATTGGGTATTTTGTAGAATATCATTATTTTTTTGAGGTGTATGTAAAGTTAATTTTTGACATGAATGTATGTGAAATCAGTAATCTACAAATAATAATTTGTGCATATAAAATGGAATGTTTATCTTTCAAATATATATGTTATAAGTGTGAACAATATTTTAGGAAGTTCCAGGTCACATTTTTAAAAGTAGATTTTGAATCGAGATATTGCATAAGATGTTTAAAAGTAGGTTTTATGTGCTATTCAATTAATGAGATGACTCAGCTGTTTAAAATTTAAAGGTCTTTAAATTTAAAAATTGAGTAGCAAAGACCTTTTGGATGTGTAACAGATCAAACTTTGGTATATAGTTCAAAATCTTCATTTGAATTTTAATAATTTTCATTGTAAAAATTTTTGTTTTAGGTTTTTGTGTAGCGATAAAATTAACTTTTTGAAATAAACTAGTTAGAAAAGTATCTTAAAATATCTTATATAAAAAAATATCTTATATTTAAAAATATAATATCTTTTAAAAATATCTTCGAGTTGTTTTTTATTCAAGAGATTAAAATTTTTAGGCTTTTTGGAGTGTGTACAACAACATACCTGATGTCCAGGAGCTTAAAAGAAAATACAGTTATCATCTGATGCGTGGAGAGCGAAGACCTTTATGGGAAGATGAAGAAAACCACAAAGGAGGATCTTGGCACTTTAAAACTAATAAACATGATTCGGTAGGATTTTTGTGTCATAATTTGTGGTAAATGAGCTTGTTTTGAATTTTATTTACATATTTTGAAAGATTCTAACACATGTTTAAATCCTAATTGTTATAATGAATATTTTGAATGTATTGTATTTTACCAAAAAGTACTGATATACTACATATGAATAACTAATATTGAAAATAAATAAGAGTAAATAAAAATATCCTGATCTAAAGGGCTGGCTTTACTTGTTGGTTTAGTCTCTTATTAGCTGGAGGATTATAAGTTGGAATTTCAATATCATTTAAGCTTGTAACGCCAGCCCGTTCCGGGCTACCTCTTGTGCCATAGCTGAACTCAATTATTAAACACTAAGACTCAATTAGTCAATCAAAGAGACACTAGAACAATAATTACTGGATTTATTAACTTCTAGTTAATATAACAACAATTATTAATGCTCTCCTGTGCAAGGATTTTATTACCTTAACTCAACCCACCAATAATAATCTAACAGACTCTTACCACTAAGCCTTCCTTGACTGCAACTCAGACTCTGAACAATTGTTGAACACTGGAATAACTAAATCTTCTGGAATTACTCAACTTTTAATCCAACCACCTACTTCAACCTCTCTTTAAATTCTTCCTTCAACTTTTCTTTAAACTCCTCCTTCAACCTCTCTTTAAACTCTTCCTTCAACCTCTCTTTAAACTCTTCCTTCAACCTCTCTTGCGACTTTCAGTTGGAGTTTATGTATTTCCTAACTCTCCCGCCTCATATAATTTCTCCCTGCTTTTGATTTACATATTCACGTTTCATTTTTGGTTGGGCAAAGGTTGTTTAGCAAAAGCAATAAATCTTAATTAAAAGTCCCCAAGGTTAGTGAAGAGAAACTGCAAATAGCGCAATGTCACAAGCTCATGGTATTGAATGTTACGAATCCCTGCATATATTACATTCTTAGCAATAATGTACTATTTTATACAATGTAAATCAAAGCAGAATTGAAAAGTATATAGCATCTATTGATAAAAGTATCAATTCTTGTAATTTTATTCTTTTGCTTAATTTTATAATTTTTTATACTCAAGCCCAAAATTTATAAATTGTTAGTAGATATATCTGAAAACATAAATTTCACAGATTTAGAAAGAATCTTTATATTTAAATAATTTGGTATTTTGAAACAGTGAGTTTATTTCAATTGTGGATCTTTAAAAAGCAAAGTTTGTTATTTTAATAGAGTTGCTTATAACAATTTCTCTTCATTGTTCATATGAAGAATAATAACTATATGCCCCAAATAGTATAAACTTATTTAAAAAAATAAGATAAAACAATAGGGAAATTTAATAAATTAAAATGAAGATGCTAATAGTTTATTTTAAATTACTTGAAAATTTGCTTGTTTTAATTTGTTTTTATTCAGATCCCAATTGAATTAATGTGTTCATATATTTTTATGTTTTAGGGAGTTCTTATAATAAATGAAATGCTAAGATGAGGGGGAAAAAAAAGAAATTGCAATTATGTGCCTGTTATTATCCTTTAAATTTGATTTGAAAATTACTTTGAAAATAAGTTAATCGAAAATGTGAAATCATAATTTTCTAATTTTTTGAAGCGCCATTAACCAAGGTGTTTATTTAAGTGCATTTGAATATTTTGTAAATAAAAATATCAGTTACTTCTTTGTTAAATTACAGCCACGTGCATGGAAAGAACTGTTGCTAGCTGCTATTGGGGAACAGTTTGTTGATTTTCTGAGTAAAGGTTTGGTTCTTTATCTTCCTTTTCACCGAGTTAAAACTTCTTGTAGTTTTTAAATGGTGGAGCATGATGTATATCAAAATGCTCTATTTTTAGGTGATGATGTTTGTGGTGTCAGTGTCACTGTGCGAGACAAAGATGACATTGTTCAAATATGGAATAGTGATGCTTCAGTGAATAATGATATAAAGAGTAAGGTTTATGATCTTTTACCTGGTGTGAAATTCATTGCTGAATTTTATCGAGGTAAAGTATGTTTTTCATTTTACAAATTTTCTATTCATAGTATTTTTGTTTGAAATAAGGAAATTTACATGCACTTTTAAATTTTTGTTGTTGTAAATTATTGATTTTTCTTATACATAGAATATTATGTAAATAATTGTGTAACTTTTTATTTCGTAATACCAATTTTAACATTTTTAAATCTGTATTTGTTGCATATAATTTCATAGTGAAAATTTAATGATTTTAAGGAGCATGAAATAAATAAATATTTAATTTGAATTTAGATTGATTATATGAATTTCATTGGTTTAGTATTTTTTTAAACTTTTAATTTGTTAATATTTATTGGTGACCAAGCTAATTAGTTCACAGATGTTGTCCCAAAAAGAATTGCATATTTTTCTGCTTTATCTAGCATAAAATTGCTAGGACATCAAGTTACTTAAAATTTCTATTTCAAGAATCAATGAAACATTCTGTGTAGTTTTGATTTGAGGCTTTCAGTATTAACATGCAATTCTAATGCTGGCATTGAATTAAGAAAAGACTGCTACTTGGATTTGTACTTGTATACATCTTACTTAGAAAGCTTATCATGCGATTTATTGGAGTAAGATATGGTGAAATGACCCTCCCCCACAAAATCAGCTTCCTGATTTGTGTATTTGCATTTAATTCAAAGTTAAAAACCCTCTAACTTGACTGGGGACGGATTCTTTTTTCTACTATGCTAATGCTGTTGACTTATTTGCTGAATTTATGAATGATTGGTGTTTAGCTCCCACCCTTAGTGTTGAAAAGTTTGACAATAAATTTGTTAAATCTGGCAGTTCTCGATTTTTGGGTTAATTTTGGCCATTAAAATGTCTCCTTCCCCATATATTTTTAATGTAGTTTATCATATGAATGACATTCCTGGAAGATCGGAAGCAATCGTCAAGAGAAATTTGCTTTATGTGTTTGGTAATAGCTTGCTACTTGGTGTATTTGTTTGTTGAAATATTTCTTTGTTCTTTATAATAGCTTGTAATTATTTGGAACTGCAGTATTTGTTTGTTGAAAGAGATTGTGTGATGTGCTTGATAATAATGGATGTGGATGAATCTAAATTCATAAAAATGATGATAAAGGTTTTAAAACATATATCAGACCCATCTTTAAGATATGTTAGTGAATTTATTCATATTCTTTCATTTAGTGTTCAGGGGGTTTGTTACACTGTAAAAACATGTCAATTTGAGATTTTTAAAATCACATCTAGGGTGTGAGCTAAACAGCATTTTTACCTAGTATATGGGCTAAATCTGTAATAAAATATTTAGTTATGAACCCAATAAAGAATTTTTTTTCTCTTTTTTTTTGTAGCTCATAACACTCATCGTTCATATGAAGGTGGAAAAGGTTTTAACTATTAATTTTTGTTTTTAATGATTGTGTAAATTTTTTATACAAAGGAGCATATGCCAAATGTAAGCATTAAGTGCTTAAGGATTGTAAAGTCCTTTATCAGGTACAAATATAATTTATGAAAATATATCAACATTTTTTTTGTGTAACAACAGCTCATGAAAAACTGTAAAAGTCTTGTTAATTTTATTACCTATTGACTGGTATTTGTGCAATACTTTTGTTTCTGACCTTGTTATTTATAAGTTTATCTTTTAATGTATGAATACTTATTCTTAAACTACTGATTTTCTCATACCTATGTATATCAGTGTGGTAATTGACTAGTTTGAAAAAAAGTTGAACTAAACATTTCTACATATATTCATTGTATTCATGTAAATTATTTGAATGGTTATATGAAAAGATGGGAACTATTAATTTTTATAACATTGCTCATAAAGTTTTTGATTGTTAAAATTGGGCTTTTGTTAAATCTTTTAAAATTTTATTCACTACATGTAGTATGGTTTTACTTGAAGACTGGAAAAATTTAACGCATTTTTTTTTAATTGTTTGTCTGATTTTCTGCATAACCTGATTATAGTTAGTGTCATATACTTATGTTTTTGAGTGCATATTGTATGTTGACCTTGATTAAAGTAAAATGGGTACGTATATATATGATTGCAATCATGTTGAGAAAATTTACCATAATTACAATGATACATCAAAATCGATAGCCTGATGTTAGTGTTACTTGGCAATGTCACATGGTTTTTAGTTGTTTTAGGTAAGAAAAATTTTCATTGCATTTATTCTTTAATTCATTGCAATGAAGTTTCTATCCTGAGTAGGAAGAACACAAAGCACACAGAAAACCCATTTATAAGCTTAAAATTTTAAAAAAGTTACTGAAACTAGATTTGTGGGCACTAGCATGCATGAATATAACAACTTTTTTCTTTGTGAAAGGTCATTCTTTGCCTGTAAAAAAATTCACCAACATGGTTGCAATAGTGCCCACACACATATACATATCAATTTAATGGATTTTTGGAATTGTTTTTATTGAGTAACAAGTTTTTTTACCTATTAATGCAATCTGTTCTCCCACTCTATGAAATACTTATTATTAGATGCAAATTGAATTTTGATATCTTAATAAGTATGGTAAAAGGTATTTTCCATTTAAAATAGTATTTTTTTTGTATTTGTAATTATGAACTGTTTTGATATTATATTAAAAATTGAAATTTTTGTAAAAAAATAACTTGGTGATTACAATCATGAATAGTTTTAATTTTTGGTCTTTCTCAGATTTGGAAATATCTAAATAATTTAACACCTTTTATATATTTAAAATTAGTAATATGTCAAAAAGAACTGTTATTTCACAAATGTAATGAGAACTTATTAAAAAACCATAGTTCAAAAATGAAAGACACTGTCTTGAAAGAAACAATTAAAATGTACATGATTTAAGTGGATATGACTATTACTTTAGCATTTATATATGTAAAGGCCTGTTCCATATAGATTCCTGTTTTCGTCATCTCTGTGTTTTGTTTTAACATGGTGTTTTGTTTTTTTTTAAATGTAGCATGACACTGATAAGAAAATTTGCATATTAAGTAGGAAAAGAATTTATATATGTTAATTCGTAAACCATGTTTAAAGTTTTAAAGTCCTGTATTCTTCCATTTCAGAAAAAGAATATATAAAATATTTTAACTAACAGGAATGTAACTTTTTTTGAAAGATCTTAAATTTTCAATGATGTGTCAAAAGGATTTTAGATAAGTCTTAAGAATATGTTGCTTGAAGTTTTAGGTATTTTAACAAGAGAAATTTTAGTTATAATAATTGATTGGATTTTCTAATTTGAATGAAAGAGTTTTACTATAAAAAAGTGGCAGGTAATACTAGAAATTCATATCCTAATTACTAATATTTTAATCTTTCAATGGTTATGAATAAGTCCAGCATGTCATTCAAATAGTGCATCATAATGGGCACTGACAAGTCCAGCTTGTCTGAAATTTTTCTACCCAAATGATTGCAGTCGAACCCTACTCGCATAATAAAAACTTTTCCCCAATGCATGCTAACGAGCTGAGTTCATCCACCTATCCTGCATTATGCATGTTACAAAGGATATCTACTGGCAGAATTTAGTTAATTTGATAGCAGTACGGGTACTGTAAAAAATTTTGCATAATGAAAAATGCTATGAATCTACTTATTTTTCCTTTGTAATTTGGAGGAGTTTGTTACTGAAAAATGGCTCAAAAGGGGAAGCTCCATTATGTACAATTCATTGTTTTAAAGTGTATCACACTGAAAGAATTGTAGGTAAATATAACAATAAAATGTGTTAAAAACCTTAAAATAAAACATGTTTTTATTTATAAATTTTAATTTAATATTTTACAAACTAATATAATATTTAACTTTTACTGAATTGTTTAAAAGTGCAATTTACAATTGGAGTAAATTTTTCATTTATGTACTGCAAATAATTCTTTAATAACTATTTTTAAAACTGAACGAACTATCCGTATCACTGTCAGAAAAGGGTGACATTTTCAAAAGTCACTGGGGAGAAATGGCTGCCACCATTTGATTGTAGAGCTGCTCGTTATTAGAAAGCGTAAAAATGTTGATTTGCTTAACTGTCAAAGATTTAAAACAAAGATCTTATACTGCAACCATATTTAGATTAAAAACTGCTTTAGCTTTTGTACATATTTATATTTCTCTATTAAAATCTGAAAAAGACCATTGATGATCTATAAAACGGAGAATATTATTTACAAAGAGTTAATGATGCACAATTGAGATTTCAGTATATTTTGTTATTTTATTCTTTATGTGTGAAAATTTTATCTCCGTATAATTTTCACTTATAACAGCTTAAAATATTTTAATTGCAAGATATATTTTCTCATTCTGATATGCATATTAGATTTTGGTGCTATTTCCAAATCATAAACTGCTTATGTTAAATGTGATTTCAACTTCTTTCAATTTGTGCAGTGTGTATAAATGTGTGTCAATAAGTCTTAAGTAATTGAAAAAATAAATTATTAGGATTTTTTTTTGTAACTTTCATGAAGGAATTCTTTTAGATTCATGTCTTTTTTTCTCCAGCTTTTACTCTTCTCTCTGTAAAACCAGTGTGCCACATTCATTATGAATTTAATTTGCTTTTAGAATGATTTTTCTTTTATTATAGTAGGAATGTCTAAGTGCTTTGTTTATTTAATACTGTTATTTGTATAATATGTGTATAAGATTTTTTTACAAACTAAATATTCTTATTCACATTGTAATATAAAGTTGTAATGAATTATTGCTGTGATACTATATATTGGATGTACCTATCTGAAACCATGTGAAAAAAGTATGATATAAAAAAATTCTTAAGAGCTGCAATTAGGGATGAACAAATCGTTTTGAATGAACGATTCTCGAAGAAATGTGTGTAGTCATTATTTTATGAAGGAATTCTTTTATTTATGCAGATTTCCAAAATATTTGTTTTCTAGTACTGGTATTGAGGACTATTTAAAATAAATGTAATGTATGAAAATGTATGTGTGTGCTTATGAAAACCTATGTGTATGATATGAGAATTTGTTTCTAAAATAAGTTTTTTTTGTTATATAATATTTTTCTCTTTTATTATTTCTATGTATAAGTTCTGGAAAATTTATTTAAATTATTGTTACCATTCAAAAAACAGATTTTTGCTACAAATATCTGTTATTTGGTGTATTTTAATTGTAGAGGCGAAATATTTGCTTTTTTTTTTTTTTTGTAAAGACAAGTTATTTTATATTTATGTATCTTGAAGTAAATTTTTATATCCAATAAAAATTACTGTATTCATGTTGGGAATTCATAATCATCACAGTTTGTCATGTATACTATATTGGATGTATATCCTGAACAGTCTTGTTTCCATTGATTCTATAGATTCAAGCATTTATTTATCAAGATTAAAAGTCTTGCTTATTTTTTATAACATATGTTTTCAAAAATATTGATTCTGCCAATGTGTTTGATGCGAGTTGAAATTACATAATACTCTATGCATTTATTTCTCTATATACCCTTGAAAATTATTTGGAGTTTCATATAATTTTGAACTTGCATGTAATAACTACTGGATCATACTTTGCAAAAGTTTTCTTTAATATGTATGCAGTTTTCTCTTTATCATAGTACACAGTGTATTGTAAAATCCATTTAACTTAATGTCTCATTTCCATGTGTTTTCTGAAGATGATCAAAGAGCCTGTTTTGATGTGTATTTTATATACTTCTGTTGTAGTCAAGTATATAATTCGATATAAAAACCAACGTTTTTATATGGTGGCAAAGTTTATTAGAGAAAATTATTGAAATATTAGTTAAAACTGTTAGTTATTTTTAATTTTAAAATTCACTTAAAAAGAGACATTTGTGAGAGTATTAAAAAATTCATAATACTCATAAAATCAAAACATGTATTTGAAAGTTTGTAAGTCATTCTATTAAAAAAGAATGGGAATCAGAATTCAGAAAAAATTATTGTGATAAGACATGGCGCCAAATATTGGAAACTTTCTTTCTTGCGAATGATTACTGACTAAAAGTCAGCAACCCTTACTATCTTGGAGATAGTAAAGGGGAGATAGTATCTCCCCTTTGTGAGTACAAAATGTTTACGATACCGCATGCTGCGTGGGGAGTGCCCGGTGCTCCCAGAGGGGGAAAGAAATTTTTTCCTCAATCCTAAAAGCGCCGAGATTAAAGAATATTTTGACTTATTAAAATTATTGAAATATTAGTTAAAACTTGTCGCAAACGTCTAAATATTGCATTGTTAGGCGAGTACGAACGATTCCCAAAATTTCAAAGCTCTAGCTTGATGGGAAGTTGGTTAAATTAACGATCGAAAATTTGATGACACACACACACACACACCAAGTGAAATTTAGAAAAACGTTGTAATATATAAAAACGAGGTTTGCTGTTAACTCTATGTTTTTTGACTATTTAGAATGTTGAATCCCATAAAAAAAATCTTATTATGCTAGATTCAAGTTTTTCCATTAAATTCGTGAAATTATTGTTCAAAGCAAGTTAGAAATTATTAAAAGATCGTTTCTCTCGGTAAATTATCCATAGAATGTGTATATGTAACCAAAGCAAAGATTTTTTTATTGAATTCTATCTTTATGTATTCTAACTATGACAGCAAAATCTTGTTTATACACTATAAAGATATATTAATAAAATTTATTTTTCATATGATTTCTCATACATTTCTATATTCTCTTTGATTATTTTCAAAGTATTACTGATTTCAGCTATTATTTTCAATCATTAAAGCTAGATTTTACGTGATTTAGCCTGCCAGTCACTGTAGGCTCTGATATCCTAATGATATAGAAGTAATTTAAATGAATAAACATTGATTCTTAAATTTAAAAATGTAGTTTTCTGTTGATTTAATAGTTTTGTTTTGAAAATACAATTATATATTGACCATTAAGGAGTATTATATGCAATGTTAATTTATCATTAATTTTATCTCTTGAAGTTGACCATTTGAGTTTGTTCATTCTGGACTTAATGGGGGGGGGGGGGGGAGGACTCTATTCTGATAAAACTTTAAAATTCATTTGCTTTGAGAAAGTTTCCATTGAGAGTGTTTATCACTTAGCTTTCCTCAAGAACAAGGAATAATTTTTCCTTAGCAAGAGATTTTAAGCCTTGAGAAAATAAATGTATCAATTTGGAATTTGTAAGTGTGATTTAGCTATATTTTAGTTGCATAAAATTTCATATGTTTACTAATACTGTGCAAGATAATAAGGTGCTAATATGAATTGGCACATTAGTTTGCTTATGTTGACCATTTTAAGTCCCTTGGATGGTCAATTTTCATAGTTTTATTGTATTTAACTATGGTTATGGTAATCTAAATTTTTGTGTTTACATTGAAATATGTTATTAAAATAAATAGTTAAAGGAAGTAGGACGCTTTTTGTAACCAGAATAAATATTTCTGAAAATGTTTTTCAGTACAATAAATGACATGTATATCATCTTGAAATGTTTTTATGAGGTTTCATTAAATTTGTTGTAAGATTTTAGATAGTGCATGAGTAGTTACTGATCTGATTAAATAACTGATTTCCATTGCAATTCACTACTTTTATAACTAATTACTTATTTTGTACGAATTGGACTTAACAGCTTTTCAGAAATTTTTTTAGTGTTTGAAAAGTTTTTTCCATTTAAAATATCTTTTGAGAGGCCATACTCCTTTTAAATAAATCAGAAAAAAAAAGTTTTGTGTGTAATAAAATAAAATATTTTTTGTGTTGAAAAGTTGTGCATATGCTGATCTTAAAACTGTTAGTTTTTTAATGCTTGTTATTATCATTAAATCATAATATATCCCTCCAAAATTGTACAATTTTTGAATTTTCAATGGTAAAAGATGCTGAATTTTTTTTTTTTTAAAAAAAAACGTTTAAGAATATTAGTTTTTTTTTTTAAGGAAACATGATTTTTTCTTAATGTGTCGGCTGTATTCTTTTCAATAATCTTGTTGTCATATATATTTATGGTATTTGAGTACTATTTATAGAAAATTGTCTTGGATATTTCCTGACTTTGAGACCTACCTACATTATATTATATCATATGAAGTTTGTTTTTCCTATATAAGATGTTCGTTGAGGAACATTTCGTTATGTAAAGGCTTTTGAACTCAGGTTGATTATCGGATATTCTGCATGAAGTGAAGAAAGTGACCTATGTTATTCTGTGATAATTGTTTTTTAAGTTAACCTATTTGTGAAAAACATGTTTTTATAGCTAGTTTATACCATATTATGTATTTATAATTGTGTAACAGAGGTTTTGATTATATTAACTTATTTTTTAATCTAGTAGTCATATCTTATCAAATTTTGTTGATATGTCGAATTTTTCTTGCATATTACTGTTGAGCACAAGTTAAATAATACAATGTCAATGTTTTTTTTTTTTTATTTTATTTTATGATTAGATATTAAAGGACTATATTATTATACTATTGAAATAAATTTAATTTTCAAAGTAACCAGGAGATGTTTTGTATTTAAAATTTCATTTGTTAATATGGCTTTTTATGCTTATGTGTTTTTGCTTATAATATAATTTCGAAGGTCTAAAATATATGTTTATTCTCCTTCTGCTTTTGAATGTTCAAAACATAACTGCTTGGTGATAGTTTTGTAAATCTTGCATAAAATAATAGAATGTTTCTAAATTGAGAAAACTTTAATAATTTCTCATCATTTAAAAGTTATTGTCCCATTTCATATCTTATAAGATAATGTGTAAAAAAAATGTGTTTGATAAAAAAAAAAAACACGTGACTGGTAGAAAATATTTATTGAGGAATGTCTTGAAATTTTCATTTGATGCAAATTTAATTTGTGGTTGTGTTAGATAATCGGCTGTTGAATTAAGTTATTTTTTTTAGCTCAATCATTGTATTACTGGTGTATTTTTATTTTTGGGGTAATTTAGATCTCCCTATAAATTGTGAAGAAAATGTTCTGCATCAATTCAAAAATATGGGAACTGATGCCACATTTTTAAACTTTGCATGAACAATAAGGCTGTAATTTATATTTGCTTTCTTATCCTTCACTCAAATTGTTGTAGATATTATCACTTTTTTGTTAATATCAGTTGATAATTTGTGCTCCATTTGTGATAATTTTAATTTATTTCATTTATCTTAGATTCTAATAGATTAAATCATCTGACTTATTATTTGTGTATCATTTAGAATCATGAGGAAAGAAATTTGTGTTGATCTTATGTGTAGAAAATATTTTATTTTATTGTTCTATATTTTTATGAAATTGGAAGTCAATATTAATGTTGTGTAAAATAAAAGTAGCTGCTGTGCATTTTGTTAATCTTGATGTGATGTTAAATGTTAATATTGCATGGAACAAAATTTAAATTTGTTTCTTTGGTGTGAACTATTTCTACCTAAAGGTTTTTAATGAAGAGTTTTGTACTTTTCCATTTCTATGTGTATAAATTATAACATTAAAATTGTTTATACTTTTAAAACTGTTGTTATTTCATTATTATTATGGGGTAAAATACCATTTTTTTTTTTTGTCTTTTATTTATAGTTTGTTAATTTTGAATTTGGGAAATGCTTGTATAATTGAAAACATATTTCTTTATGTATAAACTGTAATGTTAGGTTCTTTTTAATTGTTTTATTTCTTTCAGCTGTAATTAATTTTCATAAGATATTTTAAATAAAGTGAAAATTGCCTGTTGTCATTTTTTTTGTTCATGTATTAAACATTTTTGTCTGTTGTTTGGTTACTTGCAATTTCTGTTATTAAAATTTTACTAGTTAAAACTAAAAAATGCAGCTTTTGAAAAGAATAAAATTAAGTTTAAAAAAAAATTATGTCTGAATATGGTAAAAATCAATGCCATTTAAAAAGTGAAAGATATTTTCCCCAACTAAGTCCATTAAAGATAGAATATGAAATTTAAAACGATTTTTTTTATTTGCAGAACATTCAATTAAAATGTGTCTCATGGTTAGTGGGTAAACACAATGGTTACTCATTGATGGATCCTCTGCCAGAAAGACGTTTGTGTGCTCGACTTGTGTAACTGATTTACAGACATGTCAAAATAAAATCTTGTCTTAACAGTGATATTGAATATCAATGAGAAATAATGGTTTTCACGTGATATAGTTTGTCTATTTTCTGATTTCATCAATTCTTTCAGTGGTCTTGAATAAGTGATTTAATGTACACTCAGGAACATTGAAAATAGCTTACCATGAAGGAAGCTAGCTATAATCACGAATCTTTGGAAAATATTCTGCTGGCCTTTGAAATTGTCTTTTTCTTCACTTGACCGAGGTTCAAAATTACGAGACTCGTCGCTAATAGCCCTCATGTTGCTTCTAGTGCGACTTTAATAAAACCAAAACATTTTTTTTTTGTTCAAAATACGCTGCTGGCCATTAAAATTGCAACACTATGAAGGAAAGCAAATACAAAAAGTATATGTATTGTACATATACAGTAGGGCATGAAGACAAAATTATTAAATTTGCAAACAGTTACGGGGGTGCGAAATTGGTAGAAACAACTGGCTTTTAAAAGAGTCCCTACCTACAATTAGGCATGGAGTCGAATTGGGCTTGGATGACGGAAACGGGCAACTCATTCGATGCTGCTTCAAGTCTATGCCACAGCTCATCTATTGTATTAATTGGAGAGGGGTTGCGGGAAAGTCTCTCAACAATCCATTACAAGAAGTTTTCAGTGGGTGACAAATCTGGAAACTGCATGCCAGAGCAACGATTGAATACCCTGGGTATCGAGGAAGGTCCGAACACGACGAGGGCCCGTGTGGTGACCGGGAATGACTGAATAGCCTCACTGTAGCTCATACATGTCGTAAGAGCAGACTAAAATGGGTACCCAGCGTCTGGGGGTATAGCCGGATACCCTGCCCTTGGGGATTATATCAGGGGACCTCAGAGACTTGCCTTCTTTAGGTAAGTAGGGGCATCATGACCCCGAGGAACCCTAGTGATTTTTTTTTCCTCTTTCCCATGGGGTTTACTGTATTTGGTAAACACGGGTGTCTCGCCGCCGTGTTGCCCTTGCGATCCTTCTCTATTTTCGACCCTCCTTGTCAACCAAATTTGTCTTTTTTTCAATTTCTTAACGTCTAGACCACAGTTAAATCTTGTTTGGCGCAGCATAGCCATATCTGGCTCTTGCGCCATTAAACTTTACATTCACTCACTCACCAAACACGACGAGCAACCTGTTTTGCATTATCTTGTTGGAAGTTGGCGTTTAGCAGGCCACAACCACTGGACGTAAGATGTCAGAAATGTACTGGTCTGTGTTCAAATTACCATCGATACGAACTAGAGATGTGCCGTGTAACGTACCCAATGGCTGCCAATAATCGCACCAGGTGCAGGTTCCCTATGCCGATATTGAATGCAAGCAGGCGTCGCGCTGTCTCCTTGGAGCCTCCAGACACGTATACGGCCATCAGACTACCGCACGAAGAACCGGGACTTGTCTAAAAGGACAATATTGTGCCACTCCTGTATCCAGCTGTGTTGTTCCCCGCACAAGAGTCGCCGTCTCCCTCTCTCTATACTGCATTGTCAAGGGAAGCCAAAGTAATAGTCGCCGTCCTGACTGTCTACGCTGCTACAAACGTCATCGCACCGTACGAGCGTATACTGGGAGTGCTACAAACATGCCCATTTCCTATCTAATGGTCCACAATGTGCTTGTACGGTTTCGCAGGACCGGCCTCACAATATGTCAGTCTTCTCGTACTTTAGTCATGGGAGGGCATGGGGCTGTGGTAGCCTAGTGGTCAAGGTCGTGGGCTAGCGGCTGGCGGATTTCGTTCAGCTGGCGGATTTCGCTGGCGTCGTGTGGATGTTAGGAGAGGGGATTGCCAGCTCAGGTGTCGTCCTCGTCACTTGACCGTGGTTCAAAATTACGAGGTCCGTCTCCAATAGCCCTCGTGTTACTTCTAGTGCGACGTTAATAGAAACTAAACTAAATCCATATCCGTATGACAGTGGTTGGATTTCGATAAACGTGACGGGTAATATCACGGAAGGATCCACACTCTCAATAGGCAACGATCTAGCCTCTATGGAATTCGGACATTTGCTGGTAAACGTTTCATCTTACTCGAGGTATAACACGGTATTCTGAGCAAATGACTTTTCAAAGCGCTTTCCGAATGAGAAATCCACTACCCAACTTTTCTTTTATGCAGTGCTTCAGATGCCATTTCTCTCTTTCCCCGTGTCATAGTCCTCGTGTTGCTTCTAGTGCGACGTTAATAAAAACTAAACAAAATAAACATCCCCCTGTGTCGTTTATACGCGCTGTTAAATGTATGTATAGTAGCTGTAGCTGTAGCTGTTGGTTGATTCTCTTTTATTTCATAGCGTATTGTCTAATGCAACCTACATGTCATTTTATTTGTCTGTCATTCTGCATGTTATTAAATGCGCTGAAATACTAATCATTTGCATATCTTAACCTCTCCTTCCTTTCATGTGATTTTGACGTTCGTCAGATAATACCTTCCTGATGTTGCAATTTTAATGGCCAACAGCGTAGTTAAATGATGTTCGATATGAAAATGATCCAAGTTTGGTGCCAATGCGCATTTCTACACACCCTGCAGTTGTGCTTCAATAAGGAAGTTGGTCCTATATAAGACGGCGCATAGTGGAAGATTCATTAACGTAACGATGACATTTCAAATATAGGAAGGCATGTTAGATGTTTGGAGATTCGTTCAGTTAAACGAGTTTGAGAAGAGCCTGATCATCGGCATGAAAACCACAGGCTGGTTGACGCGTCGTGCTGGTCGCCATATCGATTGTTCGGAATGTGCCGTTGGACCATGTTGGGAACAATGAACACGAGATGGTACCCATGTACAATCCATTTCCAGACACCATGCGGAAGCGAATCTGCAGCTCCAGATCCCTTATCTTATGCTCCCTTTAACACCGATATAGTGGTCGCGGTAACCTAGTGTTAATGACTTCGGATTCATGGCCAGCGGTTTTCGTTCAATTGAGGATTCGATCCTTGGTCATTAAAGACTTGCCGTGTAGACGTGGCTGATGCACGTTAAATCTGTCGGTGCCTAAAGTCCTCCCGTTGGTCTGGTGTGAAAGTTAAGAGAGGCGGGTGCCAGCTCAGGTGTCGTCCTCATCACTTGACCGAAGCTTAAAATTACGAGGTCCGTCGCCAATAGCCCTCGTATTGCTTCCAGTGCAACGTTAATAAAAACTAAACTTAACGCCGAAATATAGGCGACTTCGTCTCTGGTGATGCCAAGCGGTGGAATGTAAAACGGTGGTGTTCAGTGATGAATCACGGTTTTTTTTTGAGGATTGATGATAACCGCGTACAAGTGTGGAGGTGCCCTGGTGAACAGTTCAATTCCACCCCCACTGTCGTGCAATGTATTCCCCGCACAGTTGGTGTAATTGCCTGGAAGACAAACTATGATAGCCAGTCTACACTAATTGTGGTACGTGGAATCTTAACACGGCAGCATTATGTTGATGACATTATTTGACCTCTCTCTTGGGACCTTTCCTAAATATTTTTCCATGTGCAATTCTTCAGCAATATGATGCTCGTCCGCATACAGTTTGAGAAGCTCAAGATTTACTATATCGCTTTCAGGACTCTTCCATGGTCGACCCACTCACCGGATTTGTCCCTTATAGAGCATTTGATGGACCGATTGAAACGCCAGATGCCACCGTGTTACTCAGTACATGATTTGGTGGTGCTGTTTGAGATTTGCGGACCCATCTGCCTCAGGACAACATCTGACGTCTAATCAATTGAATACCACACTATCTTGCGGCATGCATTGTAGCTGAAGATGGTTTGACGCGCTGATGAAGTTGCATTGTAATTGTCTAATTGTTCTCACTGTATTTGTTTAATTGTCTTGATTTTAGGAGTAAGTGAATTTTTCATCTGTATAATTATGTGTATTAAATTTCTTTAAATCCAAAGCTCCCTTCTTGGTACTCTGTTTTCATTGTTCCTGAGTGCATTTTGAATAACTGCAGTGTGGAATGGGGGGGGGTGTACCAGTTGCAGATTTAACAGATATATCGACTGTTTAATTTCCTTTGATATTCACGTTAAAGGTACCCATCAAAATATTAGTTGGATGCCTTCATATTTAAAGTTATGAAATTTCATAGCGTAATCAATAATCAGTGGATGAGATGAATGATTTGGGTGGTTTAAAGATTATAACACAATCATTGAATTTGTGAATAAAATTAAAATTTCATCGTGTTGACTAGTCAAATTTCCTTAAGCCTTATTAATGGCGGAAATCTCAACAGTAAAAAACGAACATGAAAGATGAAGTTGGAAAGAATATAATGAATTGTCCATTATATATGAAACACCGACATGATTCGTTGACTTCGTCAGTATAAATATGCTTCAATTTTGTATTGTTCTGGAAAATAATTAAAAATTTGTAATAAAATAGTTTTTGAGCTGTCCCAAAATTTTTGAAATTAAAACTATGTTCATACTATGTAGGCGAGACACCCTCGTTGACTTTCATCAATTATGTCACCCATGTGGTTACCGGGTATGATAGAATAGTCAAACTGTAGCTCATGCATATCCTAAGAGGCGATTCAAATGGGTACCTAGAGTCCGGGAGTATAGCCGGGCACCCTGGCCTAGGGATTTTATCAGGGAACCTCAGGAAATTACCTTCTTTAGGTAAGAATGGGCATCATGACCTCGAGGCACCCTAGTGATTATTTTTTCTTTCCTATGGGGTTTACTGTCTTTGGTAAACATGGGCGAGGCACCCCTTCGGGTTACCCTATCGATCCTCCTCTATTGTCAACCAATTTTCGTCCTTTTTCAATTTTTCTTACACGTCTAAGCCACAGTTGCATCTTGTTTGGCACAGCATTGCCACATCTGGCTCTTCATTTTCCCTCACATTCACTCATTCACCTCTTGGAGATCCCATAACCTCTTCAACTAAGAACTACTCTTCTGTGAAAAGTAAGTATGGATAGTTTTTTTTTTTTCGTTCCATATAGCTTACCTAAACATAAACTTTTGTTTGAAGATGATAAAAACGAAGATGAAAATGCAGCTCTAAAATAGTATTGAAGGGACAAAGTGTCGCTTCAAGTTTAATGATGGCTCGAAGCAGTCAACGTAAAACTCTGAATAGGATATGTTCGGAAAGCTTCGGTACATAGTCGTAATATATTATAGTGTATAGAGTTTAATTTGCATGAAACTGATTTTCAAGTGGAGCAGTATACTACGTAGCAGTAGTCTAGTTTTGAACGTATTAGTGAATGGTGTATATAAACGTAACAAACATGCGCGTTAGATCCCCACGAAATGTATGCTAATTAAAACTTTTAAAATACCCAGATTTTTTCCCATCGTTTCCGAAGTTGAAAAATACGCAAGCGAATCGTAAGTATTTTGTCAAAGAGGAGTCCAAATATTTTTATTTTGTCCACAGCTTTCAAAGGATTAGGATGAAGTGTTTTTTTTTTTTTTTTTTTTTGACAAAAGTGAACACAAGCAATTTTTGTTAAAGAGAAGCACAAACCATTATTCATCCATTTTGTAATTTTATTAATAGTCAGTTGAGGCTCTCGTTCAATGGAATTTATTTCTTTTCCCATGTGTATGAAATTTTTAGGCCGTCAACATGATTGGGAACTGTGACAGATGGCGCGGAATATTTTATTTGTTATTGTTAATTTTCATAATGGAGATTGTGAGGCTTAAAACACTTCTCTGAGTCACCCCTTAGAGTCTATTTTATTTTTAAAATACCTTTTCTCTAAATTTTCTTTCTTTCTTTCCTTTGATTTTGAATAAAAAATTGGCAAATTACCCTTTAAGTCTTAATTATATGTCTTTGAGAATTCCATACCTCCAAGTATCTTCTCAGTGTCGAAAAATTTAAGAGACAAAATGTTTATTTCGTCTATTAAATTATTAATTAATTAAAGTCGTCTCTTGCCTGTGTCTCTAAATGTTGTGTGTCTCTCTCTGTGTGTGAGCTCAAGTGTCGCCCTCGTCACTCCACCGAGATTCAAAATTATGGGGTCCATCGTCAATATCAGTTGTGATTGATAGTTTATTTTACGATTCGCTCGTGTAAAAGGTTAGGGAACCCTTGCCTAGTGGCCATGGTTATGAAGTCACAGCCAGCTTTGTTTCCTTCGATGCGTGGGGGGTGCCAGCTAAGGGTTGTCCCTTGTCCGAGGCTCAAACTTACCAAGTCCATTGCAAACAGACCTCGTGCTGCAGCTTTTAATTGCGACTTATTACACATTTTTTTAAAGAAAATTATATATATAATATTATACGGAATCACATTTTCATAGATTAAATTATAGTTGCGTATTATATAGTTTAGTAATATATAGACTTAAAACTGTGTGCAATATATGTTTTATCATTTTCGATATCTTGTTATTTTTTTTTTATTTCAGGCTTCTTTTAAAACTAGATGTTTGAGTGGTTATAACCGCTAGTTCATGGCCTACGTTGTTTCCGTGGTTGTTTTCATGGTTTTCGTTGAGTCGTGGGTTCGAGTCCCAATTCCGCTTCTTACCCACTTCGTGTATTGGGGCTGATGCTCGTTAAATCTCCCAAGGTTCCAAGTCCTCCCGTTGGTATGGTGTGGAAGTTTGGAGAGGAAAGTGACAGCTTATCTGTCGTCTTTGTCACTTAGACAAGTTTCAAAACGAACTGGCCAATTCCCTTCGTGTTGCTTTTAATCGCGACCTTAAACAATCAATTTATATCTTCAAACATTTTAATCAATAAAAATATTAAACCTGATGCTAACTTTAATACATTTTATATTATTATAAATTTTTTAGAAAGAATTGCTTCAGTGAAAAATATTAGGAAATTATATATGTTTGGAATTATATTTCCGAGGTCCGTTGTCAGTAGCCTTCATATTGCTTCCAAGAGCGACGTTAATAAATAATCAATCAATTAATACTCATTTTAGCAAAAGGTAATATTTTCACTTTAACTCCTTTTAAGTATTTATGGGCCGCGGTAGCCTAGTGGTCAAGGTCGTGGACTAGCGGCTGGCGGTTTTCGTTCGGTCGAGGGTTCGATCCTTCGCCTCCATAGACCCGCCGTGTAGCCGGGGCTGATGCACGTTAAATCTGTTCAAGACCCAAAGTTCTCCCGTTTGCGTGGTGTGGATATTAGGAGAGGGGTGTGCCAGCTCAAGTGTCGTCCTCGTCACTTGACCATGGTTCAAAATTACGAGGTCTGCCACCAATAGCCCTCGTGTTGCATCTAGTGCGACGTTAATAAACTAAACCTTTTAAGTATTTATGTTTCATTTTTGGTAGAGATTTTTCAGCCTCAATTCAAAACTAAAACACGTTTAATTTTGTGTTATGGTTACTGCATATTATTTTTTCGTCTGTGTACGAGTAATTGAATACTGTAAAAAATTGGATAGTTTTGAATGTCAAATCCTTAATAAAAACCATCGACCAAATAAAATAAATAATCATAATCTATATTCACATAATTTAAAAAAAACCATAATATCTAAGCTGATTACCCTTTCCCCCTTAAACATAGTCAGGATTTCTATGAAATACTCATTTATTTTGATTACAAGACATTTCTTGCTTTTTATAATCCATCTTTTTTAATTCTTAGTTTTGTTAAAAAAAATTATGAAATTTAGAAATAAAACTTTTAAAAATGTATTAAAGACTAATTTTGACAATAAAAATAAATAAAAAAAATTTTTATTCGTGATTCCAATGACAAATCTCAATTATTTTTTATCACAATGGTATACACTGAATAAATTACTATTCTTTAGAACATTTTTTTAAGTTTTAAATTCATATCAAAGATACATTTATCATTTAGTTTTGTAATTTATATATTTATTCTTACATCTACGACTTTTGTTTTGTTCATAGTAATAGATCTACTCTAATATACAAATTTGTAGGCAGTCTGTATTACTATAAGGGCCGAATGCCTCTTAGTTACATCTTATTAAGTAGCTCATTTGATATTGCTGGATCCTTTTTCTGCATGTTGTCAAGTGAAAAGGAAACATCTGACGACCTACCGAGTCTCAGATATCGACTTATACTTGAATTATGCACTCCTGTACGCTGCCAGAACAAAAAAATAACCGGTGTTGATACAGTTGGAATAAAAGCTAGCCAAACAACCGTGATAAATGACATGTCGAAATGAAAACTGTTTTCGTATGTTTCGTAGACTACATGTTTCAGCAAACGCACAAGGTTTAGAGGCAAAAGGCAAGTAGCGTAAGTGGTAACGGCTGTTGCCAGAAAAGATTGCATTTGCTTCTCCAAATTCCAATCCTTCTCATCACTATTCATAGTGTCTGAGGAAAAGTGCAAAGCTCGTTCTTGAGGAGAATCGCTTCTTTGGCAAGTGAGTGGAAATTCTGTTGGCACTGTGAGAGTGTCTGGGGTGGGTCCTCGAGTTTCAGCTGGTGGTAAAGGCAAGGTTCGAAGGGACGCTACTGAATCGTTTTCATGGGAACCAGGAAGGCCGATATCATGAAAGGATACAGTATAAGCCGTTTGACGAGATTTTATCTCTTCAGAAGCTTTTATATGAAGGAATGCCATCAATCCTAGAGGCAAAACATACATAATTATGAAAAGACCTCGTATATATTCTTCAATATTATCTTCGACATTGATAGCGCAGATCCCTGTACCTTTAAACTGCGCACCAAAATAAAGTTCCAAATCTAAGTATCGTGTATAAACGGCGTACGGTAAAACGGCAATAAAAGTTGCAATCCATACGCCAACCATGCACAAAAACGCAGGAATCGGTTGTTTAAGAGGATAAAGTGTCTGGCGATAACGATCGAATGCTATCAGCAGAAAGGTGAGCATGGTAGCATGAAAAGGTACGTCCTGCATCATGGGGAACAAATAGCACAAGAAACTTCCATAAATCCAGTTTTGAATAAGAGTCGTCGACAATGCGAGAGGTAAAACGACAACGCACTTTAGAATGTCATTCAGTGCATTCAATGCTAAATATTTATACATTGAAATATTAAAGTGTCGTCGTATGAAAAGTTTTCGAATCAATAAGCAATTAGCTATGAAACCTGCAATTATTAAAAGGCCGTACATAAATATGAAAAATTTGTAAGAATTTTTGAAAGATTTTCTTAAATGCGGGCGTCTGAATTCGGATGTATCATTGTGAAAGTTCATCAGAAAATGAATAATCATTCCTAAATAGCGATCAGGGATTTCTTTCAGAGCCATATTTTTTTCCAAATCGTATATTAATGAAATTACATATAATCAATATTTAGGGAGGATATATATGTTCATTGCAGAAATTCGTAATAAATCTGTTGTTGATACGGTGTCTTCATTTGATATCTCATTCTGCTCAAGATAACTTTCAGATAATGAATCCACCTGAAAATAAATACCAAAAAGAAAAATCATTTAAAATAACTGCTATAATTATATATATATAATTATTTTATAAATTAAATATATGTAATACAAATTAGAATTGCTAATACATGGTATAGGTTTTGAGAAAAACAGAGTTATTTATATATATGAGACAGAATAAACTTAGAATAACTTGCACCCAGCACTATTCATCGTTATATAGATTAAAGTCCAAATATTTATCAATAACAATGTTTACCGACAAATGCATTGCGATAAAATCTTAATACCCAATCAACAGTAAGTGTTTAAATTGGGAGATTGTACCCATTAACCTATGATAAAATCATTAACTGAGAATTTAATCACTATTGTGTGTGTGTAACATCACTAATCACTTCATCATTCAATAAACGTACTAACAGTAATGCTACTCATCTTATTATGGCGCAGGATTTGAAACAATTAGTAACCGAATTATAATCACGTGTACCAATTATTTTTCGTGAATTTTACTTATAAGTTGATTTAATTTATACACAATGATCGGATAAGAATTTTATATTAAAATTTCTGTTCATGAATAGAATTATTAAAAAATTGTGATGGGGACGCAAGAGTGAAAATTTCTATGTAAGCATTAAAAAAGCTCGATGATTATTAAAACAAAACGCTCGATACAACACTACAAAGGTTTTCAGTAAAGCGTAATTGAGTTGA
>BMAW01102198.1:0-97319 GCA_019974015.1 Nephila pilipes | reverse complement strand
AGAGAAAAGCGATTTTTAAAACGCATAATATAAAAATAAGATCTGAAAACCATTTGTTTTCCTGATTGTGGGTCCTTTTATTTTCTAGGAAGATGGATTCTATATTTCAAAACAAAAATGTGTTTGCACGATTGAAGTCCTGCCCAACTGTTGATAAAATCATCGTTCTTTCCGTAATTTTAGAGATTATGATTTTTACAGAGCTCGAGAATGTATAGAAAATAATTGTCTAAAGATAACAAATCAGTTATCATACCTTTCCCAATTTAGAATGAACAAGATGTCGGAACAAACTTTCACCAAGTAATTAATTACATATGTAATGAACTGAGAAAACATTTTACAAGTTTTATATCCACTGATAATAAAGGTGTATTTATATTTTATTTAAGCACATACCTGTGTAAGACATTATGCTTTGTTTCCAAACATTTGCGGTCTCCTGGAATGGAAAACTCCTGCCTTTAATGGTATTATGTTGTTTAGAGTTGAACAAATTACGAAACATTTTATATGGCCCATTGAGGACTTTAATGCAAGCATTATTGATCCTTTTCTGTATTTTAGAAATAATCATTTTAAACCCATTGCCTTTGAGCTAAATATCTAGAATTCATTGTTTTATCAAGTTTTATTGTTCTTGTTTTTAAGAACTTTGATTATTTCGACTTTAGATAAGATTGTATAAATACTACAATTAATACAAGTGCAATCATATAGCCTTTTTCCTTATCTAAGAGATAAGCTCAGAAGTAATATACAAGAAATATAAATTTTAAAATAGATGAATACACATTTCTTAACTGTAGCTAACTAAAGGGATCAAACTGTTTATTCTTTGAAGTCATATATATGTGTGTATTGTTACTGAATTCGAGACGACACTTCACTGCAACAATACTCTATAAAGAACAGAGATTTTATGTGTGATTTCTACCGTCAAAGGAAAATTTTAAGCAATGATCCCTTAACATTATCAGACGTTATACAATTGTGAATGACTGCCACTACAAAGGTTGTTTTGTTCTATTTCAGGTTTACAATCTGTACAAGGTTTGAGATGTCACTGTCCAAACTCCATACTTGTTAGTCAATCTTGAATATTTAGAATAAAACGTCATTTATCTTTATCCCGTATGTTGAACAGATATCTGTATATAGCCACGAGAATGAGGAATTTTTAACAACATACTGTTCTCTCACACACACACACACACACATTGTCGACACACTATTAGTATATATTATACATACATGCATATACAGGGTGTCCAACGTCGTGACCCAATAGCTAATTTCAACCGTTCAGTTTAGATATGTACTCAATTTGAAAAATGTTTTAAAAGGTAAAAGTATGGCTTTTCGAACCAAAAACCATATTTGAAAAATACGAAATAAATTTTTATACGGTCCTCAGGTCAGTCCTATTTATATTTAGGAAAATGCAGTAATAAAACAGTAAACACAAAGTTTCTTGTTACAATAAAACTGGCCGAGTTATGAACTATGAAAATCATGGCCCTCATCCATTTTCCGGCCATGTTCAAGAAGCTAGTAAGGGGCCGCTCCTTTGAACACTAACTTAATTGGAACCTGCTGTGAAACTTTCGCTCTGCACTTCACTCTTATGTAAATCGTTTTAAATTAAAAGTACATACGTTAATAATACAATAATTGCGTTTAGAAATAAAATTTATTCTTGTAATGTAAAACATAGACAAAATAAAATATTTTGACGAAGAAAAATTATTTCAAAGAAGTTCCAAAAATTTATTTGTTGCGGTACTGATCATGGCGAATGTTAAAATTGTTGGGGTAGTCGCTTCGTACTGCATATGGTCGCCTAATATTAAGGAATTTAGTATGGAGACGGAGATGTATACAAATGAATAAGAAATTGTACTGTTGTGGGCAGTGTAATTGAAATAAGGGAGAGGCGGCAAGACTTTATACCATTAAATTTCCTGTCCAGCGACATCCATCTGTACAATTGAAAAGTGCTGTTCAACACCTTGTATAAAACTGGAGTTGTCATAGACGGTTCTTTGTCTCAGCCACAATCTTAAGCTTGCGGATATTAAGGAAGTTCTAGGACATGCACTGGTTCATTCTGGAAGTAAGTGTCCGGGATATTAGCAAGGCTTGTTCCTACTCAAAATCGACGGTGTGCAACATATTACATACCTCTACGGCATATCCTTATCGTCCAACCTTTCCGGCGCAGGAACTAATGCCGAATTGTGAGCGTCGTTTCACTTTGAAATTTTGTGTTAAACACACTGAAAATCCAGATTTTTGAACAACGAAGTTTTGTGGTCGGATGAATGCTGTCTGAGGCAAGGCACTATTAATACATAGAATACACATTATTGGTCCCCAGCATCTAATACGATCGAATCGCTGCCACCAAGTGCGTTATCGGTGAATGTGGTGCGGAATATGGAAGAGCACCTAATGTGGATGGAATCTTTATATCAGAATTCACGAAAATTTATTTGGACCATTAGCCGATTTTTAGAAGATGAAGTTTTATGGGATTTGTCACGCATGTGGTACCAGCATGATGGTGCACCAGACACAAATTCAGCAAACATACATTTTAAGTAAGAGATTTGACACTGAATAATTGGCTACGAAGGTCAACAGGAGTGGGCCTCAGATCACCTTGACCCTAAGCCTGGCTTTCTTCAGCTTCCTAAGCAAAGAGTACGAACATGAAACACGAGTAACCTTTATTTAAATTTCCAATCGAATCAGCATGACACGCAGATCCAGACAATTAACCATGTTGCAGAAGTACAGGCGGAGTTTCTGGATCGGTCTGGTACTGCATTCTGCGGAAGGCAGCCTTGGACATTATTTAAGTTAATTTATTGTTCTGATAATAAAAGCCCTGATTCATGATTGACGCATTATTCCATATTTCATGCTATGATTTGAACGGCAAACTCTGTATTCTTTGTTATTTGTTAACAAGTTGTTTTAATCTTTTCGGTACAAGTTGTATTTCTTTAATTTAGCTTTATCTTTGCCATAATACTGCAATACAATTGTCAATTTATGATGTTTATTACGATGTTTTAATATTATGATGTTTTCGCTCTTTTGTAGATAGTAAATTATTGTTCTCTAAACTCAATTTATATACGACCCACTTTTCTGAGCAATTCAGATGTTTCAACTCAGATGCTTCTGTGTTTACTTGTTTTGTGTAATGCATCTTTTCCTAAATATGGGTGATAGTACCTGAGACCGTATAAAAATTTAATTTTTGTTGGTAAATGGGGTTTTGGTCTGAAATGCCACGTAAAAACATTATTTACCTTTAAACATTTTCAAATTGAAGTATATCTAATCCAAACGGTTCTCAGGAATTATCTATTAGTTCACATTAGGGCTGGACACCCTGTATATACACATGAAGTACAAACACCGATATACGAGCTAAAACGCTCGTCTAGAACGAGATGAGCTCAAAATTTAGTGCTGATAACATTAGAAGTTACGCTAATATATTGTTTAATTGTTTCTGTTACTCTCTAACTTCTAAAACCTTCCATAATATTCTTTATACTCAGAGAAGTGTTATGAAATATTCTCATGTAATATACCATGTGTTTCACTTAAGTAGCTGGTGAAAGGGAATTGAAAATTTGAGTCCCGAATAAGCTGTCTTTCACAAGAAGAGTTAACTTCCCACCTTATTTGTGAAATGTTTCACGAGAAACTCGCACATCACTGCATACAGACGATAATGGTTAGAATAAGCGCAGTTCTTTACAAAGTGGTGAGGGAACAGTGAATGCATATGCTTCACGTGCCACTTCTCAAAAAGCAGAGAGTAACACGGTCCGAACTAGCGGCCAATGATAAAATAAGATTCGAAAACCTCATTTTGTTTTCCGATTGTGGGTCCTTTTTATTTTCTAGGAAGATGGATTCTATATTTCAAAAACAAAAATGTGTTTGCGTGACGATTGAAGTCCCGCTCCAACTGTTGGATCGAAAAATCATCGTTCTTTTTCCGTGTAATTTTTTAGAGATTATGATTTTTACAGAGTTTCGAGAATGTATAGAAAATAATTGTCTCAAAGATAACAAATCAGTTATACAACATACTCTTTCCCCCCAATTTAGAATGAATGAAGATGTCGGAACAAACTTTCTCAAATTTAATTAATTACATATGTAATGAACTGGAGAAAAACATTTTTACAATACCTTTTTATATCCACTGATAATAAAGGTGTATTTATATTTTATTTAAGCACATACTCGTAAGACATTATGCTTTGTTTCCAAACATTTGCGGTCTCCTGGGAATGGAAAACTTCCCGTCGATGCTTTTAATGGTATTATGTTGTTTAGAGTTGAACAACATGAAACATTTTATATACCCATTGAGTGACTTTAATGCAAGCATTATTGATCCTTTTTCTATGTATTTCTTAGAAATAATCATTTTAAACTCATTGCCTTTGAGCTAAATATCTAGAATTCATTGTTTTTATCAAGTTTTATTGTTCTTGTTTTTTTAAGAACTTTGATTATTTCGACTTGAAGATAAGATTGTATAAATACTCAATTCATTACAAGTGCAACTGTTATAGCCTTTTTCCTTATCTAAGAGATGCTTCCCAGAAGTAACATAAGAAATATAAATTCTATATTTTAAAATAGATGAATATACTACATTTCTTAACTGCAGGCTAACTAAAGGATCAAACTGTTTATTCTGAAGTCATATATATATATATATATATATATATATATATATATATATATATATGTGTGTGTGTGTGTGTGTGTGTGTGTGTATTGTTACGAATTCGAGACGACACTTCACTGCAACAATACTCTTATAAAGAACAGAGACATTTTATGTGATTTCATCAGTCAGCCAAGGAAAATTTAAGCAATGATCCCTTAACATTGACGACGTTGCTGATACAATTGTGACTGACTGCCACTACAAAGGCTGTTTTTGTTCCTACTTCTGTGTCACAATCTGTACAAGTGCTGTTTGAGATGTCACTGTCCAAACTCCGCTACTTGTTAGTCATCTTGAATATTTGTGAATAAAACGTCATTTATCTTTATCCTGCATGTTGAACAGATATAATTCGTATATAGCCACACGAGAATGAGGAATTTTTTAACAACATACTGTCTCTCTCTCTCTCTCTCTCTCTCTCTCTCTCTCTCACACACACACACACACACATTGTCGACACACTATTAGTATATATTATACATACATGCATATACAGGGTGTCCAACGTCGTGACCCAATAGCTAATTTCAACCGTTCAGTTTAGATATGTACTTCCAATTTGAAAAATGTTTTAAAAAAGGTAAAAAATGTTTTTATGGGCTTTTCGAACCAAAAAACCATTTAGAAAAAAATTACGAAAATTAAATTTTTATACGGTCCCCAGGTCCTATTACTTATATTTAGGAAAACACGCAGTACACAAAAACAAAGTAAACACAAAAAGTTTCCTTTTTGTTACAATAAAAACTGGCCGAGTTATGGAACTATGAAAATCATACACTTCATCCATTTTCCCGGCCATGTTCAAGAAGCTAGTAAGGGGCCGCTTCCCAAGTGAAATTAATTAACTTAATTGGAACTCTGCCAGGAAACTTTCGCTCTTGCACTTCACTCTTATGTAAATCGTTTTTAAATTTAAAAGTACATACATTACGTTAATAATACAATAATTAAGTACTTAAGAAATAAAATTTATTCTTTGTACGTGTAAAACATAGACAAAATAAAATATTTTGGACGAAGAAAACATTTCAAAAGAAGTTCCAAAAAAGAAGACTTATTTGCTGCGGTACTGATCATGGCGAACGTTAAAAATCTGTTGTGTAGTCGCTTGCAATTGCATATGGTCGTATTCTAATATTACGAATTTTAGTACGGGAGGACGAGATGTATACAAATGAAGAATACTGCGAAATTGTACTGTTGTATGGGCAGTGTAATCGAAATAAGGGAGAGGCGGCAAGACTTTATACCATTAAATTTCCCAGTCCAAGACATCCATCTTATTGTACAATTGCGCGTGCTGTTCAACACTTGTATAAAACTGGGAGTTGTCATAGACGTATTCCCTTGTCTCGTGCCACACCTTAAAGCTTGCGGATACCCGCTAAGGAAGTTCTAGGACATGCACTGGCTCATTCTGGAAGTAGTGTCCGGGATATTAGCAAGGCTTGTTCCTACTCAAAATCGACGGTGTGCAACATATTACATACTTACGGTGCATATCCTTATCGTCCAGTCCTGGCGCAGGAACTAATGCCCGGAGACCAGGAGCGTCGTTTCAATTTTTGAAATTTTGTGTTAAACACACTGGATGAAAATCCAGATTTTTTGAATGAAGTTTTGTGGTCGGATGAATGTCAGTTCTCGAGGCAAGGCACTATTAATACATAGAATACACATTATTGGTCCCTCTAAAACCTTCATCTAATACGATCGAATCGCCACCAAGTGCGTTGGTCGGTGAATGTGTGGTGCGGAATATGGAAGAGCACCTTAATGGGATGGACCTTTTATATCAGAATCATACACGAAAATTTTATTTGGACCATTAGCCGATTTTTTAGAAGATGAAGTTTCCTTATGGGATTTGTCACGCATGTGGTACCAGCATGATGGTGCACCCGCACACAAATCTGCGCAAACATATACATTTTTGGCGCAGACATTTGACACTCGAATAATTGGCTACGAAGGTCAACAGGAGTGGCCCCCGTGATCACCTGACTTAAGTCCTCTGGCTTTCTTTCTCTGGGGCTTCCTAAAAAGCAAAGAGTACGAACATGAAAACACGAGTAAATCCTTATTTACTCAATCGAATCAGCATGACACGCAGATCTGTGACACCAACTATGTTGCAGAAGCTACAGGCGGAGTTTCTGACGTGGGTTCGGTACTGCATTCCTGCGGAAGGCAGTCATTTTGAACATTATTTAAGTTAATTTGGTCATTCTGATATAATAAAGCCCCTGATTCATGATTGACGCATTATTCCACATTATGCTATGATTTGAACGGCAAATCCTGTATTCTTTTGCTGCTATTTGTTAAAACAAGCTGTTTTAATCTTTTCGGTACAAGTTGTATTTCTTTAATTTAGCTTTCATTCTTTGCCATACTGCAATACAAATTGTCAATCTATGATGTTTATTACGATGTTTTAATATTATTATGATGTTTTTCTTTCGCTCTTTTTGTAGATAGTAAATTATTGTTCTCTAAACTCAATTTATATACGACCCACTTTTCTGAGCAATTCAGATGCTTCAACTTCAGATGCTTCGTGTTTACTTTGTTTTTGTGTAATGCATCTTTTCCTAAATATAAGTGATAGTACCTGGAGACCGTATAAAAATTTAATTTTTGTATTTTTTTTGTAAATGGGGGGTTTTGGTTCGAAAAGCACGTAAAAACATTATTTACCTTTTTTAAAACATTTTTCAAATTGGAAGTGCATATCTAATCCAAACGGTTCAGGAATTATCTATTGGTTCACATTAGGGCTGGACACCCTGTATATATATATACACACACACACATGAAGCGTACAAACACTGATGGCACAGAGCTAAAACGCTCGTCTATAGAACGAGAGTTTTCGAGCTCAAAATTTAGTGCTGATAACATTAGAAGTTTACGCTAATATATTGTTTAATTGTTCTCTGTTACCTTCTATAACTTCTAAAACCTTCCATAATATTCTTTATATTTCCAGAGAAGTGTTATGAAATATTCTCATGTAATATATATATACTCATGTGTTCTCACTTAAGTAGCTGGTGAAAGGGAATTCGAAATTTCGTTGGAGTCCCGAATAAGCTGTCTTTCACAAGTTGAAGAAAGCACTAACTTCCCACCCTATTTTAGAAATGTTTCACGAGAAACTCGCACATCACTGCATACAGACGATAATGGTTACAGAATAAGCGCAGTTCTTTTACAATTACAAAGTGGTGAGGAAACAGTGAATGCATATGCTTCACGTACACTTTCAAAAGCAGAGAGGAACTATTCCTCAACTGAAAGGGAATGTCTTACCTTCGTTTGGGCAACGCACAAATTCCGGCGATACCTTTTCGGGAAACAATTTAATGTTGTGAGAGCATCATTCTCTGTGCGGACTAATTAGCATTAAAAATCCTTCGGAAAGATTAACAAGATGAGCTTTGCATCATCAAGAATATGACGTGTCCATTACATAAAAAGATTGGTAGGAAGTATAAAAATGTTGACAGCTTTTCTCGAAATCCGTTGGAAGATAACATTGACTCATCTGAAGAAGTGAACGTCATTGACTCCTTCATGGACTTAGCGGCCGAACAGAGGAAAGATGCAGAACTCGGAAAAAATTATCTCTTCAACAGAAGAATCAGAGCTATTAAAAAAACAACTTATAAAATAATTGATGGAGTACTTTGCAAAAAGATCTTTGATCCAGATGGAAAGATGTGGTTAACAGTTATTCAGAGACACCTACGCAAAGATATACTTCAATATCTTCATGACGCACCTACAGCAGGTCACATAGGAATTGTCAGACCATATGACAAAGTGAGGAAACAATTCTATTGGCCGGGTCTCTATCGCATGCGCCTCGATATATTACACACTATCGTGAATACCAACGAAGAAAAGCCGTTACGTTTCAGCCGGCTGGTTATCTGGTACCTATTCCTCTTACAGTCGTACTATTCTATCGGATCGGAACAGATTTGCTTGGGTGATTTCCAAAGTCACTGAAGAGTCAGAAATGAATCATTGTCTGTAGTGATTACTTAACCAGCTATGCAGTCATGAAAGCATTACTTATAACTACGTTAATATATATATATATATATATATATATATATATATATATATATATATATATAATGCATCATCATTTTCATTTAAATTCTGATCTGATATTCGTGTTGTCGCAATCGATAGAGGGCTTTATTCCATAAAGAAGTATTTTATTAACAATTTGAGGTAATCAATTTTAATGTGGATAACACATATTACATGGTGACTAGACTTCACAAAAAGAGCAGAGCAGGAGGCAATTTACAGACGAAACAGCGACAGGGAAAGTGAAGAGCTCTCGGAAAAAAATACGTCATTTTTATACTCCTGAAACTCGGTAAAGGTAGCCTGTCTCGTGGTTTCTTATAATAAGGCGACAGCTACAGTTACAACATACAACATGAGGCGTTGGTTGGAAGATTAATTTGAGAGTGGAATACTTAAGTAGATGATTGGGATTAGTAAAAGAAAAAGTTAAAATGAAGAAAATAAATACTTAGATAAGATATATATATATATATATATATATGTGTGTGTGTGTGTGTGTGTGTAATGGAAACTCCAGTTCTGATTATTTAAATCTTGAAGAATCAATATCGATGCTTATGTTGGAGTTTTTTCTTTCTTGATAATTTATTAGATGTTTTTCAATTCTCTTTCTCCATAATGCATTTGGGTTTGAATTCGATGTCAAATGTGATCAATTCAATCTAAGAGACAGGGAGATGAATCCTATAAAATAAATCCTCCTATGATATGTTGTACGTAGTTGAAAGACGAATTGAAATTTTAGAGATATTTATATTTAAAAAAAATTATGTTTATGAGGTAAAAATGAGAATGGAAAGTTTATCGAAGAATACTTTCAATGATTTTTCTTATAATAAACAGTCATGTTACATAAGCTGAATAATTTTTTTTTCTATCATGTAAAATATTATTTACCAGAGGAAATTTAGTTTTAATTTAGTTGTTTATGATGATTACATTTATTTAGATGCAAGAATTTTTAGAAAACGTTTTGCTTAAATACTGAACGAATGAAGGTTTTCAAAGTCAATTATGTAATTCACACAAATAAGGAACAATTTCATTATAACTCATTATTCTATTTCAGATAGACATACACTAAAATATTGATTTTTTATTTTCAATGAATACTCACATAATTCTTAACTTTACGTTTTGAAAGAAATTGTTATAGTAAAAGTTAATTTTGTGATAGTGGTATGCAAACTTTGTCCTAAGGATCATTATTTAATTGAATTCCTTATCTATTTATTTTTTAGTTTTGAAACTCATTAGCATTACTTTCATTTAACAGCAGAACTCACATAAAATTCCTCTAAATAGTGTTCTTGTGGATGTCATATTATTCGCCTACTTTCATTTTGCTTTTGAAGCATCTAATGTTAATAATGTTTTATTCATTAAAAATTAATGAAATTATTAATAATATCAAAATAATTATTAAATTCCCATAAAATGCGATTAAATTTACTGTACAAGAAATTAAAAGTGCTTATAACGGGATCTACAAAAGAATACTAAGAAGAATGTGATTAAATTTTGTTCACCAAATCAAATGAAAAAAAAAAAAAAAAAAAAAAAAAGGAATATTGGGAATATCGAACAAGAGCCTTGTAATCAATCATCGCATGCTAAGACTTTATACAGAGATTAAACTCAACGTAGAGTAATTATTACGAAATATTTTTTTTTGAGTCAAGAATATTTTTCAGTGTATTATTACATCTAAATATTTCTTCCTTTTGTTCAAATACTCTTAGAAAACAGTTAAAGTCCTTACTATTACATTTACTAGCCACATGTTTGCATAACGATTGTCAGAGCATTTCATAAAGATGTTTGTCCACTAGTTTTCTCAGATCATTTAACTGTGTTTTTTGATTTATTAAGTCATAACATAACTTCAATGAACCATTGAAGAATTAAAAATTTGTAGTCTAAATGCAACACCAGATGATAAAGCTGTACAAAGATATGTACTGAAAATATTTTGCATACGTTATTCAGTTTTGAAATGTACGTAGAAAATCCGATGCACAGCGTTCTTAGTATAGAATTTTTTTAAATTTTATAGTAAGCATCATGACTCACTTGACTGCTGTCAGATTCGTCTCAGTTATTTTCATCTGATGGTTTCAATTTTATTGTCGATTGAAACAAGAAACTTGTGTTTATTTAGAAAAATATAGAAAAGTGAGTTTTTAGTGCGGTGATTAAACACTTAGATTTAAAGACTTAACACCGAAAGGAATAAAAGCTGAGTTTGGATGAACTCTATGGCATATTTGCATCTGTGTTTGTAACTGTTTATAATTGTGTAAAATATTTTAAACTTGGCCGTTCATCCACAAAAGAAAAATATCGTTCGGGGCGTTCAGTGGAAATCCCGAAATGATTGACAAAATCCACGATATGGTTTTGAGTGATCACCGAATCAAAGTGCACGAAACAGTTGAGGCCACTAGAATATAACAAGGTACAGTGTTTTCAGTTTTGCACGAACAATTAGGCATGAAAAAAATCTCGGCATGATGAGGTTCACGTTTGCTCTCAGTGGAAAATAAACGCAATAGAGATGTCGACTCTGAAGTTATTTTGACACTTTTTCGTCACAATCCTGACAAGTTTCTGCGTCGATGCATAGTTATGGACGAAACGGGAATGCATTATCACACTCTGGAGACAAAGGAACGGTCAAAACAGTGGGGGGTTGAAGGAGAACGGGTTCCAGAGAAAGTAAAGACTGTGAAATTGGCTGGTGAGGTGATGGCTGCGGTTTTTTGGGATGCACGCTGAATAATCTACACCGATTACTTGTGAAAAGGTAAAACACTAACAATATTATGTGTCTTTATTGCACTGGTTGAGCGATAAAATCAAGTAAAAACGGCCTCATTTGAAAAAGAATTCGATCCTTTTCCATCTTCACAATGCATAGGTGCACACCTTGGTAGTTTCGACGACCCACACACAAATCATGAAATTAAATTCGAATCATCACAACATCCACCATATCCACAGGATTTGGCCACTAGTGACATTTTAATTTTCAAACTTGGAAAAAAAATGGCTCGGGGGACAATGGTTCACGTCGAACGAAGAAGTCGTCATCCAAACAAATGATTATTTTGAGGATCCTTCCGAAATCGAACTTTTAGGAGGCTAAAAGAGTCGAAAGAAGAGTTAAAAGAAGATTATGGTGAAAAAAAATCTCTCTAAAACAAATTGCTCTCCTATCTTTTCTAAGGACTTATTGAGCGACCCTCATAGATGTAACCTGAAAGGGAACGAAAAAGTTTTCAATAAAAGGTTTGAAGGATATGGGGAGAAACACTATTACCATTATCTCTCTCAATGAATGGGAATATTTTTTACCCATATCATTAAAAAATTTTCTGACTGGATTTTATCTATATCGTATTAAACTTTCTAAAAATGTTTTGAAAATATATTTTTTCATCTGGTCAACAATGATCTAAAAAGCAGCGAAAATACTCCTTCAAAATATTTTCGGTGCTCTGCTGAACAATTGAAAAGAAACTCTCGTGTATTTCTGTTTTTTACAAAATGTAATTAAAATAGTAAAGTTTAATTTTTCAATTCATAATATTTTTTATTTAAAATCAAATGCATTGCATTATATTTTCTCTCCTAGCATGTCTGGATATTTTCTCTAGTTCATTATAAAATCTCTTATCGATTTTATTTTAAAAAATTCGAATTAATTTTACGAATTGCTAGAAATAAAATTTTGTATTTCTATTCTATAAAAATCCTTTCTGCAAGGACTTCTTAATAGCAGAATGATACATTTAAAAACTTTTTGTTTTCATTGCAGTTTTGTCTACATACATTTTGGCATATTATTTTAAAGAACAAATATATACCTAGGGCTAAAACGAATATAGAAGTAATTTTGAATGTATCACAAATCAGTTTCTTAAAAATATTTTCTTTGTGATTTTAAAATGATTTTCAGTAGAAGCAAAATTTGGTAAACAATACAATCCTTTTAAAACATTGATGAATAAAATAAAATGAAATGAACAGTAACAGTACGCTTGAAGAATAAGAACATTTACCAGAGTAAAATTATTGAACGCAGCTTTGCTGCATGTTTAAAAACAGAGGCATGCATGCCTATCTCGGTAATATTTTAGTCGAATATGGCCAGGACTTAGAAATGTTTGACATGTTCATACTGTGAGTCATAAATTAACGTACATTATAAGAAAATGCATATATCCTGTATTCATAGGAAATTAAAAATATGGTTGTGATAAATATGACACAAATAAATGTGATAAATATTATTTTTACAGCTAAAATACAGAAAGAAAGAAAAAAGTTTTTGGATTTTAAAACTAGATTATAACATGAATAGAACATAAGGAGTAGAAATATTTGCGGCTCGTGGATAAATTTTGATGTTTTTTTCATACAAATATGCCATGAAATCCTTCAATATTTTAATCGAATCGTTTCACTAGTTACATAATTCAAAAAGATGCTTAATTTATATCGTTGCAGATAAGTCATAATGAAGAAAAAAAGTCTAACATTTAAAAAAACTTTATCATTCAATTTTTGATGAAACTAAATTCTAAAATTAATCTAAAAAGATATTGTGATGAAAATATTTGAAAGTTTTAAAAATTTGCTGTTTTACGCTTATAACATTTGAGAATTTCTATATCAAAATAATTAATTGAATTACTAAAAATTAACTGTGTTAATACAGAATTTCTTGAAATCTCATACATACATTAGATATACATATAGGAAATATTATTTATATATATATATATATATATATGGTTGTTATAGAAAGATATATATATATATATATATATATATATATATATATATATATATATATATATATATATATACATATAAGCAAAAAATAAGGACGAGATGGTTTTTTCAGTATAATGTAGTGAAAAAGTTTTCCAAATTAACACAAATAATACCACCATAAAATCAGCAAGACATAACAACAAGAGTAATGTAAGCAAAATTTACCAAATAGAAATTAAAAGAATCAAAAGGAACTTTATTAAAAAAAAGTAGCAGGGAGCACAATGCGACTGAAGAACGAAACATCCATATGACAGGTGTCCAGCCAGAAACATCCAAGCTTTAGTAGGGGATAGGATCTCCTATAACTGCTATGCAGGTTTAACATCGTTTGGACATGTTGAATATGAGGTTGTCAATGAGTTGTTGAGGCATTGCAGCCCATTCGTCTTTTCCCCCAATCGGAGCTTTAAAAGAGTTACTGGTGGAAAATTACATGCAGCCTAGCGTTTCCATAGAAAGTCCCATACATGCTCTATGGGATTTAGATCCGGAGACCTTACTGGCCAATCATGCGTTTAATATCTTCACTGTCCAACAGCTCTTCGACAGTTTCTGCGTGATGCTGGTGCATTGTTATCCAATAAAAGGAACTGTGGAACCATAGCGCCTCTAAAAAGACGCATATACAGAAGGAGAATCTCGTTACAATAGCGGGTCTCGGTGACTGAGCCTCCTTCAAAATTGTGAATCTAGGTACGGCAACCATGTATGATGCCTCCCCAAATGAGAAACCGTCACCTCCAGATGGTCTCTTTCGGTGATGTTGGAGGGTTGATTGCGGATTCCCCGCTCTCTCCAGATGTGTATGAGTCCAGAATCCGCAAAGAGTACTCAATTCCATTGATTATTTGTTAAATTCTGGTGTTCCCGTCACCACAGAAAATGCCTTCTACGATGAGCAGTCGTTAAAGGTACACATCGTACAGGTCGTCGTGCACACAGCCTCCACTGTGTAGCCTTCTGGCCACAGTAAAACGTGATATCGGTCGTCCAATCGCCTGTGCTGATTATGTATCCACCTGTTCCTTCTAGACTGTTGGGAAATATACCAACCGTCCGCTGGCTTAGTAGCTCGTGGACGACTACTGCTGAACAGTCAGAGAGATGTTCCTGTAGTTTGAAATTCTCTCCAAAGTCGTGAAGCAATGCTGTAAGCAATCCCGAACTCTGCAGCCCCACTTGTCACGCTTTGACCTTCCTCTATCTTTCCGATGATTTGACATCGGGTAAAATCATCCAGATGTCATCTATCAGATTTATTGTTCAACAATTTACACTAAGGCAACTACTCGACGTTGTTTAAATTTATATATGCCGCCGCGCAATCTCTATCCCAGAAATGCTGTGCTTACACTGCACAAGTAGGCTTTTTCCTCCTCCGACGCTCCCAATAATTAACGCAAACAAATAAATTAAAAAAAAAAAAAACCCAGCAAAATAAATAAAAATAAAATTAAAATACCAAACATGCTAAACAAAAAAAATGAAACAAAAATTTATAAACAGTGAATAAATAATCGAATTCAAATGTAACAACTAACGAAACAAGAAATGCACATTCAGACCAGGGACTGAATTGCGGTGTTAAACATTTTCTATGGTACCAAACTTCTTCTACTCCCAAATGTATATTAAAATAGATTATGCATGATGAAACAAGAAAATAAGAGGCAAAATAATCCAATTACAAACATTTAAAGGAACATTTTCCAATTACAATATTTAGAACAAAAATTTAAAACAAAAATGCACCTAAATCCACACTTACAAAAAGAGTGAAGTCTTCTAAAACTAGTTGTAAAATCTTGGTAAGAAAATTATCAAAATATAAAAATTAGATTCCAAATTTAATTCTCAAAAAGGAAAGCTCAATATCCTCTGAAATCTCCCCGTGACTCCTCAAGGGAAATATTAACAAAATTTTATGAAATTGGAACACCATACAAATAATGATAAATATACTCTCTCTATAAAAAAAACGACACACCGAGAAGGAGTTGACCGATTACGATACAAATTGTTGGATGCGCAGAACATACATAAAAAAAAACGATTAAAATTTCAGAATAATTGAATGATTTACTTCAGAATTTGGTCGTTACAAACGGAGGAAGGAGGAAGTGAATAAGGCGTTGGGCCACCTCTAGCCTAGATGCAAGCTGTCACCCGGCGGAGCATACACTGTTAAAGTTTCAGGATGGTGGCCTGTGAAATTTCGTGCTAAATTATCGCCATCTGTCAGGCTAAGTTATCAACATTCCAAGATGGTTGCAATCACCTTCCCATAACGTCCAAAACTTGCTCTATGTGAGAGAGATCAGGCGACCTAGCTGGCTAAGGAAGTGTAAGGGAAGCTTGCTGATAATTCATAGCAACACGTCTCCTGTGGGGCCAGGCAATATCTTGTTGAAAAGTACGTCCTGGGTGTCTCAAACGGAACGGTAACACAACCGGTCGTAGAATGTCGTCTACGTACCGCCGTGATATCAATGTGCCAGAAATGACTACGATAGAAGAAATGGTTTTCAAAGAAGATGACACCCCAGATCATAACGTCCTGCTGTGGTTTTGTGTGGTGTGATATAGTAAGGGTAGGATCCCCAATATGTCCTGGTCATCCTCAGACACATCTGCGGATGTCGTCAGGACACACTTGGAAATGGGACTCGTCACTGAAGGCTATACGTCCCCATTCAGCGCTGTTCCAAGTTGATCGAGCTCGACACCACTGTAATCGGACTTGACTCTGTATAGGCGTGAGAGGTAATTGATGTAATGGTCGGCTCGAGCGTAAATTCCGCTCTCTAAGTCATCTGTTGAGGGTCAAGTTGGACACATGTTTGCAGGCCACACGGCAGATAGTTGAAATCGACGAATCTGGTGCTGTGACAGCTGCTCAGACTATCTTTTTTTCTTCCCGTTTTGTTGTGGGCCTCGGTTGGCCGTTATTCTTCTCACGCTGATATCTGATGTTGTTGATCCACTCTTGCCAGCATTGTATAATCGCCGCATCGCTTCGACCCAGATGTCGAGCGATTGTTCGATCCGTCCGTCCCCTTTCATTCCGATAAAACTACCTCTTTCAAACTCTGACATATGTAAGTAATGTGCACTAATCTTTCGGTGAGATATTGTTACAACAGACGTAAGATATCCGCAGTCGAAATGCAACCTAAATTTTGACCATCCGATTAAGAATATCTGCTTATATTCATCTGCTGAGTGCGCAGATCCGATACCCGAGAACTCTTGCTAATTATTCATTGGGAGACAAATTTTAATCATTCGCATGTTCGATCCCAATGTCTTTGCATGCGCAATTTCATCCTAATCGGGCAACTCCTTCTTGGTGCCTCATATATATATATATATATATATATAAATACATATTTAAAAATCTTAATGATAATCACATTCCAAACTATTTGCAATTAATTTGTTAGTATCTTAATATTATTGAATCTATTGCAATCATGTGTAGTAAGCGAATTATTGTATGATACAAGAAGTTTAAAATAATTTTTCTATCTATGGAAATGAGAATATTAACGTCCTAATATGTATAATTATTATTATAAATTTAAATACGTTTCTTTCATCATAAGTATTACTATTTATAGTGTGAACCATTATTTGTAATTCCAAATAAAGATATTTATTTTTACACGTATCTGAGTTTGTTTGTAGTAAAATCAGGTAGTCAGAATAAAAAACTATGTTCGGCTTATAACCCTTATATTTGTTAAGAATTATTAAGTGTATTATATATCTGTATTCAACCAAAAAAAAATCTCTTAAGATGGTTCCATTCATAAAAATGTAGATAAAGATTAGCCAGATGTTAAGTGCCGGTCCTCTTTGAGATAATACTTTGATTTATTTGTAATTTTTTTATTCAAAATAATACAGTTTTCTTGCAATTCTAATAAATGAGGCTCTAAATTTTATTAAGTGTTTTATTATATTCGCAAAGATATATTTATCATATAAAATTAAAATAACTCTAATCCTACTTTCTAAAATTATTGGATTAAAAAGTTTTTGAAAATCAAAACTATAGATTAAATGGATTTGGGTATTCCCTATGTATTTAATTACTTTTTTATTATTTTTAATAATAGCAGTTTTTCAAAGTTTTTCTATAATATTTTTCAAATTAGTTTGCAAAGTTTTTCCAGAATTAGTGATGTATGCATTAAAACTGTTAGATGCAGTTCTGAATTTAATAGGATTTTTAAGAAGTTAAGGAATAAAAAACACGTATTGAAATTTATTATTAGTAAGCTGAATTTCAAGTGTTTTAGGAAAGGCAACCATCCTAACTATAAGTAAATTCTCTTTTCCCATTTGAAATTAAAAATAATCTATCATAGTATAAAATTAAAGGGACCGTAATAATATCTTTTCTATATAATTAGTTAAAAACATCCTTGAAATAATAACTATAGATTAAATGGATTTGGGTACTGTGTTAGAAATTAATTATTTCTTTATTATTTTTTATAATAGCTGTTTCTTTAAGTTTCTCTAGATTATTTTTCAAAACAGCTTGTAAAGTTTTTTCAGATTCAGTTCTGTATGTGTTAAATAATTTGTTATGGTTCTGAATTTAATAGGATTCTTATATATATATATATATATATATATATATATATATATATATATATATACACACACACACATACATAATTTTCTTGTTGTAAATGGTTTTTAAAAGCAATTTTAAAATTGGTAGGATAGGCAAATTTAAGTAAATATTATTTTAGTTTCGTAAAGTCAATAAATCAATGAAATGTAATTTGATGAGTAAGGCTTTCTTGGTAAAAAACATTAACGTGCCTTATTTGAAGAAAGGCTTAAGAACATTACGTGTGCTTGTTGAGGAGGTTAAAGTCTTTTAACTCTGTTTCAGTTAAAATTACTTAATAATGAGCATAAATATGTGTAGATTATTTTTATGGATTAGGTTAATTTACTTTGGCTTAAATGAATTTCTTTCCTTTGTTTGAACTTCTTTTTTTCTCTAGTTGAATTATGTTTTAAACTGAGATTTCTGTCTAATTTTTATTTTCATACCATTTTGTTATAATGTAATTCACTGAAGTTCTGATGGTTGGGTCCCTAATATTAGTATAAATCTCTATCCTCAGTCCCAAGTAAGATCGAGAATTACTTTACTTTCATTTTTGAAATTAATTTTTTATTTTTTATTAATTTTTCGTTTTCCATGTCTTGGCAAGGTTTTGATGTACTGAAATTGGTTGTAAGTTTATAAATTACTGGTTTTTATTTTTAATATCTAATTATTTACATTTTAAGTTTGCTTTCTTGAATATTCTGTAGTATTACATTTTCAACAATTTAATAACATTTTTTATGTTATGATGCCTTATATACTTTAAATCAAAGATAATCTATTTTTAATTTAAAGGTTCTATTTTCTCATACTTTATTTTATTATATGTTTAAATTAATTTTGTAACATTTGCAATTTAATAGTTATATTATATATTAATTTTAATTTAGATTTTTACTAGTTTTAATTTGTAACTTATTATGAATTTATATACACACATGCTAAAATATGTATACTTAACATTGATATATATGTATATATATATATATATATATGTGTGTGTGTGTGTGTGTGTATGCACATTACGCGGAAAGTTTGGACATTGCTATCTTCCCAGCAGAACTACTATTGTTGCTGGGTAGTTTTATAAGCAATGCGAAAAAACACAAGGAAGTAGCACTGAACTAATAGGGTTGACATTGGTGACAAAACTAGATGTATGTATATGAAAGGAGAAGGAAAAAAAGAAGCCTCTAGGGCAGGGATGTCGAACCAATGGCATGCGACACAATATTTTGGGTACGCCACCTATCACAAAGTTCACTATGAAGCATATTACGAACGAACACTAGTGATCCAACGTTCGGGCGCGGGCGGTGGGCAGGAAGCGTGCTCGTTTATTATTGTAGTTACATCGTAGACTACAATTGCTAATGAGGCATAGTTTGCTTACGCATAGCACAATAGTCAATTTCGTTGACACAACTGTATTTTAAAGTTTATTTGTGTTATATTTACTATTTTTAACTGTTATTTAATGTGGCTAGTTCAGCAAATAAATAAATAAAAAGTGTAAGATAGTAAGTGTATCAGAGAATTTCAAACTTGGTGGACTGAAAAATTTGGCCTGATTAGTAAAGGCGACAAAGTGGTGTGTGTTTTATGTTCTGGAACAGTGGTATGTAGAACATCGTCTGTAAAATGGCATTTTGGAACAAATCACAAATTCGTTAGTCAAAAAAGCGAACCAGAGCAAAAGGAATTAATTGCAAGTGCAACGAAAGACAGAAATAAACAGTCGACGTCTATAATTAATATGTTGGCCAAAATTGTCATACGAACGTGGCAAGTTACTCGGCGGCAAATGTCATTGCTCGGCATAGTAAACCTTTTCAAGAGGGAGAGTTTTTGAAGGAAGCCTGGTTAGCATTCACGCCCGCAATTTTTAATGATTTCGATAATCTTTATTTAGTGCATCAAATATACTCCTTTATCTAGAAACACAATAAAAGAAAGAATCTTAAAACTGGTCAGACATGAAGCAGATCAACAAAAAATTGACATTAACTCCGCTCGTTTTATATCGCTATGTTTTGATGAAAGCACTCAAGTGTTGAAGATGGTATCCACCGAGTCAAAATAAGGAGAGCAGTTATTTTAATCACACGTTTGTTTACAGTATCCACGTGCCAATCACTTATAAACAAATATTTATACCATTTACAAAACTATACAAGCTTCCAAACAGCCCATATTTTAATTCAACCCCCTTTTGCGGTCAGGAGAAATTATATCCAATACAAGAAAAAACCCACCTTACGCGGTCAAGATCCAAGAGCATTCTCAAAAATATAACCCATGAACCCGTGCGCTCTCACTCACACGAGACAAGGCGCCTCCTGGCGGGATCCGAGTAATTTATTTCTAACATCACGTCACTAAATCTGCACGTTTAGCAGTTTTTGCTCGATATTGCGTAGGAAACGTCCTCAAGGAAGAATTAATTGCGATAACATCGTTGTTAACAACTACAAAGGGCACATATATTTGTACGACTGTAAAAAATTCGCTTGCTGAGAAAGAAATTGATTCGAAAAAAAATGTTTCAGTAACAACTGATGGTGCTCCAAGTATGATGGGCAAAAAAAAAAAAAAAAAAGGATTCATAAGTTTATTTCAAACAGTTGTTGGACATTCGATTCTTGAGTTTCCCTGCATCATTCACCAACAAGCCTTGTGTGCTAAGAGTAGTTTAACATCTCTTGATATGTAATGGAAGTAGTCACAAAAATCGTCGATCTCATTTTGTTGCATGCTTTAAATAAGTGAAAGTTTGATGCTTTGTTAAATGAAGTCACCTCGATGTATAAAGGCTTACTGATGTATAATAATGTTCGCTGGTTGAGCCGCGGGAACGTACTTCAAAGATTTGTTGATTGCTTGGAAGAAATCAGACTGTTTCTGAAAAATGGGGGGGGGGGATTGAACAATACCCACAGTTGTGGGATGTTATGTGGCTTTCAAAATTGATGTTTTTTACAGACATATGACAACTTTTCAATGAATTGTACATGAAGCTTCAAAGCACAAATAAAACTATTATCGTCATGATAGATCTCATTCGTGCTATTGACGCTAAACTGCATGTTTTCACACACACACACACACACACACACACACACAGGAACGATATTATTACAAGAAACTACAAGCATTTTCTAAACTTGGAAAAAAATATCAATGATTTAGATATGCGTGAGAAACCAGGCGAAGAAACAGTCACTAAAGAATTTATTTCTGTTATTGATTCTTCAATCAATGAATTTTTAGCGAAATTTTCTCAGTTCCAAGAATTATCGGAAACACTCAAGTTTATTATGTACCCTGATGTGACTTCATTTGATAAACAGAGCTTGTACCTATTCGATTGGTTGGAAATTGTAGAATTTGAAATGCAGCTGATTGATTTCCAGTCTAGTTCAATATGAATTCAAAATTTTATTGAAACAAGGAAATAGTTGGAATTAATTAAACAGAAAGATTGACAAGCAATATTAGTAAAAATGCGAATTATAGATTTTTGGAAACATGGAATTTGTTACCAGACACATTTAACTGTTTGAAGAAGCTGGCTATTGTTATTTTGACCATATTTTCATCTACCTATGCCTGCGAGTCATTATTTTCAGAGATGAATAACATTAAAGACTTGCTTAGAAACCGTTTGACAGATGATTCTAGTTAAGCAAGCATTCTGCTAAAAGTAACATCTTACAACCCAAATATAAGTTATTTGTCATCTAATCTGTAACAACAGAAGTCACTCTAATGTTACTTTCATTTGAATTTCACGTATAACTGAGACATCGCAAAATGTATTTTTTGTAATAAATGAAGAGTTTTGAGTTGATAGTATTTAGTATTACTTTCCCAATAATCACGAAGTCAAAACTATTTGAGGCACGTCTATGACCTCACTAAACATTTTTTAGAAAAAATGGCACATTGATACATACAGGTTCTCCACCTCTACTCTAGGACATTATTTGAAGGGTATATATGTGAGCTACTGTATATATGTAGATTATATGTGCTAATGCAATTTTGTGATTACGTGATTTGAATTGCTGTGTTCAGGAATTCTTCAAACTTTAAATTGGTGCTGTCAAACAATTTTATATGTTTGTTAATTGCATTCTGACCAAAAAAAAATATAGTGTATTTACTAGAGAGAATAAATTTAGATTTATTCGGAAAGATCTTATTTATTAATTGTGGGGACCTATCGTGCTCTGTGAAAGTCGATCATCCCACCAAGTTACAATACCATAAGGAGAGACTGCGAATTGAATACACAGAGAGAAAATTAAGCGTTCGTCTTCGTAATCGTAATTTCGTAAGATCGTAATTTTCGAAATCAAGTTACCAAGAACGGTTGTAATGAACAGATCGTTTTTGAGCGAAGTAGAGAAGTACAGTTTCATGAATCAAGCCACTTAGTATAGGATTATATTTAAATATACACAAAATCAGATAGTTAAATATTAACTCTATGTTACATTATTTATATGGAAAATGTAAGAGATTTATACACCAATATATGTGTAAATTACCATTAATTGACCTGATAATTGGAACATTTATTGATTTTGTTATTATCAATTAAATAAAAATGATTTTTTATTTTTGAAAATGGATTTTAACTACTGGAGATGTAACATATAACATATGTATTTATTATAAGGATCTAAATTTTAAATTTAAACTTGTCTCGAGAAAATCTGTGATTTATTAGAGGGGTATAAAAGTTTCAGAAAAGTGATGCTTTCTGTAAATTATTGTAATTAATACAATAAAACTAATCAAATTCTAGAAAAAATTATCTAAATTTATTGTATTCTGGAATTAATTATAAATCAGGAAAAAGTTATTTTAATAAATAATCCTTAAAAATAACTAGTCATGAATATTAAAATTATTTTATATTCTTATATAAAAGAATATGACCTCAAATTCAAATTATTTTTTTTTACTTATCTAAGATCCTTATACAGATGATTATTTGAAACTATGGAACCTTAAATTTCTTGCACGACACAATAGATTTCAAAACATTGTACAATATTCTTATTTGTATCATGTATTATATAAATAAATTTGATAAATGATTCAATATTTTCAGATTTACATTAAATATTCTAATTTATGAAATAATAATTATTGCAATATTGCGAATCATGAAATTTGTTTGAAAACATTTTTATGTTCTTCGACATATTGCGGTTATATATTCTGAAGGAAATCAACAAATATCTCACTAAGTATTCTTCATTTTTATAATTTATTCGCAGATATTAGTATCCGCTTATTTATTTTTATCAAGAATGTTTCAAAACTAAGTTACAAAAAATTAATAATTTTAATAAATAATTTCTTTCTTCTTAATTTATGGAGTGTCTTATAAAATAATAGCCAATATGATTCAAATTTTCTTTTTTTTTTAATCATGCTAATTTCAATTTCAAATTATGAGCAATTATGCTAAGAGAAAAAGGAAAATTTCTGTTGCAATTCGTTTTAACGTTCCGTGATAGTTTGGGATGATTACTTCTATAGAAATATCTCTTAACAGTGGGAATAAACTGAGTTGAAATTTAAGACGCATTTTCTGTTCGTGAAAAAAATTTGTAAAAAAGGCTAATAATTGAAAATTCTAATTTAGCTGAAAAGATAAATATTTTCATGTTCTTGTTAAATGAGGAATTGTTAACGAAGTGTTACTTATTATAATTATTTATTATTATTATGTTATTTATAATTGACAAAAATTAATTGATTACAAGTAACTCGAAATATTTCCAATTTTACCCATTCGAGAGATTTATCTTCTTTACTTAGCAAGAGGTTTTGAATTCGGAAATCGGATTTCCAATCTTATGTGATCTTTTAAACCTATTGAGTTTCTTAAGCTATGAGTCGCGCTCTAAAATGGATTTTATTATCAGTATATGCTATTATATCGGCATATTTGTTTAAATTTTGGTAACAAACAAGCATATTGGTTTTGTTAATCTGTTTTGCATATCTGTTTTTTGTTTTCACTAATAAGATGTGATAAAATTCTACCATTACTAGGAATTATAATTTTTACGAACCATCTAACCACCATTCTAATTTAATTTTTATTTTTTGTGTTTATTTGAATTTACCTGTAAATACATTTTTCTTTCTGATAAAAGAAGTCGCAATTAGAAGAACATAAGATATCTTAGTTTAGAGGAAGAAATCAAAACTTTTGATTTTTTGCGCTGTACTGAAAATATTAAAATAAGTAATTTTGAGTAACTTTAAAATATATTTATTAAATCAATACCTTTGATCCTTTTTTTCGTGCAATATAATTCGCAGAGTGACCCCTCAGTATCAGGCAGATTGACTCCACTTCACTGCAGCTATATAAAAAGATACTTCAGTTAAAACAAGATAAAGATTCTTTTTTCTCTTCCTGTTTGTGCTAAAATGTTTTATTTACTTTGTAAATCTAAATTTTAAAATTAATATCATATAAGGAATTTATATATATATATATATATATATAGCAAATATTTTGCAGTTACATAAAAATCACTTTTCAGTGCCGTTTGTTACGATATCTTATTTCTTTTAGTAGCAACAGGAGCATTTCAAATATCTTAGTCAATAAATGCAACCGAAAGGAATCTTAGTAATTTTTTTTCATTTGCCTAACAAGTTTCTGAGTACTCGTAGTTAATGTTTCATATATATATATTTCTAGGCTTTGTTACCTCAAAATGTATGGTTTGTAAAATAGCATCAAATATCCTTGTTATAAACAGAAGCAAATGTTAATTTACTTTTCACCACAGAGAAATAAATAAATTGAAAAAAAATTAGAATTTGAGATTTATAATATCAGTGCTTTTGATTGGTCTAGAGTTTTTTAATGTACTAAAAAAAGGACACTTTTTTGAAATTTTAGTTGGCTGCATTTCGAAAATTCTATGAACTTTACATTATATACTTTGATATTTTTCAAAGTTATTTTTTTCTGGAGAATTACAAAAGTTAACTACATATTTTGTATAATACAATGTTACACACTCCTTATTTCTTGCATAAATGTTCTTTTTTTTCAGTAATGATACAAGTTGGAAAAAAAATGGGTTCAGATTGAAAATTTTCAAGTCAGTATAATAGCTACCGGAAAGTTCCCTTGGATATTTACATGACAAGATCATTTAAGAATTAAGAATAAGACATTTAAGAATGCTCACACATCCATGTGATAAAACTGAATGACTCGTAACTACATAATCAATAATCGTTGATTCGTCCATGAACTAACTTTTAATTAAACTAAGTACATCAGCAGACTTGTCCTAATGCAACATACGGGTATTTTAAGAATAGGATCTCTTTCCATTGAACACCTTTGTCACTCCATTTTTTTTTCTATTTTTATTATTGATCTATAAAAGAATGCAAGCATAACTTTGTGGTTTTCTCCTCGGCCAAAATAAATTAAATGGTCAGCTGTTTCAAAGAAATGCACCAAAATTATTTCTCTTCGAATTCAAATTGGATTGGACAGAATAAGAAATTTTTCTCTTTTGATGTTAGAGAAAAGAACATAAAGTGAATCGATCGATTTAAGATGGATTATTTCTCATAAAAAATATTCGTGTAGTCAATAATTGGAATGTTCGAATACTGACAATAATTACATTTTTCATTGATGTATTTTACAAATGAGATTCATTAGCTGTTAAAACCTATTTCCTCTTTTCCTTCTACTTTAATTTTTATAAAAACATCTACAATAACTTTATACATTATGTAGTAAATAATTTCTCCATTTAAGTTAAAATAAAAATTCTGTCTGATTTCAATTCAGCTCTATAGAGTTATTAAGAAATTAATTAGAGATATGAAAAACGGAACTAAGATAATTTTTTAAGAATTGATTTTCCTTTTAATGTTTAGAATTTTGTATCAATAGATAATATTCAGAAAGCTGTACATTATATAAATCCCGACATTTTTCATTGAAATAACAGTTATTTGTTCATCTTTACAGAAGTTGAACAAATGAAAGAATGATTATACTTTGAAATGGAAAAAGATCCATACGACTCAGACAAAAGTAAAGGCTTATAAATTGACCAGTTTCTCAACAGCAATATACGGCTCTCAAACATTTTTTTATATCAAAAATGCTACAAAAATAGTGAAAAGAATAAGAAAAAAAATATTTAATAAAATTCTTTACCTTAATATGTAGTTTTCCTTAACCTGTTTTTAATTCACCTTTCTTTGTTTTGGTTACAGCTGTGTGGCATTTTATAATTATGAAATGATTTGTTGATCTGAAGCTTTTTATTAATAAAAAAGAAAATTATTCAAAGACAGATGAAAGTTAAAAATTATTAGAGTAGCAGAATAATATAATTTTAATAATAATAATGTAATAAATATTAGAGTTCATTATGACAATAGCTAACGAAAAAGAAAAACCCAATTAGTTACTGTTCGTATTGCACTAAACAGTTCTGTGGAAATCAATCAATTAATTAATGCAAATGCTTTACTACATCAAATACAATTTTTTACATACATAAAATTCAATTTATTATTATAAAATTTTAAAAGTATTACGATTGTCACACTACATAAAATGTGATTTGAATAAAGGAAAATGTTGATATTAATGTTGAACATTTCACACACATGATAAATATATCGTGATTAGAAAGAAATGTGTAAGGATTTAGTGGTAACTTGTATTCTTCTTTTCAATGAAGAAGCCTTTTTTTCTGAGAAAGCATATGTTCCTGGATATATGTAATTTCAGATGCTTAAAGTTTCATTCGAAAATCTTAAATTAAAATAGCACAAATAAGGTGTTACTTAAAGCGAAAGGAGTTTAAAAAGAAATACTTTAGTAGAGGCAATATAAATGTAATAATACCTCGAAATACATTTTATTAAAGGTTCATAAGCAACATCACTGTCCAAATCTGAAACATTTTTAATTTCCTTCCCTCCTAAAAGCAGTTTGATGCAGAAAAAAAAAACATTGATACTAAATTTCAAACGGCACAAAAATATCTCGGTAATTTGCAAATAACAGTAATTAATTATAAAATATTATTATTAATTTCGTAGAAATCAAAATCACGTATTAAATTCAGTTTCCTTTCACTAAAATAAGCAAAGATTGGTTTATTAAAATGGAAGGAGTGTATTATTCAAATAATATCTTTTTGTTTTATATATACATTTATAAAACAATTGATATTCGTAAAAAGTTTCATTTATATATACTCATGCAAAAGTATATGTATGGAATAAACTATACAAACGCATTCTAAGATGCCAAAAGAACTGATTTTAAACTGTCATTATTTGCTTGGAAATCAGTGATAAAACGAGACATATGCTAGTCGCATCATTTCTGTTTAACATTCACGTCTTTATTGTGACATAACAAGTCTATTTTTAGATAGAGCAACAGTTTGAGCGCATATGCTTACTTTCAAGAATTTTGTTTTTTCCAGTAATTTTAATACAGCTATTCAACTGATCCAGAATTTCGGTGATTACAGCTGCAGTTGATGGATCGCTCCGACAAGTTGCAGCTGCTAGCTGTTACGATAGACTTGGGTTCAAGTAATACTTACTTTTGATTTAAAAAGTAGATAGGATTCGTTTCTGGCGATTACATCATCCCGACGACTCTTGAAGAGCATTCGTGAAAAATGGTAAAATTTTAGCCGCTTTCTCCAGTTCAGCGAGTTGCGAAACGTCTCTCAGTCACGTGATTCTAACAGATCGATGGATTGGAGGCGACGCTTTCTCACCGAATCCATTTAGAACCTATTTGATGAGAGTTGTGCATTTTTAAGGAGTGCACATGGTAAAAAAAAAGGTCAACTCTGCACATTCTTTCGCCTTTCCTTAATAAAATACTCTCATTTTAAAATTGCTTCCCAAGAGTAGAACTGAGCGCTTTTTATGAACCTCCACTTTTTCAGAAGATGTTTGCGAAAACTAATAAAGTCCTTCTTGATAGTGGCTATTAAGGGTTCGCATAAACGTTTTTATTTTCGAGTTTTTCTTAATGAAATTTTTTTTTGAGAACGGAGAAAGTGATAACTTTGGTTATTTTTTCAAATAAAAATTCCTTAAAAATTTACAATACAGTATACACACTCGATAAACTTTTTTATAAGAAAAAACTAACATTTGTTAAAGTCTACACCATTTAAGCTCCTAAGCTTTATTTTTAAAAATATAGATGTTCAATAACTTGTCTGTAAGATGGCTTTGTCTTTTAAAGACTGTAATGTAAATTGGGTTTTATTAAAGTAACTTTTTCATTGATAGTTTCATATTTTCAATTTTATGAATAGTAGTTTTAAAAATATATAGAGCTCTTTTGTGTTTCGCATGACAGGAAAAATATTCTTTTTCTTATTAATTCTCTAATTCTGCCTAATATGAAGTTTTTCAAAACATTTGGGGGGTTTCCTCAAGTAACATATTTAAAAAAAATTTTTACTTTTGTTCGTGGTTTTAAACTAATAATTTTCCCATAATGTCTTAATATATGCATATGACCAATCGAAATTTTTGAATTAGGTGTCCTTTTTATTTCCTTACACTTCAAAACAATAAAAAAATTATAAAATTTCACATATATATAATAATGATAAATTGTTTGCGCCTCTTTCCGTCAAACAAGACGTTCATTCACAGTAATCATTGCATACAGAGATCAGTCCGTTACTAAACGTAATTGAAAAGAATATTATAATTGTAGCTGCATAATGTTTGAGACAGAATCTAAGTTTATTTCGTAAAAAGGATGCTCAATTTGAAACAAATGATCATTACGAAGACGCATTCAGATAAGTTGATCCATAGGTATATGAATATGAATGCATAAGAATTTGTCCATTTAGATCAATAGGCTAGCATACCATTAGGACATAGGATTGAAAGCATCATACCCAAAATTAAGGCTTAAAAAGGTTTTGATTATACAACAGTTTCATAACTTTTCATTCTACAAATTTTATTATACCACGAGCAATTGTAGAATTAGATGGAAACTTTGAAAGTTAATGAACAACAACAGAGGTCTTCATTTAGCCATACCATGGTGCGTATTCAAAAAAAAATATTAGATATTAAATATAATTTCGTATTAAAATATAGGAAAAAATGTTTGTTTAATAATAAATGATATACGATTGTTTATTTCTATTTCTATTTAATTTGGAAGAGTTGATCAAATTACCATTCTTGAACGCTCTATTAATATATATTTATGAATTGATAAATAGTAATTATCTTAGCCCTCCAGTAGTTACGTAATTAAGTGTTACATGTTCAGTCGTGTGGGGGACAACTGTTCTCCAACTTATATTTTTAAATATTATCAGCCCTATTTTAATGCTGTTATAAAATAATTTTTATAACAGCATTAAAATAGGGCTGATAATCTTCCCATCCTCACCTCCCACCAAATCGATAAATTTCAGATGAGTAGTATGACAGTAAAATAATGAGATATCAAACATGTATATGGAAACTAACTAATAAAATAAACAATAAAAAACAATTAATGCTTAGTTTTGACAGAATATTATAAATGAAAACATCGTGAAAATACTTCAACACAATATAGAAAGTTGAAGTCACAAACAATTTACATTGCTTATTTTATGACAAAGATGACTGTTGATATAATGGCTAAAATGAGAAAAAAATATTTTTGAATAATTGCGATATATAAATCATAAATTGTGATCACATTCAATTTGTAATACATAAATAGTTTAGCTGTTGTACAAAAAAGTCTAATGTATTTAAGGATGCTGCAAAACCATTATAGAGTCAGTAATAGGGTGGACATTTGTTCCCCAATGAAAAAAATCGTCTGTTGTACCGAGTACACATCTGCGATTGCATATGGGAAACGAAACAAACTTTTTCTGTGTGAATAAATTAAAAGCTACTGAAAGCCAACTTTACTCAGAACTCACTTAGTATTCACAACAATGAAAATAAGATCACTGGGTGACATGTGTCACCCACGCGAGCTCTATGCTTTATAATTTATCAGTAATTATATTGCTGTTAATTTAAAGAAAATTACTCGTTTATGTCACAAATTTTGAGGAAAAATATTGTGTATATAAAGACTGTTAAGAACAGAATTTCTTTGAACTATGAAAAAAGCTTCATTTCAATAAATAAACGAATAAAAGCTTTTTATGAAAACACTGTATATTAAAACTTTGTGTACTTAAGAAATAAATGATAATTATAATGTAAAAGTGAGATGTATTTTATATAAATGTATATTTTATGTAAAACTATATGGTTTCAATTGAAGCATATAGATTCCTTATAAATATATTTTTATTTTATCATGTTTATTAATGAAATATGTATCACATCTATATAAGCTCTAAGAATCAGCTTTTTTGTGACACTGAAATATTACGATTATATTGAAAAATTTTAAAATGATAGTGGCGCACAACAAAAAGAGACTAACATACTTTGAACCGTGGTTAATAGATGAAGACTATACTAAAATTGGAAACTTTTTCTTCAAATCTTTTAGTCATAATCGGTGATGAATTTTTTAGCCTAATTTGACACGCAACAAGCCTCTTATTTTATTTCATTCTGAAATACTAAAAGTAGCAATCGCAGCTTGAGTGAGTGATTCGATCGCACTGATCGGGAACCGAAATATTTTTTCCTCTCTTCTACCTCACAACAGCCAAAATAAAATAGTTGCCAAAAAACCCCTCCAATAAGAGGGAACCAGACGGTCAATCAAAGCTCAAGCTCTCATCTCAGACTGTAGAGCAAAAATTCTCCCTTACATATATAATCCTATAACACTAGGGCATCCGCGATTTTCTTTTAATTGATCTTAAAATTGAATTGCATATACCCAATAATATGAAACGTGAACTACGCAAATCTCATGGTATAAGGAAATGGAATTAATTGAAAGGGGGAAACGTATATATGTAGGTGAAGTCAAATTGAAAATATAGGGAAGCTGGAAGGTTAGAAGTAAGAACTTGGATGTTAGAAAATAGAATGATTAAATGCGTAGACTTTGCAGCAACTTTCTTCAAAAACAACGCCAGAAGTTAAAACGCCATTAAACGCCATCAAACTTGCCAGAGAGAAATGTATTTTTCAACCTGGTTGGTATGGGAGCAGCAAAAAGCGACCGTTCAACTTTTCTACAGACCCGCTGGTCCAGGGTTCAAAATAGCAGCTCTTTTAGGAACTCTCTCCCCCTCCATGGGGTAGAAAATCATCTCCGATGTTTCGGAGAAAGCATCTTCGCCAACTAAACTATCGGACAAGGATCTCTCGCAGTGAGTAGGAGCTAAAGAAACCATTCGAATCTGAAGTCATCACTAGTTAACTCACTGGGTCTCGAAAACTCTGGTAGGATGGATCTTTAATATTAACGTTAGACCAGATTACAAATGATTAAATGTTAGTAGGCAGAAAGAAAGTATGATATAAAAAGCATAAATAAGCAGTAAGAGCATTCATATCTCCAATGACTGTTATATTTCTGTGTTTAGACTTTAACGAAAATTTAGCTGGGAAACGATGACCTTTGAAACGCAGGAATGTGTAACAACCGTTCGAGACAAGATAATCTACTGCAAGACAATTGGTCGACGGTATTCAGGCATCTATTACAATTTCATATTATAAAAACTACTTCATACAGTTTAAATATGTATTTCTAACTTATTCTCTCTTTTAAATAAATAAATCATCATTTTATTAAATTTCTGGGAGTGGATTGAAACCAATGTCTTGCTATCCACCACAGTAGATCATACCGGAGATTAGGGCTTAATAGGATTAAAAACTCCCTCATTATCTTTCCCTCCTTATTCTGAACGACTGTTTTGGTAGAAAAAAGTAATTATTGAGAGAAAAAAGATTTTCACAAAGAGAAACGCGTAATTTTTATGAGTAGGTGGCAATATTTCGCGACAGAGAGAGGTTATCTGTTTTATTTTTATTAGCATCTGGTTCTTCCAGATTCCTATTATCCCATGAATACCATATACAGACTAAACAAAACAAAAATGTGCCATCTGAATATAATGAGAAAAAGAAATAATTTGTAAAATTTAATTTATGATCAAATGATCATTAAAATGTTTTTTTAATTTCCTTTGCCCTTCAGGTTATTTATTAAATTCATTCCTTAAGAGAACTTTTAAGAGTGTTTTTAATAAATATGTAAATGCATATATTACATACATCAGGACATTTATAGTGTATCTTGCTTGACATATTTACCAACGTTGCGATGGGTACCTACATCACTCAGCACGATATCACTGATTTCGGATTGATACAAATTCTTTAAAGATATTAATGAATTCTTATAAGTCAATCATTTGATAAACATAAAAAATTTAGTAATAACAAATGGTCATTACTTTTTCTATTCTAGTGATGAAAAAACAAGAAATGTTTATTTCAATGTTAATTTAATTCACATATCGAAAAAGATTTAGTAACAGATATACACTCTACAACAAAAAAAAAAAAAAAAAAAAAACCCGATGAACCAAGAAGGAGTTGGCCGATTGTAATGAAATATGCAAAGACATTTGGACCAAATATGCAAATAATTAAAATTTGTTGTACAATTAATGAATAGCGGGAGCTGCAGCGCATCGGAACTGCGCACTTAGTGGGTGTATATAAGAGGCGATTCTCAATTTGATGGTCAAATTTTCTGATGCATTGCGATTTAGGATACATTTTAATGACTGAAAAAATGCCTCGCAGCAGGATTAGATCTCATTACGAGCAACTGCCAGAGTTTGAAAGAGGTCGTATCATTGGATTGAAAGAGGCAGGTTGGGCAAATCGGAGAATCGTTCGTCATATGGGTTGAAGCAATGTGGCGATTAGTAGAGGCTGGCAAGAATGGGTGGACAATGGCAGATTTCAGTGTCATGAATGTAATGGTCCACCTAGGGTCATACCAGATCGGGAGGACAGAGTGATTAGATTAACTGTCACAGCACTTGATTCATCGTAATCAACCCTTAGACGTGCGACTCGCACACGAGTGTCCACCATGACCATTCACAGACGGCTGATAGAGCGAAATCTACGCTCGTACCGACCGCTACGAGATACCTGCCACTCACGCCTTCACACTGTCGAGCCAGATTACAGTGGTGCTTGGCTCGATCAGGTTGGAATGATGCAGACTGGGGACGTATAGTGTTTAGCGACGAATCCCGCTTCCAATTGTGTCCTGACGGTTATCTAAGACGTGTCTGGAGACACCGAGGGCAGCGTGCCGATCCTGTTTTCTCTATTGCACGCCACAGAGGCCCTCAACCAGGAGTTAAGGTCTGGGGTGCTATTTCCCTTGATAGCCGGACCCCTTAGGTCGTCATTAGAGGCACACTTACATCACAGCGGTACGTCGACGACATTCTGAGACCTGTTTCGCTACAGTTGCTTTTGCAGTACCCTGACCTTATTTTTCAGCTAGATAATGTGAAACCACACACGGCACGTGTAGCTATGAACTGTCTTACAGCTTGTCAAACACTTCCTTGTCCAACCAGATCTCTCTCCAATCGAGCATGTCTGGGATATGATGGGAAGACGACTGCCTCTACCAAGGAATGTTGAGGACCTAGCCCGACAATTGGAGCAAATTTGGCAAGAAATACCACAGGAGACCATCAGGGAGCTTTATCACTCTATTCCACTTCGTGTGGTAGCTTGCATCCAGGCTAGAGGTGGTTCAACACCTTATTGATCTCGTTACTTTATAACTATGCAACTCTGAAACAAATCATTCAATTTTTCTGAAATTTTAATCATTTTCTATTCTGTACATAATTTTCCTTTCCGTAAATTTTTGTCTCCATCGGACAACTTCTTCTTGGTACCTCGGTTTTTTTGTTATAGTGTGTATTTTTCATTTTTACAAGAAAAGAATAATATAATATACTCCATCATCTTAATTGTTTTTAAAAAACGTTATGTTAATGGCCTCTCTTTTAGTTGAATATAATTTATAGGACGCACTAAGCATTATTTTAGTGTATCATTTTTTCAAAGACGTTGATGGGAATGAGGAATATTCAACTTAAAGTTGATAAGGTATCGATTCTTTGAGAACTACTTTTAAGCGTAGAAGTTTTAGAATTTGGAATAAGAAAAAGAATCTTTTTCGAACTGCACCGATTAGAAGTTTTCATTTTCAAGTGGATTCTGTCAAGTCAGTTGGTTCAAATTTTCATGCACTCGTGAAATGCATCTTAAATTCTTTTATTTGAAATGCTTAAGATGAATGAAAATGATCTGAACATACAGGGTGTATTCCAAAAGTAAGTTGAATAAGCCCAGGAAAATTGATTTATTGCAAATAAAGGTAAAATCAAATAAAATTCTTCAAAGTAGCTTCCTTTTGTGACGGCACTCCGGCGTCAGCGTTTTTCCCAGGTGCTGAACTCACCTTGGAAGGCGTCGAAGGGGACCTCCTTCAAGCATCTTGTTGTTGCTTCTTTGACGGCTTCCAAAGTCTCAAAATGGTGGCATATGAGTTCCGTCTTGATTCTTGGGAACAAGAAGTAGTCAGTTGCTTCCAAGTCGGATTGTACTGGGGCATTGTTTCTACATTACGTTTTGCTAAGTACACCTTAAATATTTTTTGTTTCATTTTAATTTGACACTATATTCCAGTTAGCTCAACTCACTAAAATTTTAACTTCCCAAAGCTTAATAGCTAGGTTAAAACACAAAATATGAACGAAAAATATTTTGAAATGATTCTTTAAAGAGAGCATCTGACTGAAATGGAAGGAAACATTGAAATTCTAAAGTACACTAGGAGCTAAATAAAGAAGGAGGACAACAAAAGATCTTTTCCACTTTTTGTCAGTTTTCTCCCTACTTTCAGAGAGATGAAGAATAATGTTAGAAAAAGTGGAATTCGAAACGATTTAACAATATTTAATGAATGTGTATGAGTTAATTATCATCTTCACTCATTTGCATATTTTTGACATTTTGTTTTTCAGGTATTTAGGAATCGATATTTTTCTCAACCTCTTTATATACACTGCTGGCCACTCAAAATGTAACACCCAGAAGGACCAGAGGTATCCCAGCGAAATTTATTTGGCAGATAACATGTTGTACAAAGATCAAACGATTAAAATTACAGCCTCTTGTGAAGTATGGATCGTGACAAAATCAGTAGTTAGTGTAGCCACCATTGTTGGCTATAACCGCTGCCACACTCCTTGGTATAGAATCAAAACGCTTTTGGGTGTATCCTTGGGGTACAACAGTCCATGCGGCTTCCACATATTGCCAAATTTGATCTGGTGTAGCAGCGGGTGGTGTATCCCGGGCCAGTCGTTGTGCAAGCATGGACCACAAGTTTTCGATTGGCGATAGATCGGGAGAACAAGCAGACCAAGGAAACAATTCAATCTGATGGGTAAAGAAGAACTCTTGAACATTGCGTGCCACGTGTGGTTGCGCATTATCCTGTTGGAATATGGCTGATGGCAAGCGCTGAAGGTATGGGAGGACCAAGGGCTCCAACACCTCAGAGATGTAGTGCTGGTTGTTCAGTGTACCGGTAATGCGCACTAGAGGGGTGCGGGAGTGAAATCCAATACCACCCCAAACCAAGATACCGGGTGAAGGATCAGTGTGGCGATGCATAACGCAACAGTTCAGCAGCCACTCACCACGGTGTCTCCAAACTCGAATCCGACCATCGTGATGTTGCAGGCAGAAGAGGGATTCTTCAGTATGGATGGAATGGAACGGAATGGATGTCGTTCCATTCCGTTGTCCATGTCCGCTGTTCAACGCACCATTGGCGGCGCAAATGCCTGTGGTTTCGAGTTAAGGGTAAACGAAGTAATGTACCCCTCTCTGGACATTCCTCTCTGTTGCAAACGGTGTCGAATGGTGCGAGCGGACATCGAATGATGCGTAGCAGGCTGAATCTGTTGTGCTATGGTTTGTGATGTGGCGGCGTGATCCATCACTTCCATGAGCACAATCTGCCTGTCATCACGGGCAGAGGTGGCAGCGATCGACCTCGTCAATCCGTCATTCCCCCCTGCATCCAGCGATCACAGATCCGCATCACAGTTGCTTGGTTTCGTCCAACACGTTGACCGCTTTCTCTGAAGGATAATCCGCAATCCCTATAGGCTACTATTCTTCCTCGGTTGAATTCAGGAACTTGGTCAAAAGATGCTCGATGTCTTCCACGAGGCATAGGTAAACAAAACCCCCCTCCCCGCAAAAATACGCACGAAAAAAACAATTGCCGTACTTCAAATTGCCAATTTGTTCTCCCCTTATGTAGCGCTTGCCAGTGCGCTGCGGTCGCCCGTTTTGTGCGTCTGCGCTGCAATGCTAATGATTTGCATAGCTGATCGTTGCAAACGCATGATGTAAATTTCACATGGTTTGCATGCTTCCTTCAGGGTGTTGCATTTTGTGTGGCCAGCAGTGTATTTATCAAAGTTTGAATGTTGATTGTCTTGAGGTTATGTACTAGTCAAATGCTGTTCACAAGAATAACACGTTTATTGGACAAAATTTAAAAGACAATAATTAAAAGATATTTTACAGACATTCAGTCTTCGCGCTGAGATCACAAGAAAAAAAGCTTGGGTCAGGTTCTCTCGCATCCGGGTACTGCTATCTGGTGCAATATTCCGGTTTGTGCTATCGGTGTGCCCTCTACTGGTAGGGCTGAATGCCACACGGTCATCCTGACTTTTCTAACTCCACCTCTATATGGTTTCCTGAATAGGCACTACAGGTATTAAATAAAAAATATTAAAGTTTAATAAATGTCAGAAAGAATTCTTTTCAAGGTTTTACTGTAGACCAGCGATTCCCAAAGTGATCCCCGATATCATTCAGGGGGTCCGTGGATAATTAAAATTGATTTGGGGGTCCATGAACAACGTCAGGAGGTCCGCGCAAGGCTTAGTGTAAAGTAATAACATTGCGATCCATTTTAATTATGTAAATTTAAAAATAAAATAGTAGCGATTCTTACATCTTGAGTAAAATATAAATATAGGTGAGTGCTTAAAATAAAGTATGTTACTTAAGTACTGAATGTTACGTAATATCTTTTGTGTGAATGAACATTGACAATACTTATTTCCACTGATTTGTCATTTGTAGTAACAACGATGTGTATAACTGGTTTTAATGTTGTTACTGAAACTTATATAGTTATTGGTCAATTTACTTCAATAAATTTAAGCTTTCAATTTCCAACAGCGCTCTAACAACAATATAACAAAATAATATCGAAATAACAATAAAAAAACAGAGATAAACCCTCAAAAACGGTAATAGAAAAAAATTCACTGACGCGCCTGTGATTTAACTGTTCTAGATGGCTGCAGCTACTTAAGTTAATAACAAGCATGGAAGACAGACGACTGAAAACAGGTTTATACAGGAACGCAAACCGCCACATGCACTAACTTGTTTACATTATAATCAAATTATAAAAGAGTAGAACATCTATCAACAATTTTGTTCTATATTATGCTGATACGAAGTGTATAAACAAATTTTTCTGGTCTTAGATAAAAAGAAGTTTTGTATTGTTAGTCGGAAGTTTTTTAGTATAGTTGCATTTTTTTGTATTGTTACTCAGATAGTGTACTTTTGTTACGCAAATGTATTTGAATAAAATTGATCTCTTTTGAAAAAATTATACATTACATCCCTATATATATTGAAAAAGTAAAAAGTTTAAAAGAAGTTCCCTTAACGCGTTAGTTAAGGATTTAATTTTTGTGAGTACTTAAAACATTTAAACTAATTATGCGAATACTTAAAAACATTTAAATTTTTTATACAGCTTGACGAGTCCACTTTACTAGGAAATGCAGCTTTACTTTTAGCTTATGTAAGATTTGTAAAAGAAGAAAAATTTTGCTAAGAATTATTATTTTCTAAATGTTTGGAAACCGATACGAAAGAAACCTTATTTACTGAATTAAAGATTTTCGATATAAAAGCTATACCTTTGACTAATATCTTTTCTGTTGCTACTGACGGTGCTCCGGCAATGGTAGGAAGTTACTGAGGCTTTCTGGCATACTTAAAACAAGCTGTACCGTATGTATGTTCAGTACATTGTGTCATTCATCGACATCATTTAGACGCAAAAAGTCTTAGTGAACGCTTGCATGGATCACTAGATTATGTCATTAGAGCAGTTAATTAAATCAAAATAATGCCTTCAATGAGAGAATATTTTCTCAGTTTTGTTTAGAAAATGATGAAGACTGTAATCTTTTACCACTTCACACAGAAGTACGTTGGTTATAAAAAAAATGCATGTTTAAATCGATTTTATGTGCTCTTTGATCGTGATTTCTTGCGCTCTTTGATTTTATGCTTGTTGGAATTCCTGGAAAGCAAAGACAATGATTTGCGACACAATTTAATAAACTCAAATGGCATAGCCTATATGATTGATTTATTTGCCTAATTTAATGAAACTAATTTGAAACTATAAGGTGACCAATTAAATTTAATTAAAACTAAAAGTATAATACCCGTGTTTGTTGCAAAACTTTTTCTGTAGAAAGAAAACTTGGGAAGAGAAGAATGTTCTCAGTTTCCAAAATAGAGATTTGCTTGTTTACTGTCAACACCTAACGGCTCTTCAGGCAGACCTGAACTAAAGATTTGAAGACATTCTTCACTTGGATATTTCCGACTAGGTGTTGAGCCCTTTTACGTGTGGACAATCTCAGATCGAAAACACAGATGAATCCATGCTGTTAGGGGAGTAGCTTATTGAAATATTCACAAATGAGGTGCTTAAACCAAAGTTTGAACAAGAATACCATGAATTCTGGTTACAAAAATAGATCCCTATTTTATATCCTGCAATATGGGTTATTTTAAAGAAGTTGTAGACTGCCTTTGTCTTCCTATTTGGTAGAACGTGGAATCAGTGCCGTTATAAACCTCATCAAAAAAAAAAGCAGACTTCAAATTAGTGCTCGTGGGGATTTGCGGTTCCTACTCACAAACATTGAGTTGGACATAAATACACTCATAACGTCTCATCATTAAATTCATCCAAGTCATTAATTTTTTAAAAAGTTTATTATAAACAAAAGTAATAATTTCAATAAATACTTCAACAAAATGTTTTTTTTTTAAATTTGTATTTTTTATACTGTGAATTTATGTAGCTTTTTCACTTGGGGGTCCGTGAGCAAGTTTTGACTATAAAAAGGGGTCCATGGGTCAAAGAAGTTTGGTAATCACTGCTGTAGACCACTGTTACATGAGATCTGCTGCGAGGATGTCGAGTTTGGACCCTTATGATTTCCCCTTTTCTCGTCTTCAAATCGATCATGTGGCTTCATTGTTTTGGATCTATATGGAGCGAAGAACTTGGATCGCAATTTCCTCCAAAGGCTGAACTGGCTTCGCTTAGCTGCCACTAGATCACCAAGTCTGTACGGATGAACTTTTTCCATTTACAGTTGTATGTGCTGCGCTTCTCTTCCTGGATTTTTAGAATGTTCTGTTTCTCTTCATTTCACATCTTCGGACAATAATTCAACAGTGAAAAATACTGTTCCTCTTCTAACACTTTCAGAACTTCTAAGTATTCTTTATTCTTCATTTCTACACCGGTAAGTAACTGAAAAAGGGGACCGTTTGGTACAGATTTGGTTATCCACCGGTGGCTGTGATGTACTGTTTTTGTACTGTTCTGCTCCTACGTATTTCTATCACTTTGAAAGATTTTCATTGGCCAGTTTCTACAAAACAGGAGTCAATGTTTCAAGCACTCTATCTACTCGGACGTTTCCTCATGGAATTTCGGTGGTAATACTCAGCAGTTGTATGCTCTTGGTTGTACAGTACTCTGCGAATTCTTTCAAAATGAAGGCCGCACATTAGTGTGAGATAGCTCTAGAAGGGTTTCCGAAGATTTATTGCTGTTGCATAAATCCCTGAATGTCATCTTAAGCTGAGGCTGATTTCACTGGATAGGATTATACTAATTTAGTGCACGCATGCAATGAAAATGCGGTTGGGACTGTAAATATGTGGTTGGATCTCATGTTGGTCAACGATAGGGGACCAATAAATTTAATATGATAAGAGCAGAAAAGGGAATCTTCCATTGAAGTGGGATTAATCAGTCCTTTAGCCTTTACTCTCTTCCTATTGATGAGTTGGCATGTGACACAGTTTGATATTATTGTCTCTATACACATTTCTATAGATTCGGAAAATAGTTATCTCGTTTCAAAATGTTCTGAATATTTGACGAAGAAAAATGTCTTTTAGTGTATGCATATCTCACTATCAGTTTACATTGGATATGGAACTACAAACATATTCCTATCATCAATAGCTAAAAAATACAACGTTGTTTTATAGAACAAAATCACTCATTTTTGTTATTTCCTAACTGTTATTTTATAGATGTTTCCTATTCAGATTTGTCCAAAATTATTTTTTATGATTTAATCCCAATATCTTAATTAGATTCCTACTCAACATATCTACATGCTGTAATTGATTATGTGTTCTATGTTTGATTTCATAATCCAAATTCTGAAGGAAAACAGTCCACCTGGAAATTTCAGGAGTTAATTCTTTAATTATCATCGTTTGTTGGGAAGCCAAAGAGGTAGTATAAATAATAAATTTTGTGTCAAAAAGGTAATACTTCAATTTCTTAACTGCTTTGAAACTTCCAATACCTCTAACTCATACCTAGAATACTTTTCCAGCACTGGTTATTTATTTTTACTCATGCAACAGAAGGGATCATTACATCGTAACCTTCCAGAAATAAAATCTCTCCATACCCACGCTTATTGGCATCTATATGTAATTCAAGCCTAGCGTTCTGTGGAAAAATGTAATACAGATTAATAGGACGATGCATCCCTTAGAACCTTAAGTGCTGTTTTTGGTTCTGAACCGTATTGAAAAATTTTGTCCATCACGTAACAAATTTGTTAATGGCTTAGTAATAATTAAAAACTATTTAATGTATTTACGGAAATACGAAACTGGACCAATTAGACTCTGAACTTGCTTAACTGCTTTTGGTTCCGGAAAATTTTGAACAGGAAAAGCTTATGATGGTACAGGACGGATGGTATAGTTTTCAATGGTATGTCCAAAGTATTCTATTTCCCCCTTAAGGAATTGATATTTTTTCAAATTCAGTTCAAGACCAAATTTTGAAGCGGTTTCTAATACCCGTCTCACTTTTACTACTCCTTCTTCGCCTTTAATTGTTGGAATAATTACATTTTCCTAGCCCAAATTACGATGGTTCCATCATTAAGGAGATTTCAAAATACGTGGTAAATGTATCTTTGAAGTATTATTGAGGAGTTTGATAATCCAAAAGGAACTTTAAGAAATTCATACTGGTTATCTGTAACCACAAAGTTCGTGTACTTTGTCGAAGCTTCAACAAGGTCTACGGGGAAATTCCATTTTTTAAATCAAGATATGTACAAATTTTATCATTTTAACTAATCTACAACACCATCAATTAGCTGTAGAGGTACTTATCTTTAATAGTTACGAAATTTGATTTTATATAATCACAACAGACTTTTGTGCTAAAATCATTTTTTCTTGCAACAGGTGCTCCAAAATCTGGGGACGAATGGCGAATTATCTCCAATTCCAAACACTCTTTAATAAATTCACTGAAACCCTTCGATCTGTCTGGAAATGAAAGTCTGCAAGGTCTTAGATAAATTGGGGTTTGGAATAACCTTAAACGTTTCAGAAGTATATATATATCTAAGTTGTAAGATTTTAATGTTATAACTTTGTTTTATCTCGAGGCATTTTTTTTTTTTTTGTAAAATGTCTTCACAGTAAATGAAAATGACTCCGGCGTTTTGTTATGCAGACAAAAACTAACTAATTTAAACTGACTTTAACAAGAGTTGAGATGTCAATATTTCTGTAAGTACATTTATTGTTTCATTAATTTTTAATTTATTGTTTGGTCTTTTGATTTGTCAATACACTTTATGAGTGCACCTTGTACGTCAAATGAAAAGAATTTTTTTTCCCATAAAAATTATATTAAAGAAAAAAAGTAAAAAGGCATACTTTTATAAATTATTTCAAGATGAATTATAATGTTTTCATCCAAAACAGAAATAAATACACAAATAAGAAATTTAAGACTTGTATTTGCAATTAAGCAATAACCACACGCACACATGATAATTATTTCGATTCGTAGCTTACGTAAATCAGCTCCAACCTCTACATTAGTTGTAAATTGATAGACAATTAGCATTTCTAAACAGTTATGTATTAAAGGAATTCATTTAGAATTTTTATGTATACAAAAAAAAATTCGGAGCTCATAAGTGAAACAAATCATAAGAAATTACTACGTCACAAAATGAGTTGACTTAAGGCTACACGGTACTCTTTTTCAAAAAATTTTTTTGGTGACAGTAATATTAAAAGTAACTTATGTATTGTTTTCATACTATATTATTAAACTGATTCTGAAAATAAAAAGTCAATTTAACTAGTCCTTATTTTAAAATTTAAAAAAATTTAAAAATTTTGAAGTTTTTTTAAACCCTTATAAAATACACAATTTTTGAAATTTTTTAATTATTTTGAGTGATTTATATTTCATACATTATTGCAAACAAAAGTTAGTATGGATTTGAAAATCTGTTCCCTTGTTGATTTTTAATAATTATTTTTGTAGCTAAACCTGGAAAACACAGGAAAATTTTTAAAATATTAACTTTAACATTTTTTTAAAAAATAACTAGGGATCCCAGACCTAAATCCATACTAAATTTTATAGAACACATATATCTCAGTATGTATAAAAAATTTCAAGACTATCTTGAACAGAAAAAAAGCCTTAGGGATTAGAAAACACTTACATCTTCAAAAATAAAAGTCTGAGAAAAATGCATTTAAAGTTTTTAAAGGCATAAAACAAAAACTAATAATACTTGCAAAGATCTAAATTTTTAATATATTATTTAACTACTTATATAATATATGAAAACACTACTTTAATTAAATATTATGGCAAATATTTTTATTTATTCAAAATATGTTTTTGCAAAATATCGATATAGCATTTTTTACGATGACAGATAATTCAGCTTAAAGTTAACATAATAATTTCACAAAAGTTTTAAAACACAATACACTTATAAAAAATAACAATGATATAAATAAAAGTTTAAAAAAAGTTAAAAACTACCAGGTTTGTACATAGCACCTAATTTTTTCTGAATTTTAAATCGACGCAATTTAGCAAGTTTTATTTTTTTCTGCGCAACTTTAAAATTTGCAGATTTCCTTTTCTTTCTGAAATAGGTTCTCCTACAATGAGTAAAGTACACAAAATGTTCTGATGACAAACTTGTTACAAATTCAATTAGCATCCTGAAATGTTTTTAGAGCTTTTAATGTTCCAACAATAAATTCAGGTATTGCACTCGACATGGCAATCAACACGACTCCTAGAAGCTGTATTTTCTTCGGAATATTTGTCCCATATCATCGAATGTAATGCTTCATTAGAATTGTGTGTCAAACCTCTGACACATGTGCTTAATAATTCAGTTGATGCTAATCGCTGATAAATAGGCAAGATTTTGGGCAAATATTCTTCGTTGATTGTTATTTTTACCCAATCTTTGTGAATACCTGATTTTTTTCCACGTGCTAATGATAACTGGTAAAAACACCAAGAGTCAAAGAGCAAGATTGTGTCCCGGAAACTAATACTCTCAGATCTTTCCCATAATTTCACAGCTGCATTTGCTTCCATTGCACTAGATGATCCGACATATGTTGTACTACAAACATTTTGTTGTCCTTTGTACCAAATACGAAATTCAGCACTTTCTTCTCCAAGCTCAAATTTAGTCTGTTCACATTCTCCACGCCGCTTTGACATTACTTCGTAGTCTATCACAAAGCCAGTCAGCAAGTCGATAACATATCCTATTCCGATATTTGACGTTGACGTATGTTCTCTTGTCAACCAGCTTCCATCATATGACATTCCAATACCGACTATATCTTTATCATTCCTTGAGCCCTACGCCTCAATGACATCTTTACGAATATCAAGCAACGGCTGATTTGACCCAACAAGATGTCCAATCAGAACTTTTGGCTTATAATGTCTTTTAAAAGTTTTATTAAACATTATGTTTCAATTCATATGCATGCAGAATTTTTCCAACGATGAGTAGCCAAGTCACAAACTTAATATACCTTGCACTAATCTCATATTTACATCAAATGGAACATTAAAAAATTGATGCTTGCTAGCATTTGATATTTGATGTAATATAGCATCAACTAATTGTTATGAACATGTTTCACTCTATGTTTAGTCACAATTAACACATACAACATTCACTTTATATGCAAATCTATTTCTTTGACCATAGCAAAGTTTTAAAGATACACTATGGCAAATATTGCTTAAAAATATTCCAAAATTATCTGTAAACAAACATTCAGTATCCACTATAATGTAATTTGAAAGATACTTTTATATGTAGCAGAAGTATTAAAGACATTTGTATTCTGAAGTTTTGTAGTTATATCCACTAAAGCAGCTTTTTAGCATTGTCATTATCAGCAGTACTCCATCTCTTAGAAATGTTGATTCTCTTCTCAAGCTGCGAAAGTTTTGTCCGTGGCATTTTCTCAACAGAAAAAACTTCACTTAAACAATTTAAAATAGCTTTTCAGTTATATAAATTATATGCAGAATAAATATTGGTCTTGAGAAATACCTTTTCTTATCAATTTTGGCTAAGTAACTATAAGCACATCAAGAACTCAAAATATAAACAAACATAAATGATTTTAGTAGTGAAAGTTGAAGTTAATATCTACTTCTCTGCAAGTATCGATATTATTTAAAAAATATCAGTAATTAATTAAATTTAAGAATGGAAAAATGCTTTAAAATGAAACCGAAACTAACCACGCCCCCTTCAGCTGTCAAAAATAGTGACTGACAATGCTCAGAAAACTTCAAATATCTTAAAAACTAATTGGTTAATAGATCTAAAATTTGGGGCCAAGATTCCCAAATGTATGGGCTACAGGAAAAATGCAAAAAAAAAAAAAAAAAAATTGATAAATTTACCATTTTAGGTACTGTGTAGCCTGAATTTATAAATCTCAAATTGTTCTATGATAAACTACAAATTCTTCAAGAACAAATTTAAATAAATAATCCCTAAGGGGTAAAATGCATTTTGTATGATATTAAAAAAGTAAACATAATATAATAAGAAAACTCACAAATGTGAGTCTGCTATTCCCGTAAATAGCATATTTCTCTGCATTTTAGTTCATCTTCACACACATCTTCGATATTAATTATTATGCTTTTTTACAGCCTTATACTCAGTAATGATAAACAAGCCTTCCAGATATCCAAAAGTGCCTAATATCAATGCCGCAAAAATATTTTATGAAAATTAATAAAACATTCCAAAGTGTCTCGTTCCCAGTATTACATCCATAGAAGCTGTATATATTTCAGATATCTGACAATTTTTATTTGCTGAATTTGGTGCCAATCTTCAATTCAATTATAAATTGGTAAAAGTAATCAGTTGTTCATAAAAATTAGAAACATTTCCGAAGATGTGATAATAAGTCTCATCTATATTTACACTTTTAACAAAAATGTTGCTATAAAGTTGCTTTAACAAATCTTTCATTCCAGATAGTTCAAATTTCGTTGCATAATGTTGCTTAAATTTAGCTAACGCTATCAATCTTACAGGGTACCATATGTTGCACATAATTACATTATTGCACATCTTCATATTTCATATGTTCTAGCCTTCCTCGATAACCCAGGGTATTCGATTGTTGTCCCTGGCATGCACTGTTTCTAGATTTGTCACCTCACGACAAAACATCTTGAATGGGTTGCTGAAGATTGTCGCCACCGCTCACAGTTGATGGGTTGTGGTAGAGTCTTGCAGCATGGAATGAGTTACCTGTTTTCTGTCATCCAAGCCCTGTTCATCTACTAATTTGTTAAGGTAGCCCTTTTAGCTGCCAGTTGTTCTTCCAATTTTGCACCAACCCATGGCTTAACGTAACTGTTTTAAATTTAATAGTTTTTGTCTGTCGTATACTGTTTCACATGCAATAAATATCTTTCTTTGTATTTGCATTCTTCATGGTGTTGCAATTTTTAATGTCAACAGCATATTTTCCTTTAAGAAGCTTTTATAGTTTCTGGGTCATTCCTCGTCTCGTTCATCTACTCGGGCTCAATAAGATACATGATCAGAATAATTTTAATCGTCAAATGTGTCCTGGACATTGACTGGCTGAAGACGGTTATCTTCTATATTAAATATTCCTTTTATTAGAACGTTTTGCTGGAGAATCGGAATATATTAGTTTATTTTAAGAACATGCCAAAATTATTCAAATAAATACCGTTTGGGAAGGGCAGTCACAGACATACAGACACCTCTTTCCAGCTTCCTTTTTGTTGCACATGAAGTTAGATCGTCGCTCATGAATGACTGAGATACACCTAAATTCCCAACAGAAGAGCCAAAAACACATTCTCATTTTATGACAGGCATCAGAACTAATAAAAAGAGGGTTGAAAATGATCCAAAATCACGCTTTTTAAAGAAAAGATTTCAAAATTTAAAATCCGCACTAATAAAAGTTACTGAATGGTTAATAACATTGCTAAGCATTTCAAGTTATTTATATTTTTATTTTATACCTATCTCTGCCAAATGAACCTTTATAATGTTAATTGACAAAAAACCCCAAAGTTTGGCTTTTGTTTGATTTGTTACATTATTTTATACACCTCCACTACTACATATAAGAAAAAGGTCATGGAAAACTATCTGGGAGGTAAATGAAAGATTTGTTTATGCGAGAGACAAATTGGAAAAGGTTTTCCTGCTGCATATAAATTATGTATGGTAAAATTCATCTAGGCTCAGTAAAACTGCATACACAAATCATGAGAATAAACTTATGTCTGTGATTTCAGAAGTAAGTGAACTGCTGTCAATGCAAAAGGCGGCTAATGATGTTTTATATGATTCATCTAAAAATAAATTAGCTTGAATGTGGTGTTTCTAAAGCATACTGAACATGGCTACTTAGAGGTTACACTTATGAATCGGGTGTGTTGCTGCTTTAACTGGACACTGGCAAAGTAGTGGACATTGAAATAATGCGTCGTCATATTGTCCGATCTGCAAGGAAAGTTTTCAAAAATCTTCTAAAGGTATTGTGTCTGAGGACACTTGAAGCAGATCATAAAAGGAAGCAATTTTAAAGGTTCTTCGTTAAAATGGAAGCTGTTGGGGCAAACAGGATCTTCAAACGGTCAATAGTCAAACGATTTGAAATAATCACACTATTATGAGGATGGGACTCTAAAGGTTACATCTGCTTGAAAGACACATGTGGGTGAGGAGTGACTGTGGGTTTTATGGAGCAAGACCTGTATTATGGCGCCAAAGACGAGTTAAAAAAAAAAAATCAATTAAAACACATTTTAAAACATGATATTAAAACATAGTGATGAAACAGTTAAAAGGTAAACAAATTTGGTGAAAAGGCCAATGTGTCTAAAAAAAGCAAACAAGTTATGGTAAGGGTTCCAAGCAAGATAGGGTTTAAGACTGATGAATGCACCCATGATGATGATCAAACACCGGAAAGTCAATTAAAAATATTATAGAACAGAGTAAGGTACATGGAAGGAAGGATACACGGGAGCATCTTCCAAACAAAAGATGGTGAGTAAATTTGGTATGTCCAACGCGTAAAGACGAGTCAATCTAACATCCGCCCTGCATTAGAAAACAGGCCATTCTCCAATGATCGGCTTCTCCGGAATTTATTAGTTTGGTGACTCAATGATTCCGCCATACCTGATTAATAAGCATAAAACGTGACGTCGTATAACCTAGTGGGACTGCAAGATGTAGAGGATCTTTGCCGAATGTCCAGCTGAGTCCGCTTGTTCATTGCCTAAAAAATACCCCGACATGACTTCAAGTATCCAGCAGAATTTATAACATAACCCCTGCTATATGATGGCAAATAATGTCAGCAATGTCAACCACACAATGGATGATTGCGACGTCAGATGTACCAATGTTTCCAGGAAGCTCATGCTGTCAGTAACATGACGCACAGAAACCAGGATTTTGATCAATCTTGGCGGCACAGTAAACGGCACTGCGGGAAGCGTCGCAAACCGATAACTGGCCTGATGTCATTGAAACGACACCAGCCGATCGAGTTCTTCGATCCATCCGTGTAAATAGGAATAAAATCCTTCATACTGATAGCTAGCGAAGGCAAAGATTATCTGGAAACAATGGGACATGTGTTGTAGTTGAACAAAGCAAAAAGGGTTATGAAAAGTAAATCTTGCACATTCCAAGGAGGAAATTTTATAAAAATTTCTTTGTTGAATGTCATGTAGGCTGAGTTCTCGATCACCTTCACCCTCTCAGAAAAGACTGATGAAGGAAGGACGCACCGTATTGCCAGTCTCCTTAAAGACGGCTGGTATTAATGTTTTGTGATGGATGAGATGGCAGAGGATGACGATACAGAGCGACAGTTTCCAGGCGCCGCAAAGCCAAAGGTAGCTGGTTACAGAGGATGATAGAGATTCTGCACAGGTGACGTTCGAAACGCACCACAGCAGATTCCCTGAATTATGGTGGATCGGGTCAAGCTTCCGCCAGGTAGTTTGCAGGCATCCATAGACGATGCATCCGTAGTCGACCTCGAGACAGAATCGATTGATACACTCGGAGTAAAGATCTGGCTCCTCGTTGAGGTGCTGGACAACACCTTCAAGATGTTGAGGATTTCTTTACACCTCTTCCGCAGATGTAAATGTGCGAAGGAAAGTGAGTTTGCGGTCGAAAAATATCTCCGGAGGAAGTGGACGTCAGGGACGACCGGAATAGACGAATCACGGATGCGAAATGCTCGTGATCGGGATGAGACCCCGTTTCCTGCAAAAATGCACAACTGCTGGCAGAAATACTATATACCAGCCCGCGTCACACCATGTAAACCAGGTTATTGACTGCAGTCTGGAAGTCGTCGCTCAATGATACGTATTGACGATCCTTCGCAGGAACGGCAGATCGTCACGAACCAGAACTGAAGGTTGTAAATGAGAAAGAATGGGAGAAATGTGACATATAAAAGAGTGGGGTCAAGACGCTGCCTTGAGGAACTCCTTCCAAACTGGATAAAAGAACTCAATACATGTCCAATACCTTCGAAAAGGACAAACATTTGAATAAAAAGGCAAACTGCCTTCGTACCATAACCATAAAGTGCGCAGTATCCCATACAGCACCAGGTGGCATGCCTTTCAATATCAAAGAAAACAGAAACCAAATGAAAACCTCCCGGAACGAAAGTAGTATGAATCTGACTTTTCGAGTAGAAGGTTATCTACAGTGGATCTTCCTTTGTGCTTCACTCTAAAACAGAGGAATGTACTGATTCTTTTCCAATTGATAAACGAGACCGCATTGACCATAAGTTCAAGGTCTTACAAAGGCAACTCTTGTCAGAACTAGGGTCTATAGTGGAGAGGGTTCTCTGATCTCTACTAGTTTGTATTAGAATAACTTTCATTGCCTCCCTGTTACTATTAGAAAACATGCTCCCTCTCCATATTCGGCTGAAGGTAGAGGGAGACTGACAAAGTGAATCCTCGTTAAAGTTTTGCGAAGCATTTCAAGTTATACCATCAAAACTTGACTGGCATTGTGAGCCAAAGACAGAGCCTTTCTCAATTCCCACATGTCAAAGTGACAGTTTTAAGGGAGTGGTTGCCGACACCTGAAGTTGATAGGTGTCTTCTCAGTATGATTCTTAGTCACTAAAAAGGAAGTTCTATATGAATCGGAGCTTGACACACTAGCAAAAGAGAGGGCAATGACATTGGCCACTTCGACAGGTAAAGAATGCTCAATATTTGCAGTTTCCAGTATCGGGATAGAAAATTCCCGATGCAAGGAGTTTGCAGCTTTTACCTTTCTCCACAACTGTTGACTTGTCGTAGACAATGTGACTGAAGAGACATATCTGATCCAAGATTCCCTCTGACTAAGACGTCTTACTCTGTGAGCAAACGCCCTTACCCTTTTAAACGCTATGAGGTTCTCTGTTGTGGGATATCGTCTGAAGGTGCCCCACAATTTCTTTTGTTCCCGGTAGGATGTTTGCCAATCCTTATTCCACCATGGATTACTCATCTTCCTCTGTGAATTTGTACTCTTCGATATCGCTGCATCAGCAGCGTCCACGATAGAGGCAGTGACATTCTGGACAGAGTCATGAACATCTCGATCGTTAACCATTGTACCGGAAATAACCGCTAGCCGTGTGAATAAATTCCAATCTGCCCGGTTGAAGCGGTAAGGGGGGGGGACGTAATCGCACCTGAACTTGGGAGACTAGGAGAGGGAAATGATCACTATTATGTAAATAATTTACAACCTCTAAATTCAACGACGGTAGCAGTGTCGGCTAACAAATGGCTAGATCAAGGGAAAGAAATGTCCTAGTGGGAGCATGGAAATAAGTTTTCTCGTTGGTGTTCAGCAGACAGAGACAGTGATCAGAGATCAATTGCTCTATCTGTTGACCACGAGAATTTGTACCGTCATACCCCTATTGAGGGCTGTGTCCAATAAAGTCACTAAGCAGAAGGAAGGGAGCTGGTAATTGGTAGACCAAGTGGTTCAAATCCATTTATAACACAATATCGTTAGGTGGCAGGTAAATGCAGCAGACTGTGATTAATGTTCGGGTATGAATTCGCACAGTCACAGCCTGCAACGATGGGGTCAGTATAAGGGTAGTTGGTGAGGGTAGTGTTGTGATTCCAGGATGCACACACCTTCATAAGAAGATGATGCAACATCAACATCCCGTCGTACATAAGGATATCCAAGCACTGGGGTTATCATATTACTCTTCAGAAAAGTCTCCTGAAGAGCAATGCAGACAAGTTGGTGTGTAGATAGTATGGATTTGAGATTCTCTATTCTGAGTCGTAAACCGCAGCAGTTTCAGGAAACAAAAACTATTAAATAGGCGCAATGGAAGTGGAAGGTCCCGATTCCAGGACCACCATGGAGACATAATCTTCGGGCGATGGGTGTAAAACCACCACATCCCCATCAATGACTCGAGGTTTCTTATGAGGAGCGCTGTTCTTTGCAGAAAAATTTTAATTTTTGCTTTTGAAAAGCTTTTGACCTGGTCAATGGCATAGCCTGATTAGTCTTAGCAGAGGAAGGGGTTTTAAGAACATTTATTTTTCGTTTGTTTGTTGTGAAGTATTAGCCTTAGCAGTTGATGGGGTTTTAAGAACTTTTACTTTTTCCTTTTTTTGTGGTGTCTTAGTGGTAGGTTGTGTGGCAGTAAGAGGTTCCGGAAATTGTGTGGATATATAAGCTTTCTTTGTTTAGGTGGCCGTAGCGTAGCTGACTCCCTGTACAGGGGTACGGGAAGAGACTACACGACGAGCCTCGGGATACGACAAATTCTGCAGTATCTTCACCGTAGTAATTTCTTTTCCATCTGCCTATTTAGGGCAAGAACGAGAGTATGCAGGGTGGTTTCCTTGACAATTGACGCACTTTTCTGCAGCGTTACAGGAAGCACTATCGTGCCCTGATGCTGTACAGCGAGCGCTGCAGAAAAGTGCGTCAATTGTCCCTTACAAGCGTTCTTTGAATGGCCTATTCCTGACAATTAAAACACCTCAGAGGATTTGGAATGTATGGTCGGAAGGAGAGTCGGAGGTATGTGGCCTGAACAGTCTGTGGCAGGGTAGGATTCGAGAAGGTCAAGATGAGGTACTTAGTATTAAGCTCCTTACCATCTCTCCTAATCGTTATCTTCCGGACACCACAAACTTGCTGGTCCTGCAAAATTTCCAAGATCTCATCTTCTGACACATTCACTAATTCAATTGAGGATACGACGCCACGGGAATAATTCAGATTTCTACTCGGTGAAGTTGTCACAGGATAAGGTCCCAAGGTTTTCATACTCATAACAAGTTGAGCTTGTTTTGAATTACAGACTTCTATTAAGAGGTCGCCAGAACGTAGTTTCTAGATATCCTGAACAGTTCCTACCATACCCTGAATTCCCTTTTGAATTAAAAAGGGAGATATGGTAGCAAAAGTATCAGTATATCTCTTTATAAGAAATAAACGGAAGTTGGTAATTTTGGTAGTTATGTCTGAGTTTTCTAAATTTGCATTTTCATCATGACGTTCAACACGGTCAGCCTATGTTTCACTATTCGATTTAATAGATTTTTTACAGTTTCAGGAGCCAAAAACGATTTACCTTTTGTTGTAGCTATAGTGCCTGCGAAAAAAAAACACGAATTAACTTCCAGTTCGATTGGGGCCCCCGCCTGATCCCGTTTCCCCACCCTTTCCTAACGTGGAAACAAATAATCTCTGGAGAATTCTTCAAAGCTGGACAACGTGAACTGTCCCCATTTCTTCCGAGGACGAAGATAAGGAGGATTTCTTGAAATGGGAGGGAGGTCACACCATCCAGCCATCCGCAACCAAGGATCTCACCTCTGGTAACACTTTAAGGATGACGCTCCGAAACTGTTACCGATGGCGCAAGCAAATCTTCTCTCCCAGAGCCTTCCTCAACCAGGGCCTTTTCCAAACATGCCCAAGCGGTTTCCTATTAGGTACCTCCGCTTGAGAGGTACTGGGGCCCCCGTAATGCCAGAGCTAGGCATGCAGGATAGCGGCATTGATAAGCCGCCGACCTTTTAGTGTGTTAGTAGAGACACCACAAAGATTTTTTAAAAATATTTTTATAATTTTGTTTTTGTTTTTATTTTTTTTTGTAGTACAAATGTTAGCACAGCGACATAATTTGAAGAAACTATGTTAGTTAAAACTGTTTCCCGCTTGATATCACAAAATATCAAGCAGAAAATACCCCAAAACAAAACACATCGCAAAAAAAGGGGGAGGGGAGAGAAGAAGTGGAAAAAAAGATCAATGAGGTACCTCGAGGTCGTAATGTTCGTACTCATCTGAAGAAGATGAGCCCCCTGAGGGGAAGACACATATGGGAAGGATAGTGTGACTAAACTGAAATGCATTGGGCATGTCCAGAAAAGAGTAGATGCCAGATTGCGCTAACTGAAATTGAAAAATAAAAGTTTATCTGGTAAAGGTAAACTTACCGATTCTTTTAATGACCGATTGTAAAATTACTATGGAATTGCTGTTCGAAGTAATGTAGGCAATCTACTCAAACTTCAACAGAATGTTATTGCGGCAATGTACTATTATTCGTCCAGTGGCAAAACGCCAATACATGGACAGTGCCATATCGGGAAAGATAGCTGGTGTTATTATCAGAGAGCACTGTCATGCGGCAAAAAGTCCAAAGAAAAGTATAATAGCTTGTCGAATGAAATTCTAAGTATAATTAAACCGGCATACTTAGAACTATGTTCTAAGGAACTTCTGTCGAAGTACCTTCATGGTAAGACACAGAATGCCAATGAATGTTTTAATGGCATTATTTGGCAGAGGTTACCGAAAGAGGTTTTTATGTGCCTTAAGATTTTAAAATCTAGTGCACTGGATGTTATCATACAGTTTAATGATGGGTACAAGGGCTGTGTTGAAATTTTATGGAAACTTAATGTAACGCCAGATTATTTTACTTTAAAATCATACAAACATCTTGACAGTTGTCGAATTTTTGACGCTGAACGTCATGCAACTCCAAATGTAAAGCAGCATCGAAAAATACTAAGAGCTCATAGGAAAAACAATTACTGTATTAGAAAGTAAAGAAGGTGTTATTTATAAATCAGGGGCATTTTAAATATATTTTATTATGTTTATTATTAAAAATTGCATTTGAAAGTTTGTTTTTGATTTTTCTCAAAATGAGTTTTCTCGTCATATTTACATATGGCAATGTAGATATCAGAAAAAGTTATTAAAAAAAATTAATTTAAATTTTGCATGTATCTTCCTTAAATAGTTTTTAAGAACCTCTACTACTTTCATGGTTGTAAAATTTATATATTTTTAGTAACAAAGGTGTAAATCGTGTATTGTTATAACTTTTTTTGATTTTTCATTGTTATTTGACTCGAAACACAATAGAAATTGTTGTAATAAAATTTTCATCATGAAAGTAGTACCAGCCCCTAAAACTGTTATGATGAATCAGATAAAATTTACAGAATAATGATATTTTTGTTTATCTTTGAGTTATGAGCATTATTCTGATAGTCAATTTATGTACTATTTTCCCTGTTTTCCACTCCAATTTTTTTTAAAATTAAAAGTAGATTATTAAATGTGCTTTTCCTAGTTTTATGTTATATTTTAGCATAAAAAATATTTTAATAGCAAATATCAATGTATTTCAAAAAAATTTCTTCGAAGGTGTACGGATACCTTAAATTATAATACTTTCATACTCAAATAATGTAGGAATTTACATTATAATAATTTCATACTCAAATAAGGCAGGAATTTAAACATATGATAATTTCATACTGAAATAAGGCAGGAATTTAAATTATAATAATTTCATTCTCAAATAAGGTAGGAATTTAAATTATAATAATTTCATACTCAGACAAGGTATGAATTTAAGTTATAATTATTTCATACCTTATTGCGAATTATTTTGTGAAATTGATACGTTATTAAAGTAGCATATTAATAAAAATTATCTTCTGTTTCAAAGTAGACTTAAATAAGAGCAAAAAAAATATAATAATGGCAGTTTCGCTTAAATAAAAAACACAGTGATCCACTAAAAGTTTAATAAAAGAGCAAATATTGCATGCTACAATTTCTTTTGCTGAAAGTATGAAAATAGAATACAATTTCTTTGTTCGACTATATTCGTCAAAGTTTTTTTAAAAAAGGATTAAAAATACAGATCTTGAAGACCAGTTTTGTAAATTGGAATCTTTCATATACTTACACATCTCGTACGGTTTTCGCTACGTAGAGATACAAAGTAAATTTGAGTCAATATCCCCGACACTAAAAATTATTCGTTAATTTATAAAATATATGTTTAACTATATGTATTTGTAGCGGCTTGCTTTATTCGCCTTTCTGCCATTACGTTGATCATCTTGCTGCGAGATCGTCTTTAAGAAAATTCACTTATTAAGTAATCCTTCCAGGAGAAGAGCTCTACATTTCTACCTTCTGCTTACAAGAATATTATTATTCGATTGATTTTTAGAAACGAACTTTAGAACTATTTATCATAGAGATAACAGCTTTTGTTGGTCTGTATTCCATAAAAGCAATCAACCAATGAATTGCATATCAATGTAAATTTTCCTTCTTATAATTTCTTACGGATTCACGTACAAATTTAAGTTGCTGTAATTGATTATATTGTATAATTGAGGAATGTCTTTTATTCACTGCAAACGTCTGCGAATCTGAAATCACTTTATTCGATTTACCTCTAAGGCAGAATTAGGTAATATTACCTCCAGACGTTTTTATTTTATTTAATAATAGAACTGTGATAAGATGTTGTTTGAAGGCGAAAAAAATTTTAATGCTTAAGGTGTTTTGGACTTGAACACGGGTTGCGATAGAGTTGAGATTAGGGCTCCAAATTTTCGGGCAAATAAATTCTACGTTCGTTTTCATGAAGCTTGAGATTCGTTTAAGGTTAGTGGGTGTTACGTTTGAGGAAACTAAATTTTATTATTTGGTCACGACCCTGAGTCCTGGAACTCTTTCTTTTATCACGGATATAGTGGGGTAACCACCTTATCGTCCATACTCATTAAAACTCCTTTTATGACCCAATTTGATACGTCTCAAAGCAAAAGAGTAAGAACTTTAATTGAAAATTTGGAATTGAGTGATAGATATCCATTTGTGTTAACCAGGCAAATGCGTGATTTCAGCGAGAACCACGTGGAAGAAGCCATTCTAAAGAACATTTGGATGAGGCACTTACCGTCTCAGGTTCAGGCTGTTCCATTATTAGGGTGAAAGGTCTTAATAAATTGGTCGAAATGTCAAACAAATCATAGTTTTCTACAAAACGCGTTAATTCTGTGTTTGATATAGGCTAGGTTTCTGATCACATCAGTCGCTGAGATGCACAATTGATAAAAATGCAACTGCAAATATGAGTGAAAGAGCTTTTTAAATAAGTTAAGTCTAATTCATTGTGAACTTCTCTGGGATCACATATCAGACAAAGTTAATCGAGATTTAGAACTAGGGATCAAAACCAGGAAGAATGGAAATGCTGGTACCATTTTAGGTATAAGGAAAAAGCAGAGTGGTGTGTGCCACCTTGTGTATTTAATCAAAAATATTTGGATCACGTCCAGGAGTAGTTAGATATTCCGTTTTTAGGGGTGAAAGTCGCTAAATCATGTGACTGATTTAAACACTCAAAAGCTGTTTTGTTATTGACACCGGTAGAGATGTTTCCTTTCATCTTCAATTATTTCTGCCTAAAGAAAACAGAAAAAGTGATTTTTTTTCTCCGTACTGCTAATGGTTTCAAAACGACAACATTCGATACAAAATTGTTGGCACTTGATTTAAGTTTAAGACGCACGTCACAAAAGCCTTTCATTGTTGGGATATAACGAAACTCGTCATCAGCGGTGACTTTTTACAGCCTTTTGTTTTGTTAGCGAACTTAAAGAAACTATGTTTTTGATTGATTCTTTAATTAGTCTTACAGCTAGGAGCAAACCTACAGTGAGTAATATCCATGTAGTGAAAAACATCATTTGTAACTTGAAATACATGGAGCTGTTGAGAATGTTTCAAGAAATTACCCTGTTTGATTCCTCTTCTAAAAACTACAATCAAGCACGACAGTATGCATTTCATCTCTTGTTAGCACAAGAACTCATCGCCTGGATCCTGCGCAACTCAGAGTTGCTAAACATTAATTTTAGTATATGTAGGAAAGAAGTAGATATTCTATGTTTATTGGCGACTTAAGGGGGAATTATACGGCCATGAATCGTGTTACTGCACCTGACAGATACCCTATTTCGAGTATTTAAGATTGTATATATATGCTGCGGGAGAAGAGAGTGTTTTCAAAAATAGGTTTGATGTGTGCATACCTATTAAATACCTATACACTCTCCAGATATCCTGAAAACTGCGATTATCACTCCTTTTGGATTCTTGAGTTTCCGTTTCTGAATTTTGGCCTGTATTCATCGATTTAGATTTTCCAGCGGTTTGTAAACGAGGTTTCACAGAGACTCGTATATTGCTTCCTTTATCTTAATGATATCTTGATTGCTAGAGAAAATCAAGTTTAGCCTAAAAACATTTGAAGGAAATTTTCACCCAATTTATCGAATACGATGTCATAATAAATATCCAAGTGTGAGTTTGGCGGAGACACATTAGATTTTCTTGAATGAACAATTAATAGTAAGGGATGTACACACCATCGGAATAAGCTTAAGGCGCGATTATCGATTTTCCAAAAACTATGACAATTAACATACACTGTTTTATGGGCCTGGTAAATTATTACCGTAAGTTTATTCCCAGCATTGGAACTATTTTGATGCCATAAAATAGAAGACTGCTAGTTCGTGCAAAGGAAAGGGATAAAAGGAAAGTTCAGTGGGTGTTGAAACTGAAGAAAGTTTTCAAGATATTAATGTGCTATGACTAAAGCAGCGTCTTTTTATCATCCTTCTGATGATGCAAAATTAGAATTAACAATAGATTGTAATGACTTCCCAATGGAAGGAGTACAGCTGAGAATCACTCCTAAGGGTCCTAGGCTTCCTCGTTCAATTTCAAAGACACTCTCGCCGGCAAGTATTTGATTTATAATCGAGAACTATTGACAGCATATAGTGCAGAAAAACATTTTAGATATGTGTTAGAAAAGCTCCCGTTTTTACCTTGTACGTGGACCATAGGTTTTTGGTTTTTGAATTTACGCAGAAATGTGAGAAACTTCACCTAGACGTTTGAGACAGCTGGATTTCATATTATCCCGTAGAAAACACGTAAGCTAAATAAAAGAACAGGAATAATCTCAACTTGAGATTTTAGTTTATTTATAAATTAATTTTAAGACAATAAAAGTATATTTTACTTTAAAATTAGTAACAAATAAGAGACGTTAAATGCAAGCATAGTAACAAGTACAATACCAAAACCTACCTATAATTTTACGTCTTTGTGAGAGGTATATATATAAATAAGGAAAAGATACACTTTGCTTCAGTCCATGCATACTTCCGATAAGATTCACAGGTTTAAGGCGCAAGAACTAATTTTTGCTCTTGAGCCATTGCCAGAAAACTTGTATCGCTACATTTCCTCCTTTTTCGAAACAAGCACCCCCCCCCTGCAGTCCGGTCTGACTCCTTGTAATAAGTCTCCTAGAAAAGTTATGAATTCCCTTTTCCATCAATTTGATTGTTTGGAGCAAAATAGGGTTTTAATCTCAAAACATGGACGACATCTTTTATCCTTCGTCGTCTCTCTCTCTCAACGGTTTTCTTCCATACTTTCTACTTCATAATTATATGACATCAAACAAAAGTCGACTAGTTCGATACGGTCCAAAATAACGTCTTAACAGCTTCTCGCACTATCCAACCTTTCGTACTGGTGTAAATACCAACCCTGTATCTCCTACCTAGTATATGACTGGTCGATGCCAATGATCATAACGACGTTTATCTTCTGCATGGGTTCAAGAATGTGGAGTTTTGCCAATTAACTAGCCTCCCCAGCTCTGGTTATTTTTTTATCAATACTTTTCTGAAATTAATTTTATATCATTTTAATCATAACTGTAACATTTTAGCGGTCTTTTTTTGTGATTACAACTTTCATTATAAGAGATTTGTTGTTGATATCTCGAGTTTTGATTGTAGTGTCGATATCGCTAATTATAAACACGTTTTATATTGAGAAAAAAAACGAGTTTATCAAGACTTTCTTTCATTATTGTTTATGCTGAATCTGTCGAAGTTTTTGTTGTTTATTTTTTTGAGAATTGAAGATAAAAAATGCCTCGCGTATAACGGTGTTGTCATTCAAAGCAAATGAACAGTAATCGTTGGTGTAGTGATGCTGATAATAAAGCTGATACTACAGAAAAAAGATTTGCTGTTTCTTCTATCAGAATTGAACAGTTATTAAATATTGAAAATGCTGATTATTCCGATACTAAAAAGTTCTTATTTGTAATTTTTATACAAATCAGTAAACTGTTTGACAAACTGATGTGCCTGGAATGTGACAAAAAAGTTCTTGCGCTCCTAAAGATTGTGTTGTAGAAACATCGAATGAAAGGCAGTTCCTGAAAGGAATTAATGGGTTACACAAGCATTCTACAACATAGAGAACGGTTACTCAGCCATCAAGAAATTTTGTATGGACATAAATATTTTGCCTTTTTCATCGAGAACATACAGCAAATGTACTAAACTTCTTCACAAAGCCTATGGTGATGCTGCAAAGACTATGCTAAAAGAAGTACATACTGAAGTACGAAATGGATATGAAGTAAGCTGCTCATGTCCCATTTGTCGACATAAGTGTTTCTTCCGATGGTATTTGGATGACACGAGGCCATACATCTTTAATTCACATTGATTGTGTCATCGATATACTTACTGGCTATGTCATTGACATTGAAATTATGTGCAAAGCATGTCGACATTGTTCCATAGCAAAAAGAGAACTTGGAAAGTCAAGTGCAGAATACTATATGTAGTTTGAAGGGCATAAAAATGAATGTGATATCAATCACACGCCGGTTCATCGGGTTCGATGGAAATGGAGTCAGCATTGATACTGTGGGAAAGATCGCAATCACTGGGATTTCGATATTCTACATTATTGTCTGATGGAAATTGTAAAACTTTCAATTACTTATCTGAAAGAAATATCTATGGAGATAATGCCAAAATAAAAAAAGAGGAATGCATAAACCATATAAGTAAAAGATTAGGTACTGCTTTACGGAATGCTGTGAAGGAATCGAGAGCTCATCCATTAAGTGGGAAAGGTTATGGATATTTGAAAGAAACAACCATAAATAAATTAACTTCTTATTATCAGAATGCCATATTAAAAAAACGAAGTGTCAAGAAGACACTAAAAGCTATATGCATACCTTTAGCAAAATCCACGCATGATCTTGGTGTAGTACTGGAATCGCGAAAAAAATTGTTTAGAATTAGACGTAAGAACCACAAATATCAGTGTGCACGTAAACTAATAAAGAAAGTAGTTTTAAAAAGAGAAGCATTAATGATAAAAAAAAGAAGGTGTTACATGTAGACTGGGATACTTTTGAGGTGCAAATAATAATGTAAATCCACATCATAATTTTTTTCATCATCAAATGTGCATGTTTAATATTTAAATTAAGGCAATTAATATAATTATTTTCATAATTTGTGTTTTTATTCATTATATATTTTCATATAAATGTAATATTGGTGATATATGAAGTACAAAATTTTAAAAATGGTTGTACTTATTATTATTTTATATTTTCCTTCATTTTTCATGTTCGTCAATTGTAATTAATACCTTGAAAAATATTATCAGTTATTAAAAATATCGGTACTTGTCTATTAAAGCGGCGCCTGCCAAATTAAGAATACGCCAATGTCGCCAAGCTAGTGAAAAGCGAAAAGCAAGCGGAGCGCGATTTTGAAATGTAGGAAAACAAATAACAAACCAATAAATAATATAAAAAAATTTTAATAATATTTTTATTTAATAATCTCTTATATGTTTAGTGATAAATCTCATCCCAACAAGTGATATAAAAATTTAGATGTTTATTATAAATATTTACATAACTTTTAGAATATCAAATCTTTATATGTTTAGTGATAAATCTCATCCCAATAAGTGACATAAAAATTTAGATGTTTAACATGAATATTTACATAACTTTTAGAATATAAATCTACATTAATGGCAATATTTCCGAAATTGTGTTCACTATTTCATAGAAAGCATTTCTTTCCCAACATATTTCCTCTACATAAATTCTGCTAGATACGATTCCAGATGATTTCGAGCCGTGAAGCGTTGTTTCTTGTTACGCCACTTTGCGGAACCCCACATTCGCTCAACATTTTGGGCTTGAACTCCCATTGACGGATCTACAAAATTACACTTATGGTTCACCGTGAAATGTGTAAAACCAGCATCTTAAAGTTCTTCAGTCTTGTACCTCTTCCAACAAACTGAATAGGTAGTGGAACCTGCTTGTACAAGTTCCAAAATTTTTCCAAGCAGTGCGTTTGCATCTCTGTTCGATATTTGAACAGGAAAGCACTCGCCATCCTCCCGGCATATTCCACCGAATATCCACTGTTGCGGAAGTACTCGACCCCTGTTGTTCTTACTCCGTACGAATAAACTTTTATCAATCTCCACAATTTTTTCGGGTCCCCCTATACGCTTATTAAATTTCAGAATAAGGTGAAGAGAACACACATCTTTCATGTAATGATTCCAATCCACTGTTGCGTCTTTTGACATATTCAATTGATTGCGACACAATTTAATAGATGTCAACTCCTCTGCCCAACAATAGATAAATCGAATAGCAGTAACGAACGGTATTCTGGAACCGCTGAACCAATTTCCAACACGGAGGCCCTTCTTATTCGAACAACTTTTAATGTTGCATCTCCAAATACTGTCTTCATTAACATCCAACTTCATTACGTGACCTCTTTTTCATAATAATGTTTTAGGTAAAAGTCCTTTCTCTTGAAAAAAGAGATGGCATCCATTTCACTGTTCTGTAAATTAAAAATTGTTAACGTCATTTTCAAAGGCAATAAAATAGATATTTAAAAAAAATGAAGCAAACGGTAACGTTAACAGGCAAGCGATATTTTACTAAAATGATTAAGTAATGTTTCTTTAGGACTGCAACCTTAGGAGATTACAACCAAACATGGCGATAAATCTTACTGCTTGGAGATTTTTCGTTTGGCGGGCACCGCTATAATGGACAAGTACCAAAATATCTAATGAAATTCTGTAAAAATGCTATTAGCTCCTTGTAGTGTTCAATTGTTCAATCTTATGTACCACAGTGTAACGGAATGGTAGAGCATCTTCATCTTCTATTAAGGCAGACTTTGACCTACCATCAAACAAAACAGCTTGTGGTACTTCCTCTAGTCCTGTTGGGTATCTGACTAGTTCTGTGGAAAATTGCAACACCTCAGCCAAGGAGTTGATCTATGGACAGAACCTCCTCCTTCCAGAAAAGATATATGAAGATATCTAGATTCAACAATGCTCTGACAACGTGGTGGGTTTACAACGTTTTTTCCAAACCTTTAGTACCACTTTCCCTCTTTGTCATGGACATTAACGAATCTACGTTCCAAAGATTTAGAAACGTATAGAAATACACTCTATGACAAATAAAAACAACGCACCAAGAAGGAGTTGGCCGATTACGATATAAATTGTTGAATGCGCAGAACATACATAGAAAAAAAACGATTAAAATTTCAGAATAATTGAATGATTTACTTCAGAATTTGGTCGTTACAAACGGAGGAAGTGAATAAGGCATTGGGCCACCTCTTGCTTAGATACAACATCTATTATCATAAAAAAATCTTTACAGTAAGATCACAAACTAGCTGTCTTTGTAATTTTAATGTTGTGGTGTGGATATTTTTTTTGATCAGAATATTTAAAATGCCCCTTTATTCCTTAAGGTTAATAGTCTCCTTATACTTAAGATTTCAAGATCCAAAAGATCTCACAAATCCAAAAAACTCCAAATGAAATTCTTAAGGTTGCTAGATGTGAATATCAGAAATCATTTAAAACATTTTATAGAATAAAGATCTTGGTAAGAAAATTATCAAAATATAAAAATTAGATTCCAAATTTAATTCTCAAAAATGAAAGCTCAATATCCTCTGAAATGTCCCCATGACTCCTCAAGGGAAATATTAACAAAATTTTATGAAATTAGATCACCATACAAATAATGATAAATATACTCTATATGTGATTCCCGCCCGACCCGGGCTTCATCTTGTGCCATCACTAGATCCAATTATTAAACACTACAAGACAATAATCAAAGATGCACTAGAACAGTCTTTACGGAATTTATTAACATATATTTACTATGACAACAACTCACTATGCCCTCCCGGGGAATATTTCTATTAACCTCAATTCAACCTACCAATAGTAATCTAACAGACTCTTACCACTAATCCTTCCTCGACTGCAACTCAGACTCTGGACCAGCTGTCGAAAATAGCATTAATTAAATCTCTTGCAACAATCTTTACTTTAACCCTCTATTTCAACCTCTCTTTCCACTCCTCCTTCCTCTTATCTATAACTTCAGCTTCACTTCAGCTTCAGCTTCACTTCTCCTTCAGCCTCCCCTCTCCTTCAGCCTCTCTCTCGCGACTTTCAGTTGGAGTTTATATAATTCCTAACTCCCGCTTCACTTCATTTCTACCTGCTTTACATAATCACGTTTCATTTCATTTCATCGAGTCTGGAATGAATAAGACAGAAATATCATCTCCAAAAACATTCTCAATTTGGAAATCTATTTCTGTCACGCCCAAGCTATGAGAGACTGAATTTAACTGGTAACCAAAAGAAAAGATATCTTTCTGCAAGGTAAAATGTTCAATCTTAATTTTTTTGCGATTCATTCTCTCAGTAAATAACTTGAGGATCACGTATCAATTAGTGTACTAACACTAATTTATACGTAAGTATTTATGAGAGTGGGTCAAAAGTATCTATTAGGTGTGGATGACTCATGGTTACAAACATTTAAAGTACTCGCTCTGGGTTCATTTTTATTTTTGTGTAATACCTCTCCCGTGATCTGATTCTCCACATAATGTGCGCAGAAAGGAACCATCTCTTGACCAAAATTTGCTCATGAGAAACATTTCTGTTCTCTTTTTTCGTTACGAATTGCTGGATTAAAAGTTCTAGGACTATCTGTATACTTAATTGAACCTCCTTTTATATGAAATTTATGATTCATTGGTATTCTATTTTCAAATTAATTAGACTAGAATCTACTTGAGATATAACAAGATGACTTCGAATTCATTCTACGAATAATTTTTAGGATCATCGTTATAATTTGTAAGCTTGTTTTTTGTTTTTATTTCCATGACCAGTTTTAATGCTAGTTCGAAAGTTTATGTATTCATCTAATTTTCCCGCTAATTCACTTGTTTTTATAAACTCTGTCCAAGAATTGATAAAATGTTGTCACATACAATAGGGAAATGGTTTTTTTAAACTGATCTATTACCATAAATTCCTTTAAATAATCCAAATAATTTATTTTTAACTGCTAATCATTCCTTAAAACGGCTACGTATTTCAAATACGAAATCAACCCATTATTCTTCGAAACTCTAACATGACTAATAACTTTTTACCTAAACGCTTGAGTACTAAGTTTAAATCCCTTTAAAAGTAAATTTTTAAGAACTTCTTTCGCTTATTACTCTGATTCCCTAATGATTAATTGAGTGATTTCTAAGGATAAGAATCCTAGCGAGTGATTAACATAATCTTCTTACTTAAACCCAGCTTGTTTGGCTTGCCCTTCAAATAAAAAAAAAAATTAAGACATATCTCTGTCTTTTAAAACAAATTTTTCCTCGAGATTTCTGTATTCAAAAGGATTCTTGTTAGCTTCTGAAACGATAATATTGCTGTCAGCTTGTGTCTGAGACTTCGTATTACTACAGATTTCGAGGCTTTATTTCTCTATATTCTTACATAATCAGTATCAACAAAGCCTCCTCTGCATTTGGGAAGAATATACTACTTGCAAAAATATACTTTTCTATTTATAAAACCCTGTATGACCTTTTTATGGAAAAATCTTTAATTTTAAGGACAACATATGGAAATGATCGATTAAGGGCTTTTGAGTCTTCGCGTTTCTTTGTTTAAAAAAAGTTTCTTTTTCAGGCCCATAGTGATCAAATAAAAAAATATTTTCGGAGCCTTACTCTTTCTTTTCCTGAAATATCTTGACAACATCCTCAAAATATTTCGCTTCTTCAAAGTATTTATAACAAAGCTACCACGTGAAGCGAAGTAAATTTGTCTTTCTCCTCATCCTTAAGGGTGTAAAAGGAGGAACAATGATCACTCATGTAAAAGAATATTCGTATCGTCGGCCAACCAGAAAAGTAGCTTAGAAATACGTTCCATAGTTCTTTGCCGGGAGCAGTGTGTCACAGAGGGGAAGGATGTTCTCAGGGAACAAAGAATTAATTTCGCGTTTTCTACTCAAATTTAGATTCTTCTGATCTCATTAGAAGGCGATGCTTCTGAGTGACACTAGAATGAGGGAGCGAAGGGAAATATCTCTCGTCATAAAAGCTCGCGTCACTTAATTAGAAAGCATCAATAATTTAAAAAGAAACCGGTATCGCCATACATAAAAGGCAAACGATGAAAATGGCTTGAATTAATTTCACGGTCAACGATTACTTCATTGATATATTTCATGTCGGATTATTTTCGAATATAGTTGTAATGTTTGTATCAAAAATAGAACTCTAATTCTATATATAACGTACATACAGTTACTCGTATAAGGATAAAAAAAATTACCTACTCGATGTTGGAGTATTTGTAGTCTATGTTAAATACAGGGAATATAAAAGTATTAACTGTATGGTATCAGAGATCCTAATAAAAGAAATAACAGATAATCATTGTAAATATATGAATTTTGCAACTGTTCGATCTGAGTAAGGATTTCTGATTGAGTAAGCAATAAATTTCTAAGCGACATTGCATACTTAGTTCGTAATACAATCCAGTCGGTATGTTTGGAATATCAATAATCTCAGGGATCTTTCATTTCTCATGAAAAAAGGGATATGTATTTAGATTTTTTCTGACTGATTGATCCGGAATGAGCTTATTAACATTAATACAACTTTAAAATTTTCCTTTTTATAAGCAAAGTGTTTTACTCACATCAAAACTTAAAAACAATAGACAAATCTGAAGTTTATCCTGTAATCTCTCTTCTTTTCTTAGAGATTATTACGTAGCAGATCGATAATCGTGTATTATCCCAGAAATTTGAATCAAGATAAATTTGTAGCTCTTAGTTGTACAGTTTTAATATATGCCTCATGAATGGAGAATACATTTGTTGCACTAAATGTAACATATGAATGAAGTTTTCTAGTAGTGGCTTCATAAACAGTAATTGCTGTTTATATCTACTCTACAATGCTATAACGGTTTTTTTTCTTTTATTGTCCCTCCCTTCGTTGTGAATGGGATCCTATCTTATATACTTTTGATAGTGGAAGGTTTTGTACAAAACCCTCAGTTGGTTAACGTGAATATCTGTTACTATAAAAGCTCACTTATTGTCATTGATTTCATCTTTTGTAACATTCTTTAGATCTTTGCATTTCAGTTCTTTTAAGATGTTCCTTTGATAGGATTTTAATAGGAACTCAAATATTCTTACAAGTAATCGCAGAAATTTATTCAGAAAACTAGTTTTTTTTAAAAAAAATATTTTAATCATGAGCAATCATAATTACGATATAAAATTGGAGAAAGAGGGATTCTTATTCATCGGATGTTACTTAATCAGATATATGTGTAGATAAAACAAATAATCTCATCGCTGAGATATATATGTAGAAAAATAAACTTTGTTGAATATATTAAACGTTATGGAAGCAATGGCGAATGGCAAATCCGGACCTCATTGTGGCTTTCTAATATAGAAAGACAAAATAATGGTTTATTTTATGACGAAAATTATAAATATAATAATAAAGAGTTGAAATTCAACTGTAAAAATTATTAAATTATTAATAGATTAGCCATCAGAAACGAGACATTTGTTTAGAAAGACACGTTTTTTTTTTCAAACTCTGGAAATTTGGTTAATATTAAAATATCCCATAACTTTTTTGAAAGCACCTCCTTCTACTTATCCAGATATAAGGGAAAACTGCATCGTAATATGGCATAATTAGTTTTGCGGGTGCAAAAAGGACTCTTTCGATAGAAATGACAGTTGAAATGATACACATGTAAATGATGATTCATGAAATGCAGATCGAGGCAATGTTGCCATCCCAGAGAATGTCATCGAAGGAATTCAAAGCCTTTTCAACGCTGCTCGAGTTTTTGTTTTGTAGACAGCAAATTATTACATGAAAGGAATCCAAAGCTTGTTGAATGAGAATCTTGGGATTCAGCTCCACAATGAGTAAGAAGAACTTACCTTCATGCCTAACCGCAGAAAAATAAATCGGTATTCAAAACAGAATATTTAAAATATTTTAAAAATATGTTTATAGAATAAGAAGTGAATGATGAGTTGCAGAAAAATAATCTTATTGCTAAAAATTGATGTTATAAATGTTGAAGAGATCTTTCTTATCAGACATATATTAATTATATATGTCAAAGTATTCATTAATTAATATACATAACTTTTTTATAATGAATAAAAAACAGGAGATGATTACATGTGTGTAAAATAAAATTTTGCGTAACAGACATGTTTGAGGAAAAAAGGACATTTAATTCCCTGTTTAACAATCTTCAAGGTACTAGATATGGTTCTATAGTTAAATATCTAAGATAATATATTTTTTTTCAGAGTTGTTTTCCAAAGTCATTCATTTTTAAATATTTTTAAATGTGGTCTCAAATTTCCTTAATTAATAATACATTTATTATTAATAATACAATTCCAACAAATGGATTCATCAGAATGCGGTTTGATCCAAAAATACTTGTTTTGAGATGGAAGCATTTTAGAATAAGTAAATTTTTTTTGTTAAATCTTTCCCCAAAAATGCTTTGTTTATTCAGACAAAAAATGCCATTTTAACTGGTTTTATCATCATATAAAGTTGCTCATGTACGTTTAATCTGTTGAGGCTCAACATTTTCTTATGGGGATGGTGTGGAATTTTAGAAGTAGGGTGCCAGCTCAGGAGCCATTCTCGTCAAAATTCTCGTTGTTCAAAATTACAGTCAATCGCCAACATCCTCTTATTTTTTCTCAGTGCGACGTTAACAAACAATCAATTCAAATTAATCTATCAATTGGTTTGAAAGGGGAGAAATGAAAACAAATTTAATCAGTTTGAATGAAAGTTAACTATGTTCACAAATGACGCTTTCTTTTTCAATGGATGCGACAGTGACCGAGTAGTCAAGTTCGTGAGTTCATGTTCGCAGGTGATGATTCTGTCCATCCGCATGTTTAATTCTTTATTACACTAAATACTCGTCGAGGATCTAATGTACATTAAATATTAATTTTCTCACGTTGGCATGGCGTCGATTGATTGATGATATTTGTTTTACTAAAGTTACACGATCTTGAGTTTCTTTAAACGTCGGTCAAGTGACGACGACGATATCTGTGCTGGTAACTCGCTGTCCAAGCTTCCATATCATAGTAACATGAGGACAATGAGTCTCGACATATTTAGTGTGCAACAGCCGCATTACATGATGAGTTTTCATTGCCATCAGGACTCACCGGGTTTGAACTCGCGATTATGACCATTCAGCAACTATGGTCGTGGAATGGCAAGAAAGTTAGGAGAGTGGAGTGTCAGTTTAGGCGTCATTACTTGGTTCAAGATGTCGAAGTCAGCCATCAATGGACTGGTGTTGCATCTAAATGAGATGGTATAGTAAACAATCACTGTATTTTTAATAGGTTGAAAATACCAAGTAAAAATTCAGTTATTTTGAAGTGGATTTATATATATATATATATATATATATAATTTTTTTTATTTGTCTTAGCCATTTGGTAAATTTAAATTAGCTACGAGCATGAAAGGTTTTGAAAAAAACACAGTCATAGATCAGTTATTGTTAATGGATTATTTTTAAAACAGAATATACTCAAGTATTATATCATATCTATAGTACACAACTGCAGTTGCGCGGGAACAGTGTAGTAAGCTCAGTAGTAGTTGTATAGTTGATTATTATCTCATTCTGAAATCCATTATATTCCACTCACTTCAACTACATGCCCCCTTCTATATTAGGGAAACAGTTTCTTCTTTTTCACAAAGCTATTTTCAAAGTCCTTCTATGACACATGTTCACATTCATCACATGATCGCCTATTCGAATTTGTTCAAATTTCAAAAATCAACGGATTCAAGGAAACCCTAACACATCGATCAATAACTCCCGAGTCTAAAATTGAAAATAACATTTTTTTTGCAAAATTTTTTTTTATTCATCAACATAACACCTTTTGTTAATCACCTTTTAGGGTGATACAATCGTTCCAACGCTTTCCAAATCTTTCCCCCTAATTTTTGCTAGAAATTCTTTTGTTGCGGAAATATGATAAACAGCTTGAATCATCGAGACTCGGTTACCCACTGAAAGCAATTGTGGCACTCCACTTGAAAAAACCTTTTTCACTTCACTTCAAAAAACCTTTTTCCTTTTCCAATCGACTTAAAATTTTGACACGTTTCAAGCAAAGATTAGTACTCTAGAAAGACCTAGTTACTGGTTTACTACGAGCGCCATCTCTGGGTTAGTCTCGGGAGTTATTGATCGATGTGTTACTTTTTACTAATCCATAGCACGTTTACTTTTCGGTGAAAAATGATTCTTCAATACATTTTCGTGGAAAATACGACAAAATAATTATCATGTTATGCAAAACTACTTAAAACATAGAAGAGTTTTTTGTATGCAATTGAAGAGAAGTAGGGAAAATAAGTTCTTCTATTATGGGATATAAAAAACATAGTTCTGAACAAGTCTTGAAATTAAAATAATGAGTAATAGGTATTTAACTGACCAAGAGTTAATCACGCTTTCGAGTGTCCATTCTTATAATCTGATGGTGCCAAACTAAACGAACGTTATTAAAATGATGTGCTTCTATCCTGTGAGTATTTCGTTGCTGATAAAGATCTAAATTTTTCGTGATAGGTGCTGCAATCACTTCATTTCTTTCAGCCATAACTCAGTGCCCAACTGATATCAGAAACCTTTTATTCTCAACTTATAGAAGAATGTAAAAGAATCTGTCACCTTTTTTGCCAGAGATATTGTTTTAAAACAATCCTCGAAGTTCTGGCGTATCTTGTGCTCAGTAACAGTAGCGTTAAAAATTAATCAAGAAGCTATTTTTAAAGTGTGTGTATATATATTTATATATATATATATATATATATATATATAAATAAAAAATATGTTGTGAAATAAGAAAGAAGTGTAATGAAATAATCATTTGTTAAATACATTTTTCTAAGTAAAATTTATTTTATTTTCAAATAATTCTGAACAAAGGAGATTTCAATAAGTTTTATAAGAATTTTGAGTTGCTATTACATTCTTTTATTTTTGTTGTATCGCTATAAAAATGATAAAAAATTTGTCATTTTTCCATAATAATTTCTCAATTCCATTCGTAAGTTGCATATCTTAACTCGAATTCTTATTCGGATGGTATGTAACACTTTTTTAAGAAAATGGCAGATAGTTATTTTATATTTCTTCTGAATATTTCCACAAATAAATAGTAGCACGTTTTCAGTCATTATTGCTATTTCTTTTCTAGTTCAATGAGCATTTCCTTTCTGTGTGTTGCATTCACGTGTGTCAAAAATGATTTTTTTCCCTAAGATTGATATTTGTAGCAATTTTTATGTATATTTCATGGAACATCTACGAATCAAGAAAGGAAGTTTTTATTTGTAAGTAAATATTGGAACAACAATTATAATCACATGAATTTTTGTTGTATTTTTGTTTCCGATTGTTTTTTTAATTAGTTATCTCTCTTGAGTTAACAAATAGATTAATTGTTTACTATCAATCACAAATAACTATATATTCAAGTAGAATCAAAATTGTTCGGAAAAATACTCCATTATCTTTTGTAAACAGAGTGAAATGGTTATTTTGATGCATTTTATGTGAGTGTTAATTAGTTATGACTCACAGTGTTTTTTTTTAAACGATTTATTTTGTAAAGTGCTTGCTGTGGAAAATTAAGCGTCCTAGATTGATAACTGAAGAAGAGCAAATAATTTTCTGATATTCAGATTTGATTTTCTCAGTTGAATTTAATGACGAAAATATACGATGTACAAAAATGTCATTATTTTTTAGTCTTGTAAACCTTTCACAGATATTCCTGTCATCATATTAGATAATTCATGTCATCATATTAGTTGATCACATAATTAATGCGACCAATGAACTTTGTCACTTAAATTCATAAAGTAGGATTTATGTTTGAATTAATTTCAAAATTTAAATACATTTCACTACAACGTGTGCTCTGTTTTCCCTAACAATGATGTAATTATAAAATATTACTTATTAACGTGCGTGTTGTGTGTAAAGGAAACTCGAGATTGTAGAGGCTCATTGGATGTAAGACAATCAATATACTACTGAAAAAAATTGTTATTTTTAGTCTTTTTCTGAGGAAAAATGAATTAATTATTGACAGAATTAAAAAAAAAAAAAGATTCAATAAATGTTTGAAAGCAACGAGTTTTGGCTCTAAAATCACACGTAATGAATAAAAAAATTTTTTTAAGAGATTCATTGTTTTATGGTGAAAAAGTTTGAGTTCTAATGCTAAATTAAATTTTTTTATTATTTTACTGTAAAAAATGTACAATTAGGTGCTACATTTTTATTTGCTCGAAAGTCATGCAATGAAACTTCTCGAGAGAAATTCTTTTGGCTAAGTTTTCTAGTAAATGCCTGTATACTATTGATGCCCTTCCATCTAAAATCCTTACTATCAGTGGAGTAATGCAATAATTCAGCATCAGTATTCTGAACACGTCATATCATTTGCCTCTATAATTTCAGTAGAGGGAACTGAAATCCACTCTTCAGTGATGCTTATGAATGGGCTCTCTAGAGATCATATTCCAGGGAAGATAATCAAACTATGACCTCAGATACAGAAATGAGGTGTTAGGTACTCACAGTTGTGTGGAGGCAGATATTTCTGCAGGAAACGCGCTGACGTAGGAATAAATTACTATGCAACACAAATGCTTACATAGGCTTTGAGAAATATCATTAGTGACATCTTTTGAACTCAAAAAAAAAAAAAAAAAAATCCTGACAATTTTTTGAACTCATACTGAACTTAAGAAATGATCGTATACTTTTACTTTGTCCGTTTTCCTTAAGATCTTGTTGCCATAAGAGGAAAATGCGTAATTTGTTAATTCATGAACAAAAAATGCATAATTCATAAATTAATTTTTTAAACATTTTTTTACGAAGATAGCAGTGGTCGTAACTTGCAGAAAAAATGTACATACACTCTGTTTTCGTTATATATATATATATAGGATAAAGTTGTTTTAGCCAGATGGAGTAATTTTTTCGAACGCTGTACTTCTTTCGATTTAAAAGTTCTAACCATTTTTGAAAAATATCCAAATAAAAACGTAGGATAATGAATACCAGCTACTTCCGGAAAAGTTTCCTTTCAATGTGTGCGAAAGCAATAAAAACGAATAAGAAATATATAGACAAATGTATGATAGGAACAATAATATTTTAGTGCACTCCAAAGTAAATTTAAAACAGTTCCTACCGATACACTTTTGGGATATCTAACTTTCGCAAAATTAGTGAAAAAAATCCGAAGCTTAGACATCAAAATGTTCAAATGAAATGAAATAAAACAATTTAAAGATAATGTTATGTTATATTTTGAATCACTTATCGGGAAACAACTCTAGTACAAATTTTAAAAATAATGATACACAAATCCATTTATTTTAGTAGTTTTCGTATCTAAAAAAAATAAATCAGTTTTCTTGAAATTAAGAAAAAAATGTTGATATTCTTTGAATTCTATTCAAATTTTTCAATAAGATTTTTGTCTATTTTATTTGAAGTGATATGTGTAACCTTTGGAGCGTCGTTAAAAGCAATGCCACATCAAGTAGATCACGTGACAACATCATTTTATTTCCTCCGATAATTCTAATCAAATGTCATTTTATACAACTCATTCAAGAATAGGTAACATTGAGCGTGATGTGCAAATGATTCGGCTTGTGTGAAAAACTATTCATGTTTTCTCTACAGCTACTGGAACAAAGACATTGAAAATCTGAATGACACACACAATTCATATTACAAACAAATCTAATGAGGTTGATTAAAATTCTCCATAGCTAAATTACTGAGGCAGCCTAAAATGAGAAAAAAATAAAGTGAGGTTGAATGGAAAAGGGTCTCTGTAAAATTCTTTACAAGGCCTCGTTGTCTTTTGCTGTGACTATGGATAGATTTAATGAAACTGTTAAGTAAAGACGAAAATGCATCTTCTCTATTCCATTCAGTTATATTTTAATATTGTTATAAATATTTTTAACAATCCCCCCCCCCCCCCAGAAAACTCATGGATCGATATGTATTCATTTTTGTTCTCAAGTCATACACAAAGTTCATCAGAATTTCAATTACATTTCACAGAAAAAAAAACATTTCAAACATATTTATTTTAAAAAGTTTTGAGCATATTAATAGAATTTAAGCTATTAGATATCGAAGCAAAAAATACTGTTTTCCTTGAAAACTTTTAAGTTTCGCCTATATATTTATCATTCCAAACAAAAAATACAATTACTGCTCACTCAGGAATAGAAGAAATATTTCTTAAGTGGGAAAAAGTTTCAAATATGGATTACTAGAGCTACTGTTAGTAACCTTTTTTCAAAGTAGAATTTCTTTCTCAATTTCAAGATATAAAAATCACATGGATTCCAATAGAAACGAGGGTGGTTCGAAAAGGTCCTATGTGGAGAATGGGGTATTTTACTGTATCCAATCATTCTGTTTCACATCACTTTTCGGGCCGATGGAACTGCCCTCACCGGAAGAAATGTGATGTGCGAGTAACGTGTTGCGAAGCGGTGCGTGATGACGAGCTGTTGCTCATCAACGATGACAACTTGACGCAAAACGTCTTTCGGATCTTGTTGAGGCTGCAATCAATATTAACCTATGAATCAGATTAAAGTTTATTTTAGCGCTTTTTAATGATGGAAAAACACAAAGTTAACATCAACTTGCCTTAGCAACGTCATTTGTCGTCCAAAAGTGCTTTCTGGACCACCCTCGTATATATATATATATATATGTATATATATATATAAATATATATATGTGTATGTATGTATGTATGTGTGTGTGCATGCGTGTGTGTGTGTGTATGTGTGTGTGTAAAATATTTATTACATTCACTAACATGATATTTTATTTTTTGGAACAAAAGTGTCCAATTCTATTGTAGTATTATTTATATAACACCACATTCAGGAATTATTATTCAAATATTCTTCAAATACAATTTTCTGCCATAAAATGAAATAAAATCTTAGATATATTAGTATTGAAAACAGACGAAGAAAAACAATTTAATGGATTTTTATGGTCGTATAAAGAGATATCATTAGTTTTATTATATTAAAACTATAAAATTTCGAATCCTTTTTTTCCTATTATATGTAATTGATCCCATCTCTTGGATGACTCATTGATTCTCCGAAACCGTTTTGAAAATAAATAAAATTCCAAATACCCATTTGTCCTCTCCGTATATTCTCCGTGTATCTCGACATTTGAGGGGGGGGGGGGGATGATAATTTCTTTTTCAAAAGGAGGATGGTCAATTTTATGGATAAAAGTTCACGGTCGGAATATCATTGTTTTTTTTTTTCACAAAGTGAGTTATTAAAAACATGTTCCATCTATAATGAATGACAGGATGACTTATTGCATTTATATTAGAATGAATGCCTTTGTTGGAAAAGTCGCATTTCATTCTAACACTGTCACCGCTTTGATGTTCCTTGCAGTTCAAAATATAACCTAAAGGAACGATAGATCCATAAAATTCGATTCTGGTTTGAAAACGAACTTCTTAAAATATGGTGAGGATAAAATCTTGAAATGTGCACCATTTTCTAAGTTGAAATACGAACAGTAAGTAAATATTTAGTGCACACAAACATTTGATATATATGCTTTCATATGTGTGAAAATATCTGATCATGTAGAAGTGATTTGACATAAAAGTTTGTAGGATGACAACCAAAGAAATCTGGATGAATACAATAAAATTTCCTTGGCTGCCATACTCTCTTTACTATAGAGAATGCGAACATTATAGCCTCATGTGGAGTGCAAAAGTATTCAAGCCAGGCTTGTTCTACAAACACATTAGGACTACAATTTTCTGGACTTAAATGCAATTTTGCCCTGAAGTTCTTGAACCAAAATCATTTGTGCAGGAACACTACATTCAAACAGATAGTTAACTATCTTAGACTCGGAACAGAACATGGAAATGCGTCTTAGTATAGAATCTCTACAAGCCGATTTGAGAGAAGTAGAAGCGTCACTGAAACCATTCATGTTAAATATTTTTCACAACACACATATATATATATACAGGCACACAGTTACTTCGAGTGAGATATTTCATAAACAGTTGTCAATAGATTTTCAATGTTTACAGAGTTGCACATTCAACCTTTCGTTAACATTGAAATGGGTCCTAATATTCTGTGCAATGCCACTTTACAAAAACAGCAATATTTTTTTTTCATGTATATACATTTGTATAAATAGATTCAAAAGGACAAGCCTTGTGTATATCATATATATATACTCCCAAAAACCCAAAGTTTTCAATTGAGTAAAAAAGGTAGATTTTTTTACTATATTGAGGACAAATCGGTAAGCATCTACCAGAAAAGAAATTGGAAAAAAAACGGAAGAAATATATTTTTACAAGGTGTGTCCTTTTTTCACACAGTTACATATCTTTCAAGAAATTATTAGCAGTGTTTTTAGCTAACATTTACACTGGAAAACACATTGACCTACAACAATAGAGAAATATGCACTACGTTAGAAAAACTTTGAATTCGGTGTAATATCGGCACATGTGCATCACACTCCACAATAGCGAATGCTAATGTGCAGTCGTCAATTGATTAAAGAAGTGTTTAATAGAAAAAGTTGATTTCATTATACAAAAGCACAAGACTATGACTATGCAAATAAATATGTTCACAATAATGGCTTTGGAAGAGAACTAAGAGAAACATATATATATATCTAAATTAATACAAATTAATAAGCGTAGAAAAGTTAAGGACAACGTAGTATTATTAAGATACTAATTAAACAATCAGTTCATTTCTAGGTATGAATTTCAGGAATACACCAAGCACTTAACATTAACACAAAATATTTATAGACATTATATTATTTAGCCAGTTTTGGAACTAGACCAAAATGAATAACAGAATTTGTATTTGTTCAAAGCCCATAAAGATAGTGGATTACACTTAATATTTACAAACAATCATAATGTTGCATAATACATATAAAAACATGAAATATTCATGATCCCTCAAAATAATAATACTTACAACTTATTTATTTTATTAGAGTATATAATAACATATAAAATATCTTTTATACAGTTTCATTATTATAAACAGCCATAACATTACCAGAGATTTCCAAAATTTTAAGTTATTTTGAATTAAGATAATATGCATTTAAGAAAGAGATTATTGGGAAATTGAGATTTATTGTTCGTTCATATATACACATATACATTTAATGTCCAAAGAACTTGTTGAATTGAAAACATGTAATTAATTTTAATCCATTTCATTAACGATAAGCAATAGTGGTTTTGACATTCTGCATTAAGAATACTAACAGAGGTAATAGCTTTCCTATCGAGATTCAAACTATTCTTTCGCGAACGTAAATAATTTTTTAAAAATGCTTAAGTGTATTAATTTGATGTAATTGATATAGTTTTTTTTTAAAAAAATTAGTTTTATTAAATAATCAATACACAACAGCGGCTAATAAATCACATATACAAAACATATTTTAAAGCAATATTTAGCAGCGAAATTCTTTCTTTTCGTCAAATTATAAACTCGTGAAAAAGAGTTATTGCGCAGAATTCAAAAATATTTCTCAGTTTTGATAAAGCGCAGTTATGACGCATTTTTAGAATTGAAATCTGAAAAAAATTGTTTTTTGTGAGGAAAGATACCCTCAAAATGACACAAAGTCGGCATTTTTGAGGGGCTACGAAATGTTTTAACTAATGTACTGCGAACAAATGCATAAGGAAACTAATAATATATAAAAATAATTTCGAGAGTTTTCATTTCTGTTAAAAAGGAAACTATTCTTCGAAACGTGACCTTCGTCTCGACACTGTAAGTGCCGTTCTGAATATGCATATTTAATATTTCATAGTAATGTATCTATAAATGTGAGAGTATAAATTATCTTCAACACAACTTTATTATCTATTTTGGGAGTCAATTATTAAGAGTCAAGTAAGAGTTGAATAACTAATCGGGAAAGACTAGGGATTTTCAAATTAATTATTCAATTGAGAAGTTTCTCTTTTTCTGTAAGGTTATGGAATATTTTTATCCTAACTAGTTCCCCACATAGAGATAATTTTGATTTCATTAAACAACTTTTAGATATTATGAACGTTGGAATGGATTGAAAATTTTTATCCCAACAATCATTTTCTGAAGGTATATTTTAAGCAACAAGAAATTTGAAAGATATTTTAGAAAGAAGCATTTTAAACGAGAAGTTAATTTTTTATGGAGAATGTATTAAGAAAAATAAAAGGGGGAAAAACGATACAGGAAATATCGCTGTGGAAAAGTAACGCAAATAAATATATTTGTATATTTATTTAATTCCATTATTTTTTGAAAATGAGAAATTTCACATGTATTTCAAAATCAAAATACTTTTTCCGGAAGCAATCGGAAAAATTAGTTTTTCTTTAGCGGCAATTTACGATTGTTACTTTTGTTTTCCATTTTCGTACTTTAAGTACATTGAGTGGGAGGGGATCCAATTTCTCTAATATGCTTTATCACTATTTTGGAAATCCTTTACCTAAACATATATATCCATTTTTTTATTTGAAAGGCTGTAAACGCAACACGGGCGAGTGATTATACATTCATAAATAATTCTTAAAGTTTTGATCTACTGGACTTTCTAATGAAAATTTAAATAAAGAAACTGCTACACTTTATAGTTTTGTGAATAAATGATTATATATACAGTAATGCTGTCCAACTTATTATACAAATTTAATTTAAAATTTTTGTTATTTTGTAAGTCTACTGAATATTATTATTCATCTTTTAAGAATTAAGGATAAATCTAAATGATGAAAAGTTTGAATACCACCTATACAAGCCTTATAACTTTCTTTTATTTGGTTTTCAAAGAACTCACGTATTCCATTTATCTAAGATCTCAAAATTTAAAATATCAGCCTACGAGCTATTTTGACATATATATGAGTTAACACCCAGAAATGATGTTCGCATCGATAGCTGATATTCTTCACTACTTCACGCAGCAATAGATCGTACAACCTTATCAAAAGGAGGAATCCCTTTTGGTTCGGTTGGTAAATTCCATTTTTCCAGGACTTTCACGGATATATCTGATTCGTAACTAGTTCGATCCTCAAGAAATAACTACTTATAGTTCCGAATAAAAGGATTTTTCTCTTATTCTCCACGGTAGTTACTGCACATTCAAAGCAAACTCTGATTGTGCTAATAGATGGCAGCACAATTCTTTCTTCGAATGAAAATGTAGTAGAATTCTCTAGTGATTACGCAAACTAAAGTTATGCGTTATAGTACATGATTTTCACTCTTAAACGTTTCAACAGATAGCAATGCGAATGTAGTTCAAATGATTCAATCATTGTAACTGCCGCCGTTCTGATTACATTCAAAATAAAATGTTCTGTGTTCTATGAAAGTTTTCTTCGAGTAAACAGTCTAGCGGTGATTACAATTTTCAGATAATAAATACAGGGTTTGTCATCCAACCTGTGGAGAATTACTTTTTCGGCTCATTTGGCAAATCTTCGAGGATTCGAATGTTCTGTGTTCGATCCTCTAACCGCGTCGTCCGCGCGTCCTCTCTTATTAATTATTTTGACAACTGTTTCAGATCTTGATATGTATATTGAGAGAAATAATGAAACTGTGTGCCAACAACTCTCTTTCGACAAAATGTAGGAATTTACTATTAATCTGAGGAAATACATCAAATACCTGCACCGCTTCAAAAGAGTGAAAAATATAATGTTTAACAAATTCTCTCTCTTTATATATATGTGTCGAATATTCAACTTTCTTTTTCTCCTGTTTTTAACCGAGTTTAATGAAACAATCAAGTAAGTAAAAGTATACTAGTTAAATTATAAATATATTTTGCTGATTAAGTGAAAAAATAAAACCAGGGGCTTGCAGTTATTTCCAAAGTGTACAATAAAAAAAGGAGGGCATAAACGACTTGAACAATTGACTTCACAATAAGTTATAAAGCATTGATTCGGAGAATAAAAGATACGGAAAGCCCTGTGAACTTCGCCATTATAAGTAAAAAAGAAATTGACTTCTTTTTAAGAGGATAAGTTCCGCTATTAAACAATGTTAATTCTAAATTTAGAGCTTTGAGAGATTCTTTTAAAAAACTTTTCTATGTTTTCTTTCATTCTTTTACGTTAGTTCCTGAAAATAAAAAACTTTAATTTTAATTAAGAAAGCGATGAAGTATTATTTTATGTAAATTCTGTAGCTGCCGGAAAATGAAACGCAACCCTGGAGGTCACAATCGGTGATTCCTTATTTTGTTTTCAGTTGAGTTTCTTCTATAGTATATGATTAATAAATATTTCTAGTAAGGGTTTTATAATAAGTTATATCGTTTGAAATCAAATAACGTTATTTATTCCATTGTACTTTGAATTTTGTTTGAAAAAAATGAGGTTCTATGTATAAAATTAAAAATTAAGCTTGTACATATGACCGCAGAGTGGAATGGTAAACGCAGATCAGTAACTATTTTTACTTTTTATTACAGTTTTTACCTGAAAAAATAAGGTTTAAAAATACTTTAAAAATATTGCGCTTTTAGACTAGAAATTAGAAAACTGAAGTAAAAGTGTTACTTAGAGAAAAACATTCTTCGTAATGCATATTAAGGTTTTTTTTGAAAAAATTCCAGTCTTTTCCAACTATGAAAAGCGAATAAATGAGATACCAAAGTAACGATAATGTACATCATTCTTTCGAGCATACACATACAATTTAAATTAGTAATAATTTATCAATGAACTCATTTCATTTGATCGAAAAATTCGAATTCAAAACTTATAAGCGTTTTCTAATGAAAACGTAGGAAAATAATGTTTCTATTTATGTAATTTAGTTTTCATGGATTCCTTTCGAAATCCGTAACATATAGAAGAAAACGATATCATTTTATATTATTTCATTTAAAAACATTTGGTGCTTAAAAACAAATTCAAAAATAAGAAAAGTAAAAAAATAAGGTTAAATCTTACCAAGAATACTTCTTTGGGAACATTAAAAATAACACAACAAAATAATGCTAACTCTTTTATTATAATTTCACATATAGGCATTCTTTCTGAAATCTTGTAAAATATTGCTGTTGATAAAAAAAAAAAAAAAGCATAGTTAATTTAAAAACTGGATATTTAGCTTCAAAAATAGCTGGAGTAGGACTAGAAAAATTTTAATTGGGAACACCTTTTGTGAGGGATTTTATATCCGAAAATCAAGTTTCAAATGAGACAACAAAGTGTCATATGTAAGAAGTTTCCAAAAACGATAATGGAACATTTGAAAGTACGAATAACTCTGAATCTCTCGAAAAAAAAAATAAATCCCCCTAAAATCCTACATAATTCATACATTTCAATAAAAAATGTTGTTTTCTGATAACCTAAAGCCGAATAAAATGTAATAGATATTTTTTTTTAGTTTTGTGTAGTCAAGTTTTTATAAAGACATACCGAAAATAATACATCAATAGTTCGATGTCAAAAACGCTCAGTATCCTCTCCGCTCAAGAATATTTTTTTATTAATAGCATCAGAGGCATTCTTTTCCCGGTAATGCACTGGAAAAATCAAACACAGCAAACTTATGAGTTTTTCAATCCCCAGCCGGTTTCTTTCACGAGTTCAAAAATGAGGTCTTCTCCTTTTTAAGACATTAATTTAATCTTACAAATTGCCTTGAATAAATACTTCCGGAGATAGCGCTCTAAATGGAATTTTACTTTCCAGACTTGAAGATAAAATGTTTGCTATTTCTAATCTTTGGAAGTTAAAGGCTGATGAATTAAATTAATTAAATTTTCGCTTGTATGTATATTAATCAAGTCAGACTAAAAAGATGATTTTCACATTGTCATTATTCCCATGGTTTTAACTTTAAAAAAACTAACGGAAGGAAAATAATTCGAAGGTGTTTATATATTAAGTGAGAATAGAAGCGAATTCTTTGTACAATTTATCAGAAATGTTTTATTTGAGAGAGTAATTATGAGAAAATGAGGCATTGTTCAAGGAAATGAGACTTAGTAGGGTTTTATGAAACAATCAATAGTGGAGTAATAAGCATCTATGTATGCACGTCTCTTAGAAAAAAGTTCATTAAATGACAATGCATATTTATTTTAGATGCAATGATTTTTTGATAACAAACAAAAGGACATTTTCAGTTTTTTAAACCTCTACTCTTTTGCATTCTTCTCTATAAGAATTTATAAGCATTGATACTGTGGGTTTGATGAAAAAACAATCTTGTAGTGTAAGGATGTGTCGCAACTGTTATAAATGAATAAAATCGTGATTACTTTGAAAAGCAGAAATCGCATTCTCTGAATCAGACCCAAGACTGGTTCTCCACCCGTATTTTCAGAGATTTCTAAGGGTTGCCATTAAGTTTGCTTCATTTTGAAAAAAAAAAAAAATCAAGGACTGATAACACAAATCGATTATGAAAATCAACCAATTTTATCAAAAGAATAAAAATGAAGGCACTGTGTTGAAAGGGATTTCTTCGGAATATTTCACAATAAATCAATTACTCTGTTGTCAACATTTTTTTCATCTTTCAGGAACACATTATAGTGACAACTACGTGTAATAACGGAAGGATTGAAATTTTCACACTTCATGAAAAAGAAATAATGAAAGCTACCATCTTATTCAATGTAAACTTTGGTTAAGTTTTCATATGCACATTCAAGATTCTCGTTTTACTTTGTCCTCCTTGTATTTCAAGAAAAGTTGCCCTGAAAAATATCCTTCTCTTCTCTTAAAAGCAATCTGTGTTAAAATGAATAATTAACCATCATCCATTAAACATCAACTTATATATCGACATAATATCTTTCATATGAACCTGGATATTTTCCTGCAATGAAACGCTAGGAAACAAAATTTGAACCAAGCAAATGAATGAGGCATTGCTGAAAAGAACGTTTTGCTGAATAAGGAGAATTAGGAATCTGAATATATTGATTTTTGACCAGGGGAAAGATGGGCAATTTCAGCACGTTGAAATGCTTAGCAGACATTGAAAATTGATACAATAATTCGTATTTCAGTTGCCATAAAGTAAATTTCTTTACTTGCCGCTTAGCTTGAAATGTGTTACACTAACAATCTCTCTTCGTTCCAGCGGTTATTTGTGGAAAAAAAGTAACTGACAAGTTTTGAAACTAAAACAACTTTCATTCGAAGGTGTGTGTAATTACTGTATATACTTCTGTATATACTAAAACAGCTATTATCATTTTCTTACGATCTACAAAAGGATTTCACATTAAGTGTTATATGAATTCAATGATCGCTATTTTTATCATTTTGTAAGTATTCGGTATATTAATTGTTTATTCCAAACACTTTAATTCTTTTTCTTTATAAGTAAAAAGTATGCTCTTATGTTTAGAGGATTTGGAAATGCCTGAATATTAAAATCTAAAGTTTATTTTTAAAAACAGTCTAAAAGCTATTGAGAGATAACTTAAAATATTTTATTCATTGAAAATATTATTTCAATATGAAAACAAATGAGTAAATGGTTACCTGCATGGGTCTACTTTTTTTTTCTTCAAATATTGGGCAATGCCTTTGAATGCGAGAAGAAAAAATATCAATCTAATATCTTAACAAAATCAATGTATATTATCGAATGAAAAATTAAATATGTTTAAAAACCATGTATGAATTTCTAAAAAGTGATAATGTGTCAGTACGTATTATTTATGATAACCTTATAAAATGTCATCTTTTCCATTTTTTCTATTCTTATTACATGAATTTCGAAGAACTTTCTGATAATCAAACTAATATGATTAAAGTACTCAACGCGTCATAAATGTTGAATATTATTTGAATTTTGTACTATGTAGGGGAAACCGTGTGGTGCTAAGCAATATGGTGTAAAGCAAAATTGTTCTGTTACTAAAAAGAAATGTAAATGATGTTAAAGGATGGATTTACAGGCACTTGTTTAGCAGCTGTTATGTGGAAGACAACATATTTAAAAAGAGAAGAGAGTGCAGAAAATCGTTTCCTTATTTTTTTTCCTAATAAAAAGTGTGTTTGTAAATTCTCCAGAGGTGTTTCGAAGTCCATTTACTTCAACAGAATTTTTTTGAAAGCTCTCCGGAAATCTCTGTTGAAGATTGTGTAAATGATGGGATTTAAAGCCGAATTACAATACCCTAACCAAAAAGCTGTTGCAAAACCAGTGGGTGCAATATGGCATCCGGAACATAAAGCTTCCAAAACATACAAAACAAAGAAGGGCAGCCAGGCTAAGATGAAGGCTGCCATGATAAGTCCTAGGATGAGAGTTGCTCTGCGTTCCCTTGCCTTGGCAAGACGCCTCTTCTGTCTTTCGGCGTCTGATGGCAGAGCTCGGGCCGCTAAATGAGAATGGGGTCTCAAAGGCAGACGACCTTTGAGCCGGATCTTCTTCTTTATGGAAGCCTTGTACATGTCACTACTTTCTAGATCGCTTCCTTTGCCTGCGCTGTCTGATAAAGATGCGCTTGAGCCGAATCCAGTTGCCCTTTTGACTGATGTCCTGCGGACTTGTTGATGAAAGAACCGCGGAGATGTCGATTCGGCCAGAACGACGGCCACCATGGGCAGTTTGCTCGGCGGGGACACAATGCCATCGTTGGAGTATACATTCAAGTCGGATGAGATGGTGAGTCGTCTAGGAACAATAGAATGGGTGACGTGCTCCTCGAATTCGTCGTCTTCTTCATCCTCCGCTTCCCGAGCCTGGTCATCATCTTCATCGCCATCATCTTCATTACCTTCTTCGGGAATTCCGTCAGCCACCGCTGGGGAAATTGAAGGACCTTCCGATGAAAAGAAGGGAGGAGGAGAATCGGACATTTCCTGGGAGGCTTCTATGATGATGTGGGGCATATTTGAAATGGTGGGGGCAGATGGACTTTCTCGTTTGCTGCCATTCACTTTGGGGATATCTGGAAATCTGCAAAGAAGAAGAAAACAACAATTAATGAACAAATGATGACCTAAATTTGTATCGGCTTTATGATCATTAAATGCAGACAAAAGCATAGACAACTATATTAAAAGCATGAATGTGTAAAAAGATTTCCAGATTAAATATAACCTCAATCAAGAGATTGTTAGAAAAGTGATCAGATATCAGAAGATGAGTTAATATGCAAAATATTTTTATTTGCACAGAAACTAAAAAAAAAAAAGCAATCGAAGCGCCTTAGGAAGTAATTAAGAAATTTAATTCACCATCCACGTGAAACGGGCTAAGATTTTCGCTAAGACTATTTTTGTTGTTATTCCAGCTTGAATTGAAATAACTTTTTTTCCTGCTCATTGTATGAATACATATTGAACACTTAGTGCTCTGTATCATTAACTCTTGAGTTAAATTCTTTTAAAGTATATGAAGTTTTCTTATCAGATGAAACCACATACTATTTTAAATAAGGATATTTTCATCGTGATGCATCCACATTAAGGCATTCGGAGAGTCAGGATAGGAAGGATAATAATCTCTATTAAGATATTTAACTGAGCTAAAATTTCTGTTACGTCTTTAAAAGATAACAAATATCGGGTGGTATGTTTGTACCTAAAGAAATGTAAATCTCTAAATCAATGTACGGGTTTTCTGTATTGATTGTTTATTAATGTCACACTTAAAAGAATGATTATTAGGGTTATTGACGACAAACCTTGTAAATTTGAATCACAGTAGACAAGGACTACACCTGATTTGACATTAATTAATTTAAATATAGGAACATGAGACTCACTTGAAGTTCGAAGTTATTTTGATATTACGTGAGCAAAAAGTTATCAATGAGCTTTTACCAACTTGACTAAAAATGATACTGGTTATGAATAGTATAAAACAATCCAATTGCTTATTTATAATTTGAATATGATAATGTGCAATTGAAATTCGTTATGTCTCAGTTTTTTAAAGTTCAGCATTACAATTTATATGTTTGTTATGTGTTATTATACAATATTGGCTTCATGTTACACTTATACAACAATTTAAATTACTTTACTTCCTTTTTAGATTTTTTTCTTTGATTTTCAGTTTGTCTTTATTGTTAGACTATTTGACTAGTATGTGTTTTAAATATGCTTATATTTAACTAAGCCTTTTAACCTTTTCTTTTGCTTACATTTTATTTTTGTTTAAATTTAGTTTCAAATACCACACAGACTTTATGCATGATACTCTGTATATACTTCTATATCTCTCTCTATCATTATATTATCATATCTATATCTTTCCTTATATCATATATATGTACTCTATCTCATCATATATAACATATATGTATGTATATCATATGTATATCCTTATCATATGTATATAGGGAAGCATCAACTCATGTTCTTAACAATATCCAATATCATGTTATATATATATATATAACATGATATTGGATATTGTTAAGAACATGAGTTGATGCTTCCCTGCACTGGTTTTCTTAAAAAGGAAAGGATGCATTTACAGAGAAGTCATCAGGTACTGGAAGCATGGTTAAATATCGATAGGGAAGAAAGTTACGGATTTTTTCTTGAATTTTTGGTGCTACGTTACACCTGATCAGAATAGGTATTAATACGTCGAGAATAGGAGAGAGTCAATCTGCTTTTAGAGTCTGCCTTTCGAGTGCTAAGTAATACTATGGAGCTTTATGCACAGTGAGAACTATTAAGATCGGGAGTTTAATGTTATTATAAGCTGTATGTGTTTGTGTTTGTTCAAGTGCAAGTGCTGTATTTGTTCTTATGCCTGTGTCACTAATCTGGACAAGTCCTGTATTTTCTGTTTGTGCTGTTATTGTCCAAGCTTTGCTATCTGTGTGTGATCCTGAAGATTGTGAATAACGTATCATTTTTTGTTATCCTCCGAGTTAGACTTGATTTCCCTCTCCCACACCAAGAAAAATTTTCATAACAATATATATACACTTACATACATATATATGAGGATGTTCCATAAGATTAAAACCTGTTACTTTGTAACGGTTTTGTTAGGTAAAATGTTAACCACCGAAATGCTTCCCCGCGAAATGTCAGAAGAATTTTTTTTTCTTTTGAGAGAGATTTTACCTTCCTTTTCTAGTTCCCCAGCCAACAATCCTACTGAATGAAATTCTGCAGTTTGAAGCGGAGGGAGGGAGGGACTTCCTTGAGTACAAGCAAGGTGGAAGCAGTCAAAATGTAAGGTAGGGATAGCGATCTCTTTGGATTGCAGGCGTTTTAGTAAAGTAACTGGATTACTTAGGGGAAGATACAAAGTAGAAAATAATCTTTTGTACATTTGTTTCACAATTTTATTCTTCAATTCCAATTAAAAGAAAGGTAATTATGAAGGAAGAATTTTGTGACCACACGCGTGTTTTAACTAAAGAAAAATATATAATTGATTACCAAACTTTGTGAGAAACAAATATCATATTAATTATACTATAAAAGGTTCTTCTTTCCGAAAAAGGCAGAAACCACTGTTTCATGTCGCTGTACATATTCTATTTTTGGAATACATTTCAGTTTTTAAAAAAATTACTTTAAGATGAACATGAATTTTGAGGGTACATTCTCTCTTAAAATGCAACTAATCAAGGGATTCATATATACCTTCACTAAAAACACTTGGGATAAATGTGTATCGTACTACATTATTATGATTTTCACATGATTCATATTTGCTACATAATTAAAAGGATTTCATTTAATATAACTTTTTGAAAAAAAATCCAAAATAATCGAGTCAAATATCACAAAAGATATTTTTAAACCAATGCTTTCATCCGAAAGAATATTTTTTTGAATTTTTTAAAAAAAATGATACAATATCTAACAAACTTTATGTTTTCATTCTAATAATATAATAATAAGAGAGTTTGAATCTAATTTCTTCTATAAGGGATTTAAACCATCCAAATCCTAATTACAGAAAACCTTAATAAATTTTCCACACATTTTTTTTTAAAAAGCTAAGCAATACATTTTATATTATAGCTGTTTTATTCATGACTAAATCTTATTTCAGCACAAATATCAGTGGTTGTACGTTTTATCTGCTTAGACTTTTTTGGAATATATACACAGAGATCTGATTCTTATAATCTAATTAAATTTTTACAAACTCATTTTTAAACTACAAGTTGCAGTAAATGTACGTATACTATATATGCAGGCGACTGTAAGTCGCCTGCATATATAGGAAAAGACCATATAAGGAAAAGACCATGACTCCTGAACTCCATAGTGAAATTGACGATGTGTAAGAAAACTAGCGCTTTATGGTTTCCATTACAGCATCGCTTAGCGGTTCACCTCTTGCTCTCCACCTACGCATTGTATGGAAAAAAGTTCTTGTTTTACTGTTTTCTGTCACCCCTTAAAGTTTTGCCCATGAGTTTCGAAACATCCTGAAGATTATGTATGTTAATATCTATTACGTCATCATTAGAACAGTAATTTCAATTCTCTAGAAAAGAAAAAAAATTTACATACGTCTTACACGCCTTCTTAACATAAATCTTTCACCACGAAGTCATACATTACAGGACATTGAAAACACAACGCCAATAAGGAATGGCCAGGAAGGGATGAAACTCGGTCAACAGAGAGTCGGTAACGAACATTAAGTGATCTTTATTTCGAATTGATATGAATAATACGGAGTGAGAATAGCATCGGCTCAGTAGGTTGTAAGACCATCATGGACGGCAATACACGACGCAACAAGTATAGGTACACATTCAATGAGAGTACGGATGGTGTCCTGAGGAATGGCTCTTCATCCCTTGTCAACCATTTGCCACAGATTGTCTTCTGAACGCGGTAGTGGCAGGATATGCGAATGACATCCAATCTCATTCCAAATGTGTTCAAACGGTGTGAGAGTAGGAGGGAATGGTGGCCAGGGAAGAACCTTGCACAGCATACTGGCTGATGCAGGTATTATCCTGGTGATAAAGGGCACTGGGTACCCCCTGAAGGTGGAGTGTCACCGACCATAACACCTCAACAACCTATCATTGGGCCGTCATAGTGCCCTGAATACGAATGAAATTTGACCTGGAATCGTACGCGATTGCACCCCAAACCATGATGCTACGTTGTCGTGTGGTGGAGCGTTCCATAATTCTTGCTAGATTGGACCTGTCTCCACGTTGACTCCACACTTGTAAGTTTCTATAATCGAAGCGGGACTCATTTAAGAACAAACCCCTGTTCCATTCCGTCGTCCACATCGCACGAACCTGGCACCATTTCAGAGGTTGGCGTCTATGCTCTGGGGTCAATGACAGTCTTCTTAATGGACGTTATGAATGCAGGCCACTAGCAACCAATCGTCGAGAAATGGATCTGGTTGACATGAGAACATCTAGAGTGTCTTGAACAAGCTGCAGAGTAAAAGTAGAAGTGGCTACCGGGTTCTCCACCACTTGTCGGCTGATGCGTCAATCCATGCGGGCTGACTTCACTCTGGTTGTACCGGCACTCCTCAAACTTGCCACATTTCCTTATTCCAACCATCTTTGCACAGCCGGTACATTATGGGCGCGTAAAGGTGTGTGTCTACTGAGATCTGCCGTATGGACCAGCCCGACCTTCTCAGTCCGATCACCATGCCTCTCGTGAAATCTTCTGTCTCCTTTGACGATGATCTGGCATTATCTGCTATTACACTCGTCCTCTGAGACAAGAATAAATTTTCTAGGATGATTTCTCTAGCAGAAATAATGGCACTAAAATTGAACATTCTTAGGTTACTTCCCTTATATCTTATTCAACGTGCTCAGGAGAGCTGCGTATTTCTCATCATTCACAAAATTCGGTGACGTACGTCTAACCTGATATTTGCATAATTTTCTGGCTACTCCATCTTGGTGTTGTGCCTTTTCAATGCCGCGTTATCTGAATGCATTATAAAATATGTAATGTTTTTTCAAACGCGTAAGAATAATCTCTTATAAAATTAACTAATTAATGAGATCCATTGATAGCGAAAAATGAAATAATATTATTTACAATTTCATATATTTTTGGAAAACAAAGTTTAAATGGATGAAAAGATTTGAAACAGATCTTCTCACACACACACCAGATACCCAAAAGAATGAGCTCTATGGACCATGAACCATTTCATAAGACCTAGTATTGACAAGAATAGTTAGTTCTTCAGTCCTGAGCAATACTCTTCTCAATTCAGATGACTCATTCATTATATTAAAGGCACGCAACAGCATTACTCTTTATCAAAGTGAATCACATTAAACTACGACCTTTCTGAATAATTCGAATGGGTTGGAAACTTTTTTTTTTGAATTAATGGACAGTTTAAAAATAAATTTTAGAATTCTATAATCTATACATGAAATTTCCTTTGTGTCTTTACAGGGCAATTAGACATTTTTAATATGTTTTAAGTTATAGATATCCCAAGAGTAATCTTCGAAAATTTTTGTTATTGGAGCCAGAGCATTCAAAAGTATCATCCGATTTAAATGAAAGAATTGAAATATTAATACAATCAAGTAGCAGAAATTTGGCGAAGAAAAAGGACGAAATATTCATTGATAGTTAGATTTATTTTTTAACTTTATGGAATCCTTCGAGTTAGGTTTGCTATCTAATTAAGGAAATATAATAAAAACGAACTCATTAACTTCATGGATTGAAATGGGATGCATTTGATCTTGAAGTCTCTAATTTGAAGAGATGCTGTTTAATGTACATTATCTTCGTTTATCTATTATTTGATATTTGGCTCGCATCCCAACCGAAGTGCAAAATGTCGCGTATTAAAACCTTACACAACTGGGTGATTTAACCGTCCCACTTTGAACAATTCACGATTTTCATAAGTATTGTATTGGAGTCGCGATCATCCTAGGAAGAGTATTTGTATGCATTTAATATGTATAATTAGGAGTAAACGCATTCTAGTTATTAACATGATTAAATTTCCCTACTTATCCTACCAGAATAATAATTTAAAAAAAAGAGTTTGAACACATTCAGATCAATTAGATTAAGTGCAATTTTTTGACAAAATGAAGCGAAAATGGACTTCAAACCTTAAACCAGATTATATGATAGCAAAGATGATGCAACGAAGATGATATTAAAAAAAATTATTTTTGAAGGTTGAAATTTTTTAAATAAAACTACGTTAAAAGTTTATTTTAAATTGTGATGATAATTGTTGCTGCTATTTTTATAGAATAAACTAAATTTGTCCTTATTTGTTCAAAATGTACTTTGTGTATTTCAATAAGTTCGTACTAGTAGCTAGTACCATTTAAGTAATAAACTGGTGTTCACCCAATCTTTAAACATGTATGCAACAACCAGATTTTCAAAAAACTTTTCTTAGATTCCCTATAATTTGGTACTATTTATTCAAAGTTACTCTTTCGTGGGATTGTATCTGAACTTTATAACCCTTAGTTCTCTCTTTCCTAAAAACTGTAAAAAAGACCCAAAACAAATTTATTCTAAACAAAAGAAAGGAAAGGAAAAAAGTTGAGCTGTAACTGATAATGACAAAATCAAAGAAAAGTATCCTTTGATAAGAGATGTAAATTACAAAAATAATAAACAAAAAGAGTTTTCTTTTAAATAATTGAATTGTAGCTGTCAAAGAAAGTTTGTCGAAAAAAGCCCTTTCAATAAAATATTTTCCTCCCTTATTTAGTTCAAGTCGCAGGTATTTCTACGATTTCGGAACAATAAAAAAGTTGAGGTATGTCAAGAAAATCTTATGGAAGTGTGTGCTGCATTTTTAAAAACTAATAATAGAACAACTGTTTCCATTTTGATAGCTTTCTAATCCTAAGTATTGCAACAAAAATATTGGAAAACAAAATTTGGATTGATTTCTCTTTGGTGCAAAAAAATAATCTAAGAATTTGAAATCTACGTCCTCCTAACTCTTTTCTTTCTTTACTACCGTTCCTCTCGCTATCCTAATTTCGAAAATATCCACTCAAGAAGAAGAAACAAATGCGTGTTTATTCGAGTCTATTTTCAAGAGAAAAAATGTTTCTTTCAAAGGAGACCTAACAAAGAAGGGAGGCCATTTGCATATTAATAACAAGAAAATGAAGGATATTTAAGCCATTCATTTCTTTTATCCTCTATTCACAACTTTTTTAAAAGTAAAACAATATTATGTAATTCTCATAATTTCGCGCTGTTTTATATTCTATCAATGCACATTAAGTTTTTATAAGATTTGACGGCTTACGAATGTTGAAAAGTATTATTTGCTCGTCGTAGTATTATAAATAAATGTCATTCGAAAACGATATTGTTGGAAAAAGTTGAAGCTCGGAAAGATACAAATTTTATATACGACTCCTCGGCACATTATGTCAAATCCTCAACACATTATTTTTTTCATGCCAAATGGGAAATTACTCATCTCTAGGGCGCTTATAGTAAATATGCGAAGCATGGTAAGAAATCAACCTCTTGGATAAATATCTTAAAAAGGTTCATGTATGTTTGTGATCATAAAATAGAATTGTTAAGTAAAAGCAAGGAATTCTAAAAATGGCTTCAAATACTGAGAAGCTGGCTCTGAGCAATCACTTTAAATCTGTATCAACAAAAAAGATCTACTGTGTTCTTCGGAAGCATTTCAGAATCCAATGTTACGCAGAGGCGTGAATCGTAGTTCGATTGAATTCATTTCAAGTTATCCATTCAAAACATTTGTGTTGCCAGTTATAAAATAAACTGGATTTATAACAGGTTTTAATTTCTTTCGCATCTTTTTCTTGATTTTTTTTAAAATCGAGTCTTTGTGAATCAATTGATGAAAGTTTTGAAGAAATGATAATAATCACATTTTAATTACACTTATACTTGTACATATATTTTAATATTCTTGATTTCGAATTCTTTACTGAAAATTAAAATCACTTTATGTAATAAAGATGGAAAGAAAATATAAACACACTAGCTGTGGAAGACCATATTATTGGCTATTGTATAATGCGTAATTTCAAATACCTTATACTACGTTTCAAAAACATTTACTGAATACTTTAGACTGCCTACAAAACACGTAAATTCTCTCTCTCTCTCTTTATATATATATATATATATATATATATATATATATATATATATATATGCATATATATGTGTGTGTGGTTGTGTGTGAAGCATTGGTAATACTTGTTGGTCAAACATCTCAGTAAAATCAAATTCGAAGACATGATGATAGCACATACTATTAAATATTACATAAACCATCAACTAATAAAAATCATTATTATACCATATTATCGAATGCAAATTTAGTTCGTCAGGTTTAGTTTAGTTTTCTTAACTTAAAATGTATGCTGTCGAAATGTTCAATTGTCTCACTTTTCTTCAAAAGTAAATCTTGTGGTTAAATCTAATTGCATATTTTGAAAAGTATCGCTTCATTCCTCTCAGATGACAACGCTTTATTGATTTTCATTTTCATTAACATTTTGAGTTTAAGATTCGGCCATTATAAGTCATCCAACTTTGAAATGTCCCTTTTATTCCTAATCCAAAATGCGTGTATTTGGAATGCATCAATATGCGCAGGCATTCAAATGAATCTTAGATTATTATCACTATTCTAAACTACTGAGATTCACTTGTATAGGATTCCTTTATTTACGGAAGGAGACAAGGATTAGGTCAAGGCACCGTATAAAAAAATCTTTAAGAAAAATATTCGACACTGAATTTTCCCCAATCATTCTTCATTGACTCAACTCCTGTCTGATATTCAGTCAAAAAATGAATAACTGAAGGAGGCTTTCATTGTAAGAGTTACAAGGCTCATCTATGGCACAACAAAAGTCTAAATCAAATTGACAGTAATCTTCTTACTGAGAATATTTTCAAACGTTTTAATAAAAACAATGAAGAAATACTTTTGTTTTAAGTTTACGAGTAAGATGTTTGATTTTCTTTAAACAACGTAATTCTATTTTCTAAAAAGGCAATTAAAATAAAAGTGTACCATGAGTTAAAAGGAATTTGAATTGGACACAGATCAAACTAAATGAAGTGCACAAGAGATCAGCTGAAACGAAATGAATGATTCGAAACAATCTATTGAGAGTGAGCTCAGCGATCGACATAGAATAATGTAACTCGCGGGTTTCTTTGGCAGAGTTTTTTCAGAGTCATCTGTAACGAATGATATGAATGTAAAAAATGTAGAATTGTTACTAAATTTTTCTATTTTACTTGTACACGCAAAGTTACATATTAATGATTGCTATACAAAAGAATAATTGTTAAGACAACAGATAAATATTTTTTGATTCAATCACAATAATAATTATAACATAACTTTTCATTGAAGGCCTAAATTTATATAGTCAAGTGATGTAAATTTGATCACATTTCGTGTTTTCTTCATTTTTTTGGAGGCCCTCACTAAGGGGCAAGTATAATGATATATAAATTATTCGATACAATTTCCTCTATCCGATAAAATTTAGTAAATCCTTTAAGTATTCATACATATATACAGATCCCCTGACATGCTGTAAATAATGCATTTTCTTTTGTATGGTGATGTTTTGTATGGTTTTTCTTTTGTATGGTGAAACGTATTTCGAATTTCTTCCCATTTGTTTTTCGTTACGTCATATTAAGTATGTGCTGTTAACGGAAAATATATTTCATCTATAAAAAGAATACCTGTGTCATCGGGAGTAACGTAAAACTTTTTTTTTTTTTTTTTTGAGAGCGATGGAGCTTTAACTTTCGTTTTCCTAAATTTATCAGAGTAAAAATCAAAAATTTTATTCAATTTTAAATTAGTTTATGCAAGAAATTTGCTGTAAGAAACGTTGTAGAATTTTCTTATAAAAAATATATTTTTGTACAAATTAGGTTGAATTCAACAGTTGAGTGCAAACTGTTCTTGTTCTAATAATTTTGAATGACCTTGTATAATGTATTTAAATATAGAAAAGATCAATGGATGAACCGAGAGCCATGTAAATGATTCATTTTATATCGTTATACTTCACTTCGCATTGAAGATTTATTAAAACATATAATCTTACATAGATAAAGAAATAGTGAATGTATGCTGTTAGTGAACTTCTGGAGCCTTGTTTTTAATCTTCTTTCTTTGATACAATCGCTGATTATTCTTGACATCGCTTTGGATGGATGCAATCTATTGAAAGGGAGCTCATTTTCAACTGACCATTTGAAAGAGAATACGGTCTATCTAAATGGAAGAAAAATAGGCTTCAATGGGCCAGGAATTTTTGCTCGCTTTTATAACTTGTGGGACTGACATCACCGAGAAAAGATTTTCCTTCAGAAGGTATTGATTAGTCTCGAACTTACGACACGACGGTAAGTGACGAAGGTAAAGCACTTAGAATCTCAAAATTTATTTTTATCTCATCTGACAGAATAATGATAAGTTTAGGAAGAAATGTTAGCTTCATTTAATAAATGAAAATATAAAACGGCACTTCTTTTCACCAACCCTTTCATCAACTTTATTATTTCTTAATAATTTCAGTGGATAATCATAGAAATAAAGTTCGTAGAGTTGCAGAATCAGAAGAGTAGCGTTATGATCATTACCTTTGACATTGAAATAGAATCAGAAGCAAAATTCTATTGAAAGATTTCGATCACAGAGGACCACAAAAGCCCAGATAAAAGCAATTTTTGAGTTTAAGAAGGACAGTTCTCCTCCTTTTAGCTATGTCTGCAATCATTTCGTTTCATTTCTTCTTAAAATGGAGAAATTTCGATTGTTTTATGGAAATAGGTGTATATCTTTGGAAGATTCTAATTATTAGGTCTAACCTTTTGTATATAAACTTAACAATTACTTAATATTATGAATAAAAATTTATTAGGGAAAATGGTTAATGGATTCGTTAAAAATGCATCGGTAGACAATTATATATATTTGGATTTAAAAAAAATTATTATCATGAGTTTACATAGAAAATTAAAAACTGCAAAAATAAAATATGTGTATATATATATCTTAAATTATTATTCTTTAAAAGCTAAATTTTAAATTTTCATTAAGAACTATGATTGTTTTATTAATTTCTTGAAACAGTTGAAATTTTCCATTTAAAAATGATCCCATATCAATATTGTATATGTATATGTGTTATATATGCTATGTATATATGTGCTCTCTTTCTCTTATATTTATATGTATATAATAATATTTATATATGTATATATATGTATATTTATATATATCTTATATTTATATATATGTATATACTCTATTAATAATATATGTATATAATAATAATGTATGTTTAATATGTGTAACCAATAATATTAATAATAATAATATGTAATGTGTTATGTTGTAATAATAATAATATGTATGTGTATGTGTTGTATATAATATGTATGTATATTTAATAATAATGACTATGTTTGTATGATTTGTATATAATACAACTGTAATATGTAATAATATAATAAGCGTAATTTGTATGTGTAATAATGACTAATATTAATATGCAATAATAACTGTGTAATATGTGTTTATGTCTTCAATATAACAAAAGCAATAATATTAATAATATATGTATATGTTGTAATATGATTTATATAATAATAACTAATAATGATGTTTATCATGCTCAGTTTGTAATAATATTTGTATAGTTTGTAATATGTAATAACATGTAATAATAATATGTATGTAATATGTGTATGTTTGTATGATTTATGTGCTTTGTATGTTTGTATTAATATAGTTTGTAATAGCGCCATGTAATATGTGGTCAATGTTTGTATGTATGTGTAACAATATCAATATGGTATGTATGATGTTTATATGCATGTAATAATAACCGTAATAATATTGAGATTGTGTTTGTGTAATAATATAGATAATATGTTTATGTATGATTGTAATATTAATAATATGATTGTAATAATAGTTCCGGATGTATGGTTTGTATGTATATGTATATTTATGTTGTATGGTTGTATGTATAATATGTATGAATTCTTACTTGTTTGGGCTCTTTTGGGTGTCTCTAACAGGCTAGCTGACCCACAGATTGTTTGGGAGTTTGGTTTTGGTTGCTCGTTGTTTTTGCTGGATGTGGACGTGTCACTGGAACTGTTTTGCGGGTTGTTCGAGTGTGGTTTGTCAGTTGATCTTTCTGGCGTCATAGGTTTTAGTGAGAATTGTGTTTT
>BMAW01102196.1:0-13225 GCA_019974015.1 Nephila pilipes | reverse complement strand
TAAAAAAGAGTTAACCGGTAAGATAATTTTTCTATTTAAATTATAAATTAGGATTGAGAGTTAGATTAGGATTCTAGAGAGAGTGACATTAGAAATATTCTACTGTGTTAATAAATAAAGAATTCTGTTTTGGTTTTTGCATGTCTTCAATAAGAGTTGAGTTGTTTTTGACTAATATATTAAACTGAGATATGACTTCAGAGCTGGATAAAGGCGTCGCAATATTGTGGCAATATCGTCTTCTATGTATCAGATTTAGAATAAGGAAAAATGCATCTAAAAATTTAAGAATTTAGAAATTTTTCAACAAAGATTATATAAAAATATTAAAAAGCATAAAATAAACAAATGACACTAAATAGAAATTAATTACAAAGTACCAAAACAGAATATAATTATTCTGTTTTATAATAGAAAAATTAAACTCTTATGTATTTTTTTTATTTTAAATTATTTTTAAGACTTTAATTGGATAATGAGCTTTTTCACAAGTATAGCAGAATTTATTTAAATTAGTTTGGAAAATTTAAGGCATATTAATTAAGGCAGTTCTTTCCAGAATCAAAATTAAAAAGCTATTCTTATTATTAAACTTTGCTTATAAGAAAACGTCAATTTTTTTTTCAGTTTGTAAAGTTAATAGTGAAATTCAAACTTTAATGATAAAACAGATCCTTCTCATCTCGTCCATTACATGTCTTACATTATATGTAGCATTCTCGGGTACACGATGCCAATTCATTTAACGAGCACAATAGAGAGCTAATAGATTTCAAAATGTCATGTAATTTAGAAACATTAGATACAAATTGTTTTCGAAATTCTGATTGATTCGGTTTTAGTTTTAGTGATCTGACTACTTTAATTCAGTTTCTTATCAGTTGGGTTGAATTATACCGAAAAATAATAATTTTACAAATTGTTTATAATTTAAATAATGTCATTTCAATAATTTTAAAAATTTTGACAATATTAATGAAATATCCTTTTATAAATACTATCATAGAATTATTTCTCTATGCTACTTAAACTAACATTAAAACATTTTGAATAATTTCGGATATGGTAAAATAAAACAAATAATATGTGAATTTAAACACCGAAAATTTATTGCGGTGCAGGTTCTAGAGACAATCCATATGTTGATTAGCACTCCATGTATGCGTGAATAAATTGAACCTTTCAAATAACTCACAAAATCTGTAGAATAACTTTCAACAAATAAGTATAATTTTTTTTTTAAAAAAAAAAAAAAAAAAAAAAAAAACAGAAGCTTCATTCAAAGACTTTGGATTTCACAAATTAATTTTTATTACCTTTACACGTGGTTCAGGATATTGGAGAATATTAAGACACATGAACTGGTTTAAATATGTTTGTTCTGATTTTGTAATTAAATCTGTAATAAATATATCAATATCATTTCCCTATCGATTGAAGATGAAAAAAGATATTACCAAACTATTTTCTTGTATTAATTTGCATTTACTATATTTTACTGTGAAAATTCATAAGCAAGAGTTATTTTCCACTTTTATAAATCCTCATTCTTTATTTTTCGCATTTTCGGATATGTTGGTAGGATTTGTTTTTGAAACTAATTCATGTGAAACGTTTTTAAGAAAAAAGATGCAAAATTTATAATTTAGAGTTGAAAAAAACTAAAGTACAAAGGGTTATTCTATTGGAAAATGGAGATATAGAACGTTTGTAGGTTTTGTTTCTAAGCAAAGAAAAATGTATTTGTGTGTATCCAAGCATAAACAAAATAACTTATTTTGAAATTATGCTTCAAATATGTAATTGTATTACACACACACACACACACACACACACACATATATATATATATATATATATACTTTTAAGGGAAAATGTATGAAATATCCTTTGATGTGTTTGTATCTGTAGTATTCGATAAATAAAAGTAAGCATTTTTAAATATATAAGATTTTCAATATTTTAAAACTTTACAAGAGCATTTCATTTAACGAAAAAAATATTTTTGTGCGTGTAAAACCGATATTTAATTTATAATATTTAATTATTAATAAAAAATATTTAATTTATAATAGACATATTCGCTTATGAATTAGATAATAGTAGGTATTTCTTATAATATTAGATTTTACAATTGATTCAGAATTTCATTTTGTACTATACTCATTTTCAAATTATTCGTTTATTTGTATTCGTTATAATAAATATTTTGTGTTTAGTCTATTGGAAGATTAAAAATTTAAATCTTGATCTTTGTTTGAGTTGGAGTGGTTATTTAGAAATTACTTGATATTTTACGTTTCTTTAATTTTCTAAATTGGTTGGTTTAAATAGTTAGATGATAGTTTATATTTAAGTAAGCTTTAGATCTACAATTATAATTTTTTACAGTTAATTATTGAGGATGGTTCGCGGATTATTTCAAAAAAAAACATTGATTATTTTGGTAGAGATAACAAATATTACTAGATGAATAAGGTAATATATTCGTAAGAGGCAATTTGGGTCAGGTTTTTGATAAAGGTAGTGATGGAAATAATTTCAACTGTGATTTGAATGATAAGTTTGGGAAAGGACTATTTATCTCTCAGGATGTGTTATAGTAACATTCTTTTATGAATTATAAAATAAGGATATTCAGGAATAGCAAAAATGAGATTAAATACCACTATCATATTATTGGTTGATATAGTACCTTTAGTATTAAAAAATATACTGGACAAAAAAAAAATGATTTAAAATTTTAAATTTAAAAAAAATTAAATTATAATTATAATTAATGAAATAATGTTGGATACTTGAACTGAAAAATAATAAATAATGAACAAATTAATAATAATTCCAGATATAGTTTTTGCAAAATTTATATATAACTACTTTAATATATTTAAATTAAAAGTTTTACTTATTTTAAATCTTTCATAATATGGTTAAAAAATTGCTGGTAAAATTACAACAATACTAATATATGTTCCAATAAACATTGACATGATAATAAGAACCTCTTGAATAAATAAAATACAATAACATTGAAATTAGGCACTTCAATATTTATATATTTGAAGGAGTAGAGTTAACTATTATTAACTTAGCGCTTATAAGTAAAAAATATTCTGGTATAACAATTATTATATTATGATTTTTATACTATATACCCATTTAGTGTGAGTGTTTTGCAAATTAATAAAAATATACTTGAATTTATTAAGCAAACAGTGAATAAATTATAATCTTTGTAATTCATGCTTAAATTATGTCCGAAATGCCTAAACGATTTAATAATAAAAACGCAGAAGATGAAATATCAAGAAAAAAAAGTATAGAAGTGGATATTACCAAAGAAAAATATTTGCCTTTTAAATAATGATTTTGAGAAAAACTTCTATTTTAAAAACTTTAAATATTTTCTTTTTGGTATGAATAAAAGAGAAAACAAAATTTAAATAGATCTTGTTTTTTACGTCAATATACAGTAGATAGTATTTGTCTACATGTTGTAAAGAATATATTTAATTTTTTATAACTATAAATTGGTGATTTTGAAAGTAATAAGCAATTATGACAAACTTAAAGAAATTGTGCTAAAGTAATTTCAATCCACTCCACAAGAGGTAATAAATAACTTTCGTAGGACACAAAAACTTCCAAACGAAAGCTACGTTCAGTTTGCGTCGAGATTAAGCGCAGCATTTGATTATTTTTGCCAATTAAGAAAAGTAAGTGATTTCAAGGGAGTGTGTGAATTAATGGTTTCCGACAAAATATTTAGCTCATTAGATCGTGAACTTCAAATACACGTTGGTGTAAAGCAGGGCGAATCCTGGTTTGTACCGCGAGAGTTATCGAGATGCTGTGATATTTATTTATCATCAAAAAATAAGTGTAAAACCGAAACTAGCGTGATTTCACACCCTCAGTTAAGAAACAATCCACCAAAATATCGAAATGAATACAGTCCACAAAAGATTTCTAAATCGTGTATGTCCGAAGTTAAAACTTCGAAATGTATTATTTGGAAATCGAACGCGAATCATAAACTAAATTTTTGTCCCATTTTTAAAAAAATGTATGTCAATGAAAGAACTGAGATCGTGAAAAGTAATCAATTATGTTTCAACTGCCTCGATCACCAGAAGGTTAGTAACTGTTATTCTAAGTCAAACTGTTCTATTTGCAAAAAGCGACATCACACGTATTTACACATTGAGAAAAAATTTAAGGAAGGTCTAATGCATGAGGAGAAAAGCCAGAACGCAATCGCACTTACTGGGGACACGATGGGGACAACGGTAAGGTTAGACGCAATATCTGATGAATTTGTTCCTAACAGTTCAAGGTCAGGCGATCGTTCGTTGTCGGAGAATAGAGAATCGCTCGCCTTTACTTCAAGTGTTTACTAACAAATCTCAAATGGTTTTGCTGAGTACAGCAAAATTAATGATCGCGGATAACTTCGGGATGTTTCATGAAGTGCGTGCCTTGCTAGATTGCGGAAGTCAGTCATGTTTTATTTCAAAGCACTGCGCTGATAAACTTAATTTAAAGAAAGAAAAAATAAATCTAGTAGTTTCAGGTTTGAATAAGTGCTCGTCTGTTATAAACTCTGTTGTAAAAACAAGAATTCTACACGTAGTATTTAAAAAAAATTAAGGTTAAATGTAAGGAACTGTCAGTTTAACTATACATTAACTGGAAGTTAGTACATAATTTGTGAGTGTGTGATACTTGGATATCGGGAGTGTTATGTAATGAGAAATTAAAGTTTAGAATTTTAAGATATTATTTGAAATTTCGCTTTATATTTTTCCTTATAAAATGCATGTTTATATATATTTGATAAGATTACATCATTTTCCTTTATTTCTGTTTGTATTGTCTGTATTAACTGCTGGCATACGAATATTTGATTGACTTGTTAGGTTAGTTCCCATAAACTCAGTTGAAACAGACCAATATTAGTTTTAAATAATAAATTTAAATGTTCGATACAAACACAACAATATAAAGCTCGGAAAACCTAGAATAGTCTCGGCTCGTACTCTTTGGTTTTAGGAAAGTTTTTTATTTCGTAATATATTTTTAAGAAATTAAGATTTTATCAATACAATTATCACGTAAAACATACGAGCAAGATAAATAAAAATCACTCTAGACCTTAATTAATCAAAATAAATATAAGCACGACCAGGAATATGAAACAATATCTGGATTTTACTACTTAGCGGAAAAGGTACCTATAAAAATTACTCGAGGAAACATTTCACTTCAATTTATGACTGGTTTCATCAGTAACAAATTTCGTCAGTAACAAATGCAGGCTCACAAGTGGATTTCTTCTTCGAACCATTGTCGAATACCACAGGTAGATCGAAATTTAATAGGATTTTACGAGTAAATAAATATAGTTTTACTGCACAAGAGCTGAATCCGGCTCTTACGCCATTTGCAGGGAGAAAATGAATCATTACATTTACCCCCTTTTAGGAAGAAACAGCGCTGATTAAGTCTGATTCATTGTAAGTCTCAATGATAAGTATGGGAAAGGACTATTCAATTAAGTCTGATTCATTGTAACAGATCTCCTTGAAAAATTAATTGCTCACTTTGTATTCAATTTATCATTTGGATCCAATTAGGGGTTTAACCTTAGGACTTAGATGAAATCTTTTGAACTCTTCACCGTCTACGGTGCTCTACCATATTTTCTACTTCATATGTTATGTAACATAACCGTCGAGGTATTCGATACGATCCAAAATAACACCTCAGGCGAACAGTTCGATATTTTGTACAGTTGTAAACACCTAAACTAAATAAAATATATTGTAGATGATTGGTCCATGTATATGATAATACTGACGTTCATCATCTGCTGAGCTTTGAGAATGTAGAGTTTTTCCAGTTGCTTAGCTTATTCAGTCCTGATTAGATTATGTACGTAATTGTCATGTGTTTCTGTAATGTTAGGGAGAATCACGGAAATAAGAGTCTGGATATCTCTTTCATGAGTAAGAAAGAATAGAATGAGTCCCATTGTATCTTGTTTTGCTGTATTATAAACGAAGGTCAAAGGGTAGAATATTGTCCCAGTTCCCTTATTTCATATCTTTGTACATTGATGGCTTTGTACCTAACGTCCAGTCAAATATTTTCTATCAAACCATTGATCTGTGGATCCTAGGCAGTCGTCAGAATATGCGGGGTCTGGCACGACAAATTAATAACTTACACAATGTTTAATAAGAACAAACGTCCTCTACCACTTATCATTTTTCTGGATGCACCATGTTTCTGTATAATTTCTTCATCAATGAAGTTAGCCACTTCGATGGCCTTAGGAGTTGACAATACCTTTGTAACTGTGAATCTCGTCAGATAAAATATACAAACAATGACCCATTTCGTAGAACAATTCCTGTGAGTGTGTAAAAGAAAAGCTTAGTGGAACAATGGCCAGATGTGGTTATGCTGTGCCAAATAAGATATAACTGGAGTATAGTCGTTTGAAAAAATACTAGACAAAAGATAAAAAGTTTGATAAGCAGGGTTGAAATTAGAGCTGGATACATCGGGTATCCTGAAAGGGGGACGTCGCTCTTGTATACCAAAGTCAGTGTAGAGTTACGCTCTGTAACTGAATAGTTCACAATAGTAAAATAAGACTGACATCTTCCTGATGTGGAATCTCGACAGTTTGATTAAATGTGTACTGAATAAAACCAGATGTGACACTTAACAATACATTTATTACACACCAAACACAACATCGCTATATTCACGATGGTTGCACCAATTTGTTTTTTCTTCAATTTCTTCTCGTCTAAACCATAGTTAAATCTTGTTTGAAGAAGCGTAGCCATATTTGGCTCTTACGCCAATAAACTTTACTTTCTTGCTTGAACCTTCTTTTCGATCAATCTTTTTTCATTGTTATAACGTCTAGATCACAGATCTACCGTGTTTGGCGCAGTATGGCCGCATCTGACTCTCTCTCTCTCTCTCTCTCTCTCTCTTGCGCCATTAAAACTTTACTATCATCATCATCACGACGGTTGAAAGATGTAAGAAGGAAATTGGAATGTCAACATCTGATGTCAGTCCCCGCTGCTCTAGTTGGTAGGTAAAGTGCTGCTATTCGCAACACACAGTAAACCTCATGGAAGAGAAAGAGATTCCTGGAATACCTCGGTTGAGTAGTGCCCGCACTTACCTAAATAATGGAAGCCCTTGAGGTCCCCTGATAAAGTTTCCAGTTGCCCAGCTTTACCCCTAGACACTGCGTACTCATTTTATTTGCTTTCTACTATATGCGTGAGCTACAGTGGAACTATTGTTTCGCACTCTGTCAACACACGTGTAAGTTCAATTCCAATGTTGGCGTCAAGTGGCTTTATCTGGCGAAGTTGACCTGCTGGTTGTTGAGCAGGAGATTTTCTTCTTTATCACTCACTGCAGAGCAATGTCGGAGAATGCTGCTTTCAATTTCCGGGGAATTGTATTTTCGTCTTATTCGGTCACATGCCTAAACAAAACTGGTCGAAGCTGTTTTGCAAAAGAGTAATGCCTGTTCCATAAGACCATAGTTTCTTTTGTACAGTACACAGTTTTATTCTATAGATTTAATATTCTTTATCTTTCTTAAGGATTTTAATTATAGATTTCATTTGCTTACATTTCAAGGGCTCAATTATGTAGTATGTAATGGACATTAGAAAAGGAACTTCACTAATATTTTCGCATTCTGCTCTGGAGAGTGATTTTCGTGATAGAGTATCGGAGTTTTTGCGGTCGTTCTAATAGGCGATGGTTATGCCGTAATCTTGCGACCTAAGGGTCCTTCTGGTAAGTCCTCATGGTGGATCCTTACATAAGTGTATCAACACAATGATGGTCTGTGACCACTTCAAGGAGTTTCCAAATATATGTCGAAATTTAATGATTGTCAAGATTGCAGCAAAGTACTCATTTTCTATTGTTGAGTAAATCCTTTTGGCTTCTGTAAAGAACTTGGATGCATATTCTGTTGCGTCTTTTTTTGCTATCCTGGACTTATGCCAAATCCACTAGCGATTGAATGTTCCTTTATTTCCGCGTTTGAAAAATAATGTCCTAAAACAGGATATCCACTGAATCATTTCTTCAGAGTTGAAAAAGATTATTTCTGTGAACTGTTCTATGAAAATTTTGATTTTTTCTTCAAAAAGGCATTCAGGGTTTCATGATATTAGCGAAGCTTTTGGAAAAAAATCATCTATATTAAGAGCATAAACCTAAAAATCTACAGATATATGAAATATTTTCTGGAATCTTGTTACAGGAGCTAACTTTTCGGAAACTGAACTGATTCCATCAACTATATGACTTATTGTACTGATGTTCATCAACTATATGTCACAATATCGTCAGTTTCTTTCTTCAAAATGGGCATTTGTTTGAATTTAACGATTGACATTGGATATGAATGACATTGGCCTCTTAGATACATTTCAAGTAATTCTTCATGTATTCATTTCCTCAAGCGTAATTGGTGTTCTTGAAAATCCGGTGCATATGCAATGATTTCATCTATATAGCAAAGACTAATAATCCACTTCACTCTTTAAGCAAATGTGCCCGTTTAAGCGTAGATGGATCATTAAATAACCCAAATTGAATGACTTTATATTCATAAAAACTATCTGGAGTCTCAAATGTGGCCTTTCCTTTGTTTTCCAATCAACTTCTCTGACCCTGAGGCACACTAGTGATCTTTTTTCTTTCCTATGGGGTTTACTGTCTTTGGTATACACGCGTGACGTGCCCTCGGGATACCCTAACGATTCTTCTCTATTTTCGACCCTCCTTCTTGTCAACCAATTTTTGTCTTTTCTTCAATTTCTTCACGTCTATACCACAGTGAAATTTTGTTTGGCGCAGCATAGCCATATCTGGTGCTTGCGCCAAGAAATTTTCTCTCACAACCAACTTCTCTGTCAATAGTTTAACTTGAATTCAATTAACTTGAATTTATTGAATAAATTCTTACACCAGGTATGTAGTCCAAAACATCATCAATGAATAGCAGTGAATAAACGTCTCTTTTTACAAATTTTGTTCAATTTCCTATAATCGACGCAGAAGTACCGTCCTACATTTTTATTTCTCATGAACATAACAGGAGATATCCACGAACTCTGATAGTTGTATAACATCTTTTTATCATGCGTTGTACTTCGCCTTCTATCACACGTCTCCCACTGGCTGAGATACGGTAAGGTCTTTAATCGATTGGACCACTAACGTCTGTGTCGAACTCATGTTTCACTGTTTTGAGACCAAATATCCCGTTGAAGTCCAATGCATTGCTAAATTCTTCAAGCAAATTCAATAGCTTGCTTTTCTGAGTAGTACTTCTGGGGAGTCTTGGATAATGTTTAAGGTTCTAATCATTTCGCGAGTAAATGAAAATCTTTCATTATCGTTGATAAGCTGGCTATTTTTATTCCCCTTTGCGTAATTTAAGTTTGTAGTGATCAATCTGTTATCCACATTTTACAGCTGTCATTTGTAATGTCAATAATTGTGACTAGTAAACATAGCTCTTTTTCGTACACTACCACTTTGTCTATTATCATAGACCAAGAGCATGCATTTGCTTCACTGAATAGGCTTCCATTATGTAATCTCTAAAGGCAAACATAGAGCAATCCGATATACTCCACTCTGTGTTCTCTGGAAAGAATTCGGCTAGTCGTAGTTCTCCAAGTTGGGCTAGTGAAGAGCGGGACAACTTAGAATCTGTCCTTACTTGCAAATCTATGCAGTGGTCTAGTAATTTCAGCAGTATACAGTATAATTTCAGTAGTATTTCCCGAACTAATTTTAACATCGATAGCCAATAGCTCACGACCATAACTTTTCGACTTCATCCAGGTAACTATCATAGGTTCTGTATTTGAGTTTTGCATTCATTACAAATTGAAATGCAATAAGTTCCAAAATACGTCCGTTGTATACTTTGTAGTTTGCTAAAAAAATGAATTCAGACCTCTTTTGAGGGTATTGTTTCCGTATTCATTAATACGACACGGGAATTAGGTTCTTGATATAAAAAACAGAATAACAGCGCGTGATCTTAACTTGGTGATTGGGTTTCAGATAACTCTTTTGTATGCGATTTCTAGCAACACTGCTGCACAATTTAAATCAACGGAATCAAGATTAGTCAACCTAGATAGGATTTATTTGTCGAATGCTCAGAAAACTTAAGCAAACAATGAAACAGAAAATTTAAATTGAATTTTTGTTTCTTATGTTATTAACCTTTAGTTTGAAAATGTAATCTGCTTATCTGCTTATTACATGTTAAGAATCGGGTGCATAATTTTATAACTTCATTTTATCCCCAACATTTCGACGCGGTGAAGAGTTTCAATGATCTGATATTACATCCTTGAAATCTTTAAAGAATTTGGATAATTTTTATTTCAGTATGTCGGATTCATTGGTGGTTTATTAACATCACAATTAAAATTAACTCGAGGGCCATTGCCTATGGACTTTGTAATTTGCAAGCGTGGTCCTGTGACGTGGACGACACCTGTCTCTCCAAATTCCACACCTCGTCTTCGGAATGATTTTAAGCCTCAACAAGTATTATAAGCATCGGCTCCACGATATGGAGGGTTCTTTACTGACATCAGATCTCGAACCCACGATTCAAAGAAAACGATTTCACTAGTTCGTGGTGTTGATGACCACTGCGCAACTTTGCCACTTATTTAAAAGAAAGCGAAATATCTATAGTTATATTAATGTGATATATTTACGTGATTGCAAAGCAGGTATATAAAGTTAGATATTTGTACTTTTTTATCGGATTCTTTCGATTACCAAAATCTCTAAGTTTATGGATTAAGATTTTAATATTGAATTTTTGCCTCTAATAAAATAATTTTTAGTGATTCTAAACACTTTGTTCAAAAATGTTCGTGATAGCAAATAATTCAAACTTCATACTTTAGGAAAATGGATTATTCAGAAACCAAAGCCGTGGAACCTCTCGATCTTTCCATAAAGAAGAAATCTTCTAAGATGAGTCGGATGTCTTCGATACCAAACGATGTGGGAAGGAGTGCAGAGAAGGCAAATGAAAATCATTGTGCAGAAGAAAGAATCCAAATATCAAATTATAAAGAAGAATTCTCAAAAGAAAAAATGAAACCAGTGTACTCGACCATTCACTGTCCTGTACCGTCCGCAAGCAGCGGTATTACTCGAGAACACAAGAGTCATCGCTTTAAGAATGACGACGGGAGAGAATTTAAGAAATCAGAGACCCATAACTTGGTTGGAAACGAAAAATTACAGAAAGAAACGTATCCCTTTAAAATCTCAGACTACGATGATTCATTCACAGGTAAGAATCTTCATAGAAAGGGAAAAGTGACAGGTGGGGAAAAGCTCTACTTACATTGCGAAATATGCGAAAAACTTTTTAAATCCTTCTACAAATTCAACCGGCATAAAACAGTACACGCAGTAGAACGTCCTTTTCCTTGTGCATTATGTGAGAAAGCATTTAAACGATCAGATGCTCTAACGAAGCATGTAAGAACACATAATAGGGCCTATCCGTGTGATCAATGTCCGAAGTCATTTAACACTTCCAGCGCTCTCATTCATCACAAAGGAATGCACTTACAAAACAGAGTATGGTACCGTTGTCCTGAGTGCAAAAATTCATATACTAGTAAGAGTGCTATGAATAGACATCGTAAGTATTATTGTAAGAAATCTAATACAAAAATGTCGCTATAAAGAAGTTTATAAATTGTCTTCAATTTTTTGAGAAGATGGTACTAAATTATAAAATTTTTGTTTTTAAATTTGTTACATTACGATATTCTCATAATATTAACATTTACAATATTAGAGTATTTAATAATTTACATAATTTTTTATAAAAATATTAATCTTCGAATCATATGTAATTAAGATATTTTTAATAATTCATTATATTGAATATTTCTATCAATAAAGCATGTCATGTTTACGTCAGCAGGTTTTTAATTATAAATGGCTTAAAAAACATTCTATAATTGCTTTACCTTCAACGTTAATAAGAGGGAGTTATTATTTTTAAAAAGTGATGCGCATATTGAGACGCACGCATTTCGTGTGACAAATATCAAAGGCCTTTATATAGGTATTATTTGTATTGTTATATAGATGAATTCGTATATGTCACTATAGTAATTATTTTTCTCTAATTGTTATGTTTTCATCTTTCTAATAAATGTTTTATATACCGAATCGAATTTTGAGTTATTTTCAAATGGAAACCTCATAAAATGGTTAAAATTGGAAACAAAAAAATATTTAATTACTTCATTAAAGCATTCGTATTTTAAAGATTTAAATGAGTCTTTTTAAATCCTGTAATTTTAAATATATTTTTATTTTAAAATCTACTTTTTATTGTTATGTAAATACTAAATATATGAAGTTTAATGCAATATAAAATCTTTACATTTCTTCACTGACTATATCATTAAGAAAACAATTTCTCTAAATATGAGATTGTATAACTTAAAATTAGTATAAAAAGTCTATATTTTTTCTAAAAAAAGTTATTTTAATTTTGTTAAGTTTCTTTCTCCGATTTTAAGCCCTTTAGAATTTTTCTGTATTAAGTTTCAATTTTCCTAAAATATATTTTTTTAATGATATTCGAAATATGCTTTTAAATTAAAATTAAAGATTAATGCTATAATAATTAAAGCAAGCTAGTGAAAATTAAATGTTGGAAGTAAATTTTTGATTAGCATTCAAGTTGTTTTCTTATATCTATCGTAAAGCGTGAATTTTACGATATAATTGTGCGATGTTATATATAAATGCATTTTTATTATAATGTTGCAAACATTTAAATCAAATAATTTTACAAAATATCTTTTTTGCTAAAAGGTCCATCATTTTTTATATCCATCGACTGATAAACGCGGTAGTTTCATCGTAAATTTGTGCAATTAGAGGCTGGAAGATTGTTTTTTCAAATAGCAAAATAATTCTCAAAATATTTGTTGTGCTATCGAAAAGTAAATTTATCGAATTTTAAACGTTCTTCGTTTCTACAGGTGGAAGAACTTACTCTGGTTCATCTAAAGTGATCTGTTGTTTCCTCAAAGATACGGAGTTTCTCCTGACCCGTGTAGTGACCGGGAATGACAGAATAGTCTCACTG
>BMAW01102187.1:0-10748 GCA_019974015.1 Nephila pilipes | reverse complement strand
TATGCTTCTATAACATAACATTAACTTTTCAGTTATAAGTTTGTAAAATACATGGCCCTTTATATGCTGAAAAACGAAATAATTTTAGTAATTAAACTATTTTACATGTTTAAGAACTATTACATTATAAATCAATAATCAACAAAGTAGTACATTTATCAAAAAAACTTTCATTATTATTTATTCATAATAATTTACAAAAGCAATAGTTTAAATTTTTTATGGCGTAAATTATTGTATTGTCCTACCAGTGACTTAGCAGTCAATAATATAAGCAAGTTGTAAATAACGTGAATTTATTCTGGGTAAAATTATTTTTTTAGGATATTAATTAAAAAAAAGCTTTTGATTGCGACATTAGGAAACGTTTTCAAATACATTTTACAATAATAAAAATAGGAAATATCTATTTATAAAAATAAGTAATTTACAAGAAAATGTTATAGAAACAAAAATTACAATCTTTAAACTAATAACTTAACACAAGTATAACTATCTCATCGTACGAAATATACAGTCCCTCAGTGTGTGAGTTTTTAAAATTCACATTTGAAATGATTAATCAAAATTTTGAAAAAAATAAAACAATTTTAGTTTTATAAGACTTAAAATTCATAAATATCTCATCCGTACTTTCTTTGCCTTTTCCCTCATGTAAACCTTCCGAAGGTTCAGTGGTGAAGGTTTCTAAATTCGTAATCATACTATAAATCTTTTTAGGATGTGTTTTTCGAGCAATATATTGTTTTTTAAGTTACAATTTTGTCATTAAGGGAATTCTACCTTCGGGTTTAGTTTGATATTATTGCTATATTCAAACATGAAATTCAGATTTTTGTACTGAAGTATCATCTGTTAGGATGTCGGATTCGCTGATTAGATGTCGCATTAAATATACACACACACATAACACCATGCATATGGATAAATGTGAAATGTAGTATAGGAATGTTCCCAAGAAAAATTTCGAATAATTTTTTGAAGCACAAATTAATACAAGACTTCGTCTTATTCTCAGAGTGCTACAAATTTATAGTACATTACAAAGATTTTCCAAAATGGAAAAAAGTATATATAGAGTAAGAAAAAAGTGTAAGAGAGTTGTTTGTTATTTACAATTTCTTTTCTGGTAACTGTTTCTTTTTTTTTTCCCTTCTTTTTTTGTAAATATTTAAATATTTTTTATAATAATTTTTTAAATTTTTGTTCGACAGGATGATAGCTTTTTCTCCTTTCCAACTGATATTAGATTGAAAATAATCTTCTTAAGGGGGGGGGGGTTATCGCATAAACACACAAATTAGCTCTACTTCCACTTGCGGAAAATTTTTCAATTAAGTTTTACGTGAAGAAAGTTAACGCATAGTTGGATCGCAGTGGTTTGTTTGACTCATAGACAGATGGTTAATAGATTCTGGTTTCGTAATTACATACAAATATCTTTATGAGGCATAACTGAGATAGAAGCCATTTAAATATGTACAGGTCGGTGTATTCATTGCTATGATGATGCGGTGTGAATGGGGAGATTTGGGGGCAGGTTCAGATGTCGACCTCGTCATTTAAACGTGGCTCAAAATTATGAGGTAATGCTGCTCTTGAGTTGGAAAAAAATGGTAGATGGGAATGTTTTATAAACTAAAGTATGATATAACGTAAGAGAAACTCTTAGTTTATTATTTTTCACTAACTTCCAGGGACTTCATAATCAATAATGCGTACCATGAAATTTCCTTCTTGAATAGAACCATGTTAATTACAACGTTTTTATGTATTTCACTTGGTGTGTGTCTGTCTGTCTGTGTGTGTATCAGTGTGTCATCAAATTTTCGATCATTAATTTAACCCAACTTCTCAATAAGCTAGAGCTCTTAAACTTGGGAATCGTTCTTACTCACTTAACAATACATTTAGACATTTGAGACAAGTTTTAAGTAATATTTCAATTTTTTTTTTAATAATGTAGCTTAGCCTAACCACTGGACACGGTTTCAAAAATTGCCAAAGCTTGACGATTTTTTTTTTTTTTTTGGTTGAACGTTAAGTCCGCGAAGTGGACCAGGGTAGCCACATTTGGCAAAATACCACTAAATAATTTTTTTAATAAACTTTGCAACCATTATAAAAACGTTGGTTTTTATCTCGAATTCTTATTTTAATTAAACTGCTAAGAGTTCTCAGGGATGCTAAAACCTCTTTTCAAAATCTTATGTTAAGGTTTTATAATTGAAAAAAAACATTTGGCAAAATATCAAGTAAATAAACCTTCTAGCTTTACCCCCCCCCCCTATCGCGAGGTTACAGCCAGTTTAACTTCAAAGTTACCAAGATCCCTTTAAAGAAATAAACATGATATGGTTCTTGTAATTAGAATGTGAAAGATACTTATTAGTTTTTTTAGCCATTCCGCACACGTTAAAAGAAACTTCTTAGAAAAAATTATTAAGAATGAAATTAGTTTTTTTCCCGTAAGAATTTCAAATACCTTTTTTTTTTTTCATCTCATATAAATTTTCGTCTAGTCATTTTTGTTCTAAAAACAAAAGCGAAATTCAGCTAAATTTTGTTTTAATTTTTCTTCTTTTCTGCCTTTCGTTTCTTTTTTTTTCCCCTTAAAATAATAATTGCTTGTAAAACAGCATTAAATCTAAATCAAGTAAATTCTTATTTTTCTTTTTACTTTGTAAAAAAATATACTTATATAAAATGCTAAAGTGTGCAAATTTTAACATTATCTTATTCAAATGAAGAGATAAAATTAGAATTCTATAGAAAACTGATAGACTTGAAAAGTTATGCGCAATCATTTTAGATAGTGAAAAAAAAGAGAAAAAAAATCTGGAACAATGGATTCAGTATCAAGTTATTTTATCTGCCTCAGGTTTCTGAAGCGTAAACGTGCGCATGCGTAGTTAATGATTCACTGTATTAAAGAGCAACCATGTGTGTGCGTGTGTTGTGAATGCATTGATACTTACAAGCTGTTTGGAAAGTGTATGGGCAACGGAAATGCTTCATAAAGGGAAGAAAAAAAAAAAACCGCATTTCCCTCTTTTTAGTATTGTTTTAGATATATTGATTTTTCTGTCATATTTTCAGTCACAGCTTGTTGAAAAATGCCTAAAAAAATTTTTTTCTCAAACAAGTGCATTGATTGAGTACTTCGATCTTAGATAAAAATTTAATATGTAAACTATAATAAATTATAATTAATTAAAAATCATTCGCTTCTTACATAAAATTATTCATGTTCGTATTCTAGAAACATTTATTCGTGCATTGTGCGTTAAATTAAATTGTTATATTTGGAAGCAAAGACACAAATAACTGCTGTGTAAACGAACCAGAAAACCTACAGAATAAAAACAAAAATATGAAAAAAAATTAATTAGTTTCATTAATTTCATTTTAACATGGGCTAATGTCTCTTCTTCTATTAATTTTTCGGAAAAGTGGAATCATTCAAAAGGAAAATTAAGTAAAATAAACGTATTTCCAAGCCCCAGGATCCACAGAAGCAATTACTATCAAGAAAGGAAAAATATCTTCTTCAAATTCTAATGCATTTCTATTTTCACAAACAAAATATTCTAAAGTACGTAAGCGTTGCCAATGTTAGCAATAAAATAATAAAAACAGACGATTATATCATAAAAAATCAATTTTAAAATAAATATTAAAATAAGAGCAAATATTCAGTTATTAAAAGGGACAATACTATTTTGTTCGGATATTAAAATAAAAACAGTCGACAAATTATTAAATTATATGTATCTTAATAATGTAAATATACCTCAAGCAAATTAAAATTATTATAATTATGATGTATTACAATGTCAATTTTTTATTTTATGTCTGCCCATTTTTGTTGACTTCCTTTTCTCAAAATAACAACATATTAGCACATATTAATAAAAGCATTTTTAAATTAAGCTTTTATTTAAAGATGGTCTAAAAGACATAAAAATAATTACGCGAGCTACATGTGTGTGCAAAATTTCAATTCCATTGAATGTTGTCAAGTGCAAGGTCCCCTCTAAGTCCATCACTGCTTGAGTATACTACAGTAGTGTATTGTCATCGAATTTATACAAGGCGTAGCTATTAAATAACGAAACTAATGCTGTTAAATATTTAATTTTGAAGTCATTCATATTTACTAGTTATCATCTTCAATATACACCCTTCTATCCCCTGCCAATCTTCCATTGTTCGAAACAGTGTTGTAAGTATTTTGCCAGCTCCTTCAGGACGCGTGCAGCTTTCTCCTTCCGGCTTTAACGGAATCAAATCTTATTTCTTTTAATGCAGATTTCACTTTAGGAAACAGAAGTCGCATGGCCCAAGATCGGGTGAAGACGGATCGTCTAACACTGGAGTACTGTAATTGGATAGAAACCTCTTGACAGACAATGTGGAAAGAGGCGACGTGTTGTCTTGGTGGAAAAAATTGCCGTACGGATTCTTTGTCAATTCTTACAGTCTCAGTATTGGTACGAATACTTAACCGAAGGTCAGATCGAACCAGATGACCGATTTTTCCGATATCGTCATCCGTTTTTGACATGGAACGGTGACCAAGGAATGAATCTTCTTCAACGTCTTCTCTGCCATCTTGAAAATGCTTAAACCACTCAAAAACACTTACACGAGGTAAACATTCATTGCCATACTCTTCTTTCTATAAATTATGTTTCAGTAGCTGTTTTTCTAAGCTTCATGCGAAATTTCACAACAGTTCATGGCTCAGTTATTATTTTTCCAGCGAAATAAAAAAAATAATAAAAGTTAAAAAAAAAAAAAAACTCTAGGGCGAATGAAGGCTATGAGTTTACAGATTCGTCTACAGAAGCGAGAGGCACTGCATTCGAAAGAGAATACTTCACGCTAAACAACTCTTGGACACTGACGTTTGGTGCACGCGTACTTCTTGTGTAGCAGCGTCAGCCTCTTTATTTAATAGCTACACAATATAGGTGTTTGCAACATTTCAGCTCGATCGGATAATCGGAAATGAGTTAAAATTCGAGAACAAGTTTTGAATTAGAAAGACGCTCATGCATATGAGCATAACAAGTTAAATAAAAGGTTTTAATAATGAAAACTAATGATATTGGTTCTCCCTCCCCACCCCTTCCTTGGATATCAGAATAATTGCGAAAGTAAAAAGAAATCAGGAAAAAAATAACGGTTTTGAAGAGTAACTGCTAACTACCATTTCTCTAACAGAATTATTGTAAATATTTCTAGATGATCAAACTTTCTGAAATATTTCTTAAAAAATAAGTTTTGCTTTTTTTAAGCAACTGCAACTTTTCACTGTAAGACAAACTAATAGTACAATTCTAATAAATAACAATGTATTAATGAATAATATTCTTAGAAATAAAATGATTTTCGAAAATCTCACATGCAAAATCTGAAAAGAAATTGTCAACAAAAGACTTCTCTAAAATTGAATGACTTGTTTTTTTCCAAAATCATACGGTAAAATTCAAAGCACAACTTTTTATTTTTATTTTTGTTGAATCTCTTAATTTTTACGTTACATTTATTTTTTCCTAAGATATTAAAGTTCAGTCAAAATATAGTTATAGTTTTCAATCAAAATGAAAAAAAAAATTTTAACATTGTTTCATTTCAGTGCCAAACACCAAACATTTCACCAAAACAGCGATTCCGTCTACAGTAGTGCCAAACTAGAGCGACGTGGAAAGCCATAGATTGGTAAATCGTGATATCTAGCGATGAAGCCCGATTCGTTTTGGGGACAGATAACCGTATACGGATGTAGAGGTTCCCTAGTGAAGGGTAAAATTCTACCCACATTGTCGCGCAACATACTGCACAACAAGCGTTATGGTCTAAGCCAGGGATGGCGAACCAATGGCACGCGTGCCACTGATGGCACGCGACACAATATTTTGGGCACGCCACCGATCACAAAGTTTACTATGAAGCATATTACGGACGAACGAGAGTGATCCTACGGTACGGAGTATTTCAATCTTATCGACGAAACAAATCCAAAACTTCGAGATAAATGTCGTTTTCACATTTTAATAAATCATACACACGCATAGTACTTATCAGAATTTACATTCTCTTACAAAACTTTCGTTACAAGCATTATTCTACAACAAAACTTTTGACTACACTCCCAACAGAAACAAAAGAAAAATTGTTTTTTCTCCCCGTCTGGCGCCGGAACCCTGGCGCCCTCACACATCAAGTTTCATAACACGGAGTGTTCGTGCGCTGGCAGGAAGCACACTCGTTTGTTATTGTAGTTACATCGTGGACTATAATTGCTAATAACGGATAGTTTATTTACGCATAGCATAATAGTCAGTTTCATTGACACAACTATATTTTAAAGTTTATTCGTTTTTTTTTACGATTTTTAACAGTTATTTAATATGACTAATTCAACAAAAAAAAAAAAAAAAAAACAAGAAGTCCAAGATAATAAATGTATCAGAGAATTTCAAACTTGGTGGACTAAGAAATATGGCATGATTAGTGAAGGCGACAAAGCAATGTGTGCTTTATGTTCTGGAACAGTGGTATGCAGAACATCGTCTGTAAAACAGCATTTTGAAACAAATTACAAATTCGTTAGTTAAATAAGCGAACCAGAGCAAAAGGAATTAATTGTAAGGGCTATGAAAGACAGAAGTAAACAGTCGACGTCTATGACTAAATATGTTGGCAAAAATTGTCATACGATACAGCGGCAAGTTACTTGGCTTCGAATGTCATTGCTCGGCATAGTAAAACTTTTCAAGAGGGAGAGTGTTTGAAGGAAGCCTGGTTAGCATGCGCACCCTCACTTTATGACGATTTCAATAATAAAGATAAGATAATTCAGTGCATCAAAGATACTCATCTATATAGAAACACAATACAAGAAAGAATCTTAAAACTGTCCGGCACAATGTAGCAAATCAAAAAAAAATTGACATTCCTTTTAAATCGCTATGTCTTGACGAAAGCACTGACGTCACTAAATCTGCACGTTTAGTTGTGTTTGCTCGATATTCCGTGGGAAATGTCATAAAGGAAGAATTAATTGGGATAACAGGGTTGCTAACAACTACAAAGGGCACAGATATTTGCACAGTTGTTAAAAATTCACTTGCTGAGAAAGAAATAGATTTGCAAAAAATTGTTTCATTAACAACTGATGGTGCTCCAAGTATGGTGGACAAACAAAATGGTTTCATAAATTTATTTCAACCAGACGTAGGACATTCGATTTTTCAAATGACCTGCATCATTCACCTACAAACCTTGTGTGCTAAGAAAGGTTTAACATCTCTTGATAATGTAATGGCGGTAGTCACAAAAATAGTCAATCTCATTTCGTCGCAGGCTTTAAATAAGCAAAAGTTTGATGCTTAGTTAAATGAAGTCAACTCGGTGTATAATGGCTTTCTGATGTATAATTATGTTCGCTGGTTGAGCCGCGGGAACGTACTTCAAAGATTTGTTGATTGCTTGGAAAAAATCAGACTGTTTTTGCAAAATGAGGGGGAAATTGAACAATACCCCCAGTTGTTGGATGTTATGTGGCTTTCAAAATTGATATTTTTTACAGATATATGCCAACATTTCAGTGAAGTGAACGTGAAGCTTCAAGGCACAAATAAAACAATTATCGTCATGATAGATCTCATTCGCGCTTTTGACGCTAAACTGCATGTTTTCAGGAACGATATTATTACAAGAAACTACAAGTATTTTCCAAACTTGAAAAAAAATATCAAAGATTTAGATATACATGTGGAACCAGGAAAAGAAACAGTCACTGAAGAATTTATTTCTGTAGTTGATTCTTCAATCAATGAATTTTCAGTGAGATTTTCTCAATTCAAAGAATTATCGGAAACACTCAAGTTTATTATGTACCCTGATGTGACTTCATTTAATAAACTGAACTTGTCCCAATTCGATTTGTTGGAAATTGAAGAATTTGAAATGTAGCTGATTGATTTCCAGTCTAGCTCAATAAGGATTTAAAAGTTTATTGAAACAAGGAAAAAGTTGGAATTAATTGAAACAGAAAGATTGACAAACAATATAGGTAAAAATGCCAGTAACAAAATTTTGGAAACATGGAATTCGTTACCAGATACAGTTAACTGTTTGAAGAAGCTGGCTCGTGCTATTTTAACCATATTTTCATCTACCTAGGCCTGTGAGTCATTATTTTCAGAGATGAATAACATTAAAGACTCTCTTAGAAACCGTTTGACAGATGATTCGAGTTCAGCATGTGTTCTGCTAAAAGTAACATCTTACAACCCTAATATAAGTTATTTGTCATCTAATCTGCAGCAGCAGAAGTCACACAAATGTTACTGTAATTTGAATTACGCGTGTAACTCAGACATTGCAAAATGTATTTTTTTGAAGTAAATAAAGAGTTTTGAGTTGATAATATTTAGTATTATTATTTTCCTAATAATCTCGAAATCAAAATTATTTGACGACACGTCTATGATCTCATTAAACATTACTAAGAAAAAATGGCACGTTGATACATAAAGGTTCGCCACCCCTGGTCTAAGCAGCCATAGTCTATGATAGCCGGTCTTCTCTAATTGTGGTACGTGGAACCTTAACGGTCCAGCGTTATGATGATGACTTTCTTCGACCTCACGTAGGAACGTTTCTAAATGGTCTTACAGGGACAATTTTCCAGCAAGATAATGCTTGTCTGCATACAGCTCGAGTAGTTCAAAAATTTCAATGTTATGCTCAGTTTCTTCCATAGTCGGCCCATTCCTCAGACTTGTCCCCTATAGAGCATTTGTGGGACCAACTGAACGCCAGATGCTGCCGTGTCACTCTGTATAGGATTTGGAGGTGGTTGTGCTAGATATGTGGGCCCATCTGTCTCAGAACAATATCCATCGTTTAATCAAATCGATGACGTACAGTGTTGCGGCCTGTATTACAGCAGGAGGCGGTCCGACGTGCAATTGAAGTTGCATGTTATTTGTTTAGTTGTCTTGCTTTTGAGATCAAGTAAAGCATCCGTATTGTAAAGTGTATTAAATTTCATTTCAATCCGAAGCTCCTTTCTTGCTGCACTATTTTCAATGTTCCTGAATGTATAATTTTATTTATTCTAAGAGAGAGAGAGAGAGAGAGATAAACTTATTAAAAATCGTTTAAAAGATTGTAATCATTGTTCAACGTTATACCACATTCCAATTTAGATTAATTTGTTTCTCAATGTGTTTGAAATAGAAGTAGGTTCGTCTTGAGTTTTCCAGGATTACAGAATGGGAGTTCTTAAATCCCAGAATCCCAGGGCAAGAAATGTCTGGAAATTGAATAGCATCTTTACCAAACTCTTTATTTCTTATATAAATAAATTATCCAAAACAAGAAAGACAAAAAATAGTAGTTTAAAGTTGATTTTTTAACTCTTTAATATGTATTTTACATAACTGGACTTTAAAATAAAGACCAAAATAAAATTTGGGATTTGCAGTAAATAAATAGAAATCCATAAAAAAATATGTTTAAGATTTTTTATGAAAACAAGGTTAAAAACTGTTTTGAAATGCTTAAAACTAGTGGGTTTTGAAGTTACAAATTTAATTTGATTTGAGCTGTGATAAAACTTCATCAATAGTTAAACAAAAGAAATAAGAAATAAACCTGTATATAAACTATAATAAAAAATATTACAAAAATTTAATAAAAATATTACAAAACTATAATAAAAATATTACAAAACTATAATAAAAATATTACAAAACTATAATAAAAATATTACAAAATTATAATAAAAATAAATTAACCTTATTAAAGATGTAAATTTTTTTAAACCAATAGAAAAATGATGAAACTAGTTAGTAGAAAGTCGGGAAAAATTGTTTATATTAAAAATGTTAAAACAAATAAAAAAAATATCATTATTACCAAATTAATGAATAAACTTGTAATAACTTATCATAATTCAGTAAAGTAAACAAACAATTAAAATAAATATATTAAACTGCATTTTAAAGATGACAAAAAGTCTAAAAAAGAAATAAAGTTTTTAAATTGCTGTAAGTAGAATTTTGAGCAATATATATATAACACATCAATCAATAACTCCCGAGTCTAACATTGAAAACAACATTTTTTTTGCAAATTTTTTTACATCATCAACATAACACCTTTGTTAATCACTCTTTAGGGTGATACAATCAACGTCGCTTTTCAATTTTTCTTCCAAAAAAAAAATTTTTTTCTGCAAGAAATCTTTTTTTGTTGCGTAAATAGCGATAAACAGTCTTTCTGAATCATCGACTGTTTGTTTTGTTCACCCATCTGAAAGCAATCCGGCATCCACTTGAAAAAAAAAAACCTTTTCATGTCTAATTTTTTCATGGAAGGATAGTAACACTTCCATATGATATCCAGTCATCTCAGCAACTTCACGGAGCCTAATTTTACGATCTTCATTATAATTTTGCACACTTCACTCACATTTTCCGTAACGTATTACAGGTCTACCTGATGTTCCGCGTCATTTGTGTCGGTACGACCACGTTTAAACTCGGCAAACCACCGACAAATCGTTGCTTTGATGGACAAGAGTCCGGGTAACATTTTCAATCCACACTCGTTTAAAATGGTGTTTTTGTAATTCCATTAAAAAGTGTTTTATCAGAACACGAAACTCGGTTTTTCCATTTTAAACAAACTACAAACGAGCAATGCAACTGAACGAAGCATAACAC
>BMAW01102186.1:96793-138829 GCA_019974015.1 Nephila pilipes | reverse complement strand
ATATTTCTTTTCATAATTAAAAAAAAAAACATTACATGATGGCACTTCATTAGAATTAGATGATTGCCCGAAAAAATAAATGTTTTACAGTACCTGGAATTTTGCGGTGAAACATGCACATTAATATACGCTGGATTTTATCTATCTATCTATCTATCTATCTATCTATCTATCTATCTATCTATCTATCTATCTATCTATCTATCTATCTATCTATATAAGTTAAACAAATCAAATATAATACTACATATATTATTATAATTAGTTTGCAATATTTTTAAATAATATAACAATTGAGTAAATCAACAAAAATATTAAAAAGGAATGTGTTGTAGTTCAGAAAGCAATTTTCTTAGTAGATTTTCCGAATCCAAAAACTCTTGAATTAATCGGTTTTTTAGTGTGGTGTACCGGTCCACGTGTGGTTTGTCAAACAGTAAATCGGAAATCACCGACAGAATTTCAGAGTCAATTGCAGCAATATGTCTCATCCCGGTATTCGAGCTACTACAAAATTAATTCGTTCGCAATTCGTGTGGCCATCAATAGGTAAAGATTGCTCTGCTTGGTCTAAATATTGTATACCATCCCAAAAAACAAAAGTAAGTAGGTAAACCAAAACTCCATTAGGCTCTTTTCCTGACCAAACACGGAGATTTGACCATGTGCACCTTGATATCATCGGACCTTTCCCACCATCAGCTGGAAATTATTATTGTCTTACGATGATAGACCGTTATACACGGTGGCCGGAAGCCATCCCAATACCCGATATAAATGCGGAAACAGTGGCAAGAACTTTCTACAACCATTGGATTACACGTTTTGGTAGTCTTTCTCGCATAACAACCGATCACGGCCACCAACCGATCAAGGCCAAGGTCTTTTTAAAGCACTAGTTTGTCGCTAGGAATAAAGAAAATTAGAACGACGGCCTACCATCATCAATCGAATGGCTTAATAGAGGAGTTCCACCGCCCTTTAAAAACTTCTTTAAAAGCTTACAACACGGCGCAATGGGCGTCCGCCTTACCAACCATTTTGCTTCGTTTTCGTACTGCTTTTAGAGACTCCATTCAGGCAACAACGGCTGAACTGGTGTACGGTACCACCTTTCGACTTCCAGGGGAATTTTTTAATCCTACGCCTTTCGACATTCAGCCTAAGCAGCTGGTGGAGGATTTAATAGAACTTTTTTCTCATAGCCGACCACGACCTATTTCGAATCATGGAACTAAAACAGTTTTTATCCATCCGAATCTGAAAACGTCAACGCATTTTTTTGTCAGACATGATGGCGTAAAGAAGCCCCTCCAAGCACCTTACGATGGACCCTTCAAAGTGTTGCGGAGAACAGAGAAAGTCTACGACGTGGACATTTCTGGTCGTAAATCCACCCTGTCATTGGACAGGCTAAAACCAGCTTTCGTCGCAAATAATAGTGAATTTCCCGAAACAGACTTGCCTCCACCTAATCAAGACATTACGACCACGCGTACTGGACGGATTGTTCGTTTTCCAGAACGTTTCGTATCTTAAGGATACTGCGGGGGAAGTGTGCAGCGGTTCACCAACAGGCAGATTATTCACCAATTGTGGAGACCGCCCAACAGATTCTGCGGGCGCTCCTCGCCAAAGGCAGCAACCCAGGTGCGAGCTCTCCTTCACTTCCGAGGACTGACTCATTCTCTCTCTTCTCGACTTGCGCTCTAACTTGATACTCGCTCGGAGCTCGTTGTACGTAGTTCAATGGTGTGTAAATAAAGAAATATCAGATGGATTAGTTTGTGCCTCTGTATAAATCAGCCGTAGCAGCATGTATTCCGATGACCGTTTACGTTTCTGGAGACTCCAAGGAGACAGTTTGTCCACTGCTTGTATTCTATATCTGCGTAGGTGTCCTGCATCTGGTGTGATGTTTAAGTGGCCATTGAGTATATGACACACATATATCTATTTCGCATTGATAGTAACTTGAGCGCAGATAGGTACATTTCTGAATTTTTACATCCAATGATAGTACCCTGTCTTTCAGGATTGCCAAACACCACCTTCTAAGATGAGGATGGAAAACTACATGTTGGACGTTGTATTAAGACCTTCCTCGATAACAGGGTGTTCGAATTTTGCTCTGGCCTGCACGGTCTCCAGAACTGTGACCTGCCACCCCTCTCCAGCTAATACGTTTCATATAGTGTAGCATAGACTTGATGCAGCATGGAAGGAGTTGCCCGTTTCATTCCTCCGTCATCTAAGCCCAGTTTGATTCCATGCCTAATTGGATTAGGGTCTTCTTAGCAGCCAGTGGTGACAGCGGTTTCTAATAATTTCGCACCCCCGTAAAACCCTAAACTATTTGCATATTTAATCATTTTGTCTTCATCCCATAATATTTACGTACAATAAATATTTTTTTGTATTTTCTTTCCTCAATGGTGTTGCAATTTATCGTTAAATATGCTACCATTTAAATTTTATTTAAAATTACGTTGATCTTATGTTTTTGTTACTAATAAAAGTTATTTTAAACTAATACTTTTTACTACCTAATTATCCAACTGAGCTCCACAACACATTGAATTGGATGCATTTAAAACTAACGGACAGAAAATTGCACATTACAGCAGTTAATACTGCGTTGATGAAATTTCCAGGATCTTATCACATTTCACTTAATCTTGGCAAATTTAAATTTAAACCTACTTTCTTCATAACAAAAAACGACGTTATTGGTTCCTACGGTATGATTTTTTCAAAGTCATTAACTCTTACCTCGATCTACATGACACTTAATTCATATATTAAATGTTAAATTTTTTTCATTAAACTTTCCGCCTATAAGAATTTAGCATAGAATTTAAATTGTCATTCAAAACAATCCAGAAATGTATAATTCATACGCATGAAAATTACAACGTTCACATTTAAGGTCCAATACCTTTCCACTCCAGTACCCGAGCCCAAATATAAAGTTGAGAAAAAATAGAAGAAGAAATCTATTTGATATCCCCCAACCTACCAATGGAGCGAAATGAAAAAGAAATTTGTCTTCAAGTACGAAATATTTCATATAAGCCTGTTGAACTCAACAAAAACTATCGACTTTCTCGAGTCTTGGTACTGCTTTAAAGAAATGTTCTTTATTTCATCATAATTTTTTCGCTCGTTCCACAATCGAGTTATCAGCAACAAGAACGGAGCCCCGCAGAATCGAAATGTTTGAATACTGTCAGATGCCCTAAAAGTCCTTTTAAAATTCCTTTTATCCTACACCAGGAATTCAGAACACAGTTTGATGGTTTACTTTCTGATCTCCATCTGTTTATGCTAAACAAAAAAATGGAACCTAGTTTATGATTTTTTTTCAAATTAAATGAGATCACAATAACACAGAATTTTATTATTCCGGTTTCAGACCGTATTCTACGTGAGATTTCTGATTCAAAATATTTTTCAACGCTAGACTTAAATCCGCATTCAACTAAAATCCGTTACACTTGGACATAAATATAAAACTCCATTTTCTATTTCATACGGTGAAAAGTATCATTTCAATAGACTATTTTAGGTTAAAAAATCTCCAAAAGCTTTCCAATCAATAGCACAACATATTTTAGGAGATTTAAGCCAACAAGGTTTACTTGTGTATATCCATGTAATAGTTTTTCGTCACTAAAACTGCCGATGAATATCCCACCCTTCTCAATAAAGTTCTTGCACGCTTCAAACAGGCCAATCGGTGATTAAATTAGCAAAAGTGCCAATTCTTGACCAAAACATAGCGATTTCGGAATTTCATCGTAACTCCTGAATACAATTATTAAAGACAAAGCAGAATCTCTTTACAAATTCCCAGATCCGAAACCAGTTAAATCATTATCGAAATGTTACAGTATTTATGAAAAATATATTAAATTTATTTTCAAAAAGATCAATTCCGTTCAATAATTTTTTTTAAAAAAAACTCTCAATTTGAATAGACAGAAGAGGCCTTACACAAACACATCACTGCTTTTAAAGACATTAAAAATACTATTTGTAACCCACCAGTTTTCACAGTACCTGACACTGAAGCAGAATTACGCATTTCTACGGTAATATCAAAAATTTAGAGCCAGTTAACTCCAACCTCGGGTTTTATCTCAAAACTTTTTTTTAAAAAATATATCATAGATTCTGTGAAACTTTTTTTTGCAAAATATGTAGTAAAGTATTAAAACTTTTACTCAATTATGTAGTACCTAAGTTTCTCAGCACCAGTCATTCAGAATTCTTAAGGTTTCGCTAGAAAAAATGAGATCTTTCAACGGAAGTCGGAGAAAGATGTCATACAGATATTTTCGAGCCATTCAAAAACACACCAGAGGGATATGTATATTGCGCCTTCAATGATAGACGCAATTTTATAAATACATTCATCTTGTTCCTTTAACTAATTTTAAGTCACGAACAATAATTACTACAATTTTCCAGAATTATATTATACATAGAGTTCTTACCTTAATGTTATCATTGTTCTTATAGCTATCATATTCTTAAGCAATAGGTAGACTTTGTTATACACTAGAAAATCTAAGGCTTACTGGAAAATCTAGGGTTTAAGCAAAACTCCAGCCACAGTCAGAAGGATCACTTAGAGTTATTCATCGAATTTCATGAAACGATGACACATTACAAAATTTTAAAAATAACAGAAAGAAATACATTGCCACGCCAATCGTATGACACCTTTCCAATAGCGTTTTCAATACTTGCATATCAAGAGCACTGCTCCAATGCAGACGAGGATTTCAAATGTGATCAGAGGAATGACCTAGACAATTATTTGCCTTCACGTCAAAAATAAAAGAAGGAAAAGAGTGCGCTACAAACGAGAGATATGAGAAGGTGAAAGATACAAGACTTTATCTCCATTTTCAATTACTTTTGTTCAGTCTGTTTAAATATCTTCATATGTGCAATCTTTCTCGGACAAATAAAATCCTACCCCCGTACTTTAATAATACATTTCGATAGTAAACTCTTGTCGATTTATGTGTTACTTTGAATCATATGTAAATTGGATTTAAGATATGACTGAAAATAAATAATATTAATAAAAATTTTAGACTGTGAGGCAGCCTTTTTTTTTCTTTTTTTGCCTCAAGAATTTCAAGCTACGTCTATTAAGTTTGACTTCCTTTATGGAATATATTGGGGTTAAATGATTTTAATATAGATTTACTATTATTAGCCCGCCCTAGAAGCTATTATTTTAGGTAGATCACTTTTGACATATCACTTTTAAATTTTTTATCAGTTGCTTCAATTTTAATTATATGTATCTGATATAATATTAAATTTAATAATTTATCGTTTGCTTCAGTTTTAATTACATTTAACTTAAATTTATTCATTTTTTTCTATTTCACTTTAATTTTAATTACATGTTGCTGATGTAATATTCAAATTAATAATTTATCGTTTCCTTTAAATTTAATACCAGAAAAGTTTACTATTGTGCATTTCCCGATATTTCATTGTTTACTTTAATTCTTTTGTTTGATTGAGTAATTTAATAATAATTATTATAAAAAGCGCACCTTGTGTGGCTAAATCTGTTCTTTGCAAAACTTTGCATAGAACTTTTTTTAAATTTTTTTTCTTTCCTTGTGATTACTATTCTGCTCTATTTAGTGCATATTGAAAGTTTGTTTTGTCATTTGTATATTTTTTTATGCAATTCACTGTGTGACGTTATGCTATTCGGGGTTTTCTTGTTACTAACTTTTTATTGAGATTAATTGCACAAAATAACAAATTTTTCTCAACCCAACTGAAACTTGATTATGCTAATTAGAGGCAGTTCGAAATAACATGAAATGATTCAGATATGATGATACAGAAATAAAGGGAAATTGAGAGATAAAGGGCAACGATTATTACTTCCGGTGTAAGTAACAGCTAGTGAGTTGCGGTACAGAACTGCCTGGTAATTAGAACAGAGACATTGGTAAGCTAACTTTATTTCAATCATATTTACAGCTGTTAGTTATGAATTAAAACCAAATAAAGTACTTTAATTTCTAACCATTGATAATTAATAATTTCGCTTGATTCGTCTCGAGTTTTCCTAAATTGCTTTCATGTCTCTTAAAGTTGAATATATCAAATTCAATTCAGACTGAAGTGTCATATAATAGCGCAAAGGTGTTAAAACCTGTTTGTTAATAATGCAATTAATTTTCGGTTACTGTTCACATATCATGAATTGATAGCAACTTATTCTCAACTTTTTTTTTTAAAAGATACCAATTGTTATTTATTACCATTATGAAAAACGTTCCTTTTTATGTAAATTGTTTTTAATTCTTCCCATAGTACCTTGCTGCTGCAAATTTTATACTTTTTATCCCGCAGTAATTTTAATTGTTTTTGTCCATAAATGATCGTGTCGTGGAATGATTAAGTTTTGTTTACATCAACTTATTGCTGGTGGATTTAAACATGACTCATGTATCATAAATAAGGCACACGTCGGGACTTTTCCCTATGACTAACTACTATACCTTCCATAAGCGCAACTCAAAAACGACGAACTCTCTTTCAATTGGGAAACGAAAGGAACTGCCAAAACTATAATACTGTACTGAACGAGAGGAGGAGAATGATTCTGGAGTGCACATTATCAACACTCCTTGAGATGGGAAAAGACTATTCGATAAGAGATTCTGTTAAGACGCATAAGCATTTACAAACCGTAAGCAAAATACACGTGAAGCGCTCTTTGAAATTATTCTTACAACGAGCTTCTAAATGACCCATGGAAAATAACGGACTAACTGTCAGCAGCCCCCAAAACTATCATTTAACAATGTATCTTTCGCTGGAATCAATCAGGAATGTCTTTCTCCGTTGGGATTCTTTTATTCTGACATTAAATTTGATAAATGCTGTATAGCAACAGAAATTTATGTGATTCAAAAATTATGTTGTGACATCATTATTGGCCTTGATGTAGTTAACAAATTAAATATTACTATAAATGTGTGAAAACGGAATCGAAATTGCGGGGAAAAGAAATACTTTTCATGCCAGTTATGCAATAGTTAATTTCAATCGTGTTCCTACCCACAAAACCGCGCCTAATAATATAAAACACATTACGTCGGTATTGCGACAAGCGCCTTGTGTTGCTTCCGAGGCGAAAGCAACAAATGAGGTCAATGTACAGCCTGTTGTAACTATAAGCCCAAGCGCAGTCCTTGAGAGGGGTAAAATAGCAGATGTTGAAATCGAATATTTTTTTTAATCTAGCGAAGGCAATAAATTTAGATGAAGTGGATTTGAGCCACATCAGCGATCAGGAATCAAAACACAATCTCAAACAAGTGTTAGATAATACACCGCAGAAAAGAAAAACCACTGACGTTATGATGAAAATAGTTCTCACAGATCAATCACCACCTATTCACTCAAAACCCAGACGATTAGCGGCAAACGAAAAAAACATTTGTAGATTCTCAAATACAGAATTGGTTAGATGCAGGAATCATTAAAGAAAGTGTAAATAGACCGTTTTCTTCTCTCATAGTTTTAGTGAAAAAAAAAAGAATGACGATTACAGACTATGTATCGATTATTGACGTTTAAATAGAAAATTCATTAAGGACTCTTTTCTTATTGCTTTCATGGACGATATTCTTGACAAATTGACAGATTCGAACGGATACATGGAACTTTACTCCCTGTATTAGCTTAGCTGTCACTAGAAGTCCCGAAAAAGTGGTATACATACGTAGCAGATGTACAACGTATCATCAACAGTACTACCTCATGAAGAACAAAATATACACCTTTGGAACTGAGGGCTGGCATTAAGATGGAGATCGAAAAAGATTCTAAAATACAAGAGCTGCTGGAAGAAGAACACTTAAACTTCATGATGGACGATAGACAAAAAATGCGCGATGATACGAAAAATAACATATTAAATATCCAACAGGAAAATGAAAAGCAGTTTAATAAAAAAAACGTAAAACCGTTAAGCAGAAATAAATTTCGTATACCAAAGATGAACATAAGAAATTATATCATCTGAGCAGTATTTAAATTATTACCATCATTTCATTAAAATAAAGCTTTTATGTAAATAGGCTTAAAATGTAAATATTTATTAGCAATAAATAAATTCATTTACTTTAAAAACATTTTTTTTACAGAAATATGTTACATGATAGGATTGATACAATTTTCCCTGAGAAGTTTCGTATTCTCGCTATTAGGAACCTGTGTAAAGTTTCTTATTTAATTTCTAATTTTTTTTCCACATTCCTTAATATAATTAGAATAAGAAAGGAATGGGAAAATAGCAGTAAAAAAGTATATACAGTACTTGAAAAAGAGATGGTCTTCAGAAAGAGCCGATCTTGCCCTATGATTCTCTGAAGGGTTATTACTCTGCTCCATACTTCGTTTCATTCACTAGATTTGACCGTCGTCGTTGAGGTTGTAAACAACTCGTTAGATTAAAGAAGCGAGCCAACGATGCAGTGAATCTTTTAAGTTGTATCTGGAAGAAACAGTGCGGGTGTTTTTCAGGCTATAAAAAGATATCTCTCAGCTCATCACGCTATTGGATGATAACTCGACTTTCATTGACGGATGATATAAGAAGGCTAAGGGGAAAAGGCTCGGAAAGTTTCTTCACTGAAATGCTCCTTCATGGCTCCTTATTTATTACTAAGTCTGAGTATTTTAACCTGAGATACCTCTTTGGGTGAGGGACTCTCTTGGGCTGCCCATTTTAGGATATTGTTTATATAAAAAGGAAATATTGAAATGTTAGGCTTAAATTAAATGAATCATTCAAAAAAACTAATAAAGAGAAAAAAAATCAGTATTGAAATTTTATGGATTGTTTTAAGATACACAGCTTGTCAATGAAATACTTTGCAAAATTGAGGAATACGTTTATTAAAGGGGAAAGAAAGTCAGCGAATATATTAAAAGAATCGGATTATCGCGTCGTGAATGTCGACTTGTGGATGTCGACTGATTTGTCAATCTAGCTAAACATCGGCAGATAAAAATAGCACACGAAAGATTCAGAAGACAAAATGCGCTGGATACCGGGAAAAGCTGCCTCTTCGCGCAAATACGTGAACTGAGGGTGGGGAGTCGAATAGATTTTTATCAGCTGTTCCAAACAGGGATCAGCTGATTCGAGAAAAAGAAGATTTGTCCTTAGTAGTATGGATTAAATCCATGTTACGTCATCATCACGTAATACTTTCATCACATGTTATCTCCGATGTAAACAAATCTAATACTTATTTGTCTCACATAGAATTTGTCAAATGTGTTATGCTTCATAAATTTATATAACGTACATTTGATTATTTTTATTATTATTATTTTTAATTGAATGAGAAATTATCATACAATAACATTTTTTTATATCATGTTGTTTCAAAATGAATGTTCAAATCTGAATTTTGGATTATTGTAACATAAAAGTATTGAATCATTCTTCAATCAAAAAGTTAAAATGATGGTTGCAAATTTATTCGGCTTACACGCAGGCATTTTGTTTTTTTTATAATTATGAAAACATCCTAATTCAACTGTCATTTTCAAGTTTATTTTAAATGTTTCTTTACTGCTGTTCTTCAGAATATAATTTAATAAAATTGTTTCAGGAATATTTAGATTTTAATATGTTAGAATTATTTAATATTTGAGAAAATTTTCTGATAATATGTGTTGGTTTTGAAAGAATAATTAATACAAAAATACATACATTTTTCAAAACATTGCATGCTAAAATATTACATTGTGCTATTTATAAATAGTTTCTCTTAAATCTTAATAACTGTTTTTAATAAGTTTTAAAAACGATTTCCTTAGAGTAATTATTTGTGTATGTTGCAGACTATATTCACAATATTACAATGTAAACTGCTGTTTGTAGAAAATGCAACACCATGAAGGAATCATCAGAATCAAATGAAATTCGCAGCAAATGTCAATTATAGGATATTATGCATATTAATAAAGTTTCAGAGCCATCGCGCGTGCGCGGCGCGCGCAGCGCCCTCTGAATTGATGCTGAAAGCGTATAAATAAAGTGCTGTAGCGGGACGTTGAAAAAAGTCTATGATTATTTGTTAGTGGCAAACGTTTAGTGAGACCTGAGTATGCCTCCACGACGGAAGAATAAGAAATTCAAGCAACTTACGGAGTTTGAACGAGGGAGGATAATCGGCCTTCGAGAAGGAGGATTTTCCTATCGCGCAATAGCAGCTCGTATGCAGCGGAACAGTTCCACAGTGATGCGAGTTTGGAAGCAGTGGACCGACGAGCACCGAACAACTCGAAAAACAGGCACTGGACGACAGAAGGTGACGTCAGAGCGCGATGATCGACACCTGCTCCGCATGGCGGTGAATGATCGCACAGCTTCCTCCAGGCAGCTGGCAGCACGTTGGTCTACTGCTACAGGTGTACAATTGTCGGCTTCGTCGTCGTCTGCTGCGCCGTGGATTGCGTGCAAGGGTGCCTTTATACAGGATTCCCCTCAAGGCGAATCATCGACGGCTGCGTCGGCAGTGGGCTCTTGAGCACAGAGACAGGCGAGCTGATTGGCACCAAGTTGTCTTTTCAGATGAATCACGCTTCAATTTGTGGACCCATGATGGCCGTGTTCGTGTTAGACGTTATGCCGGTCAACGCTGCCTTCCTGAGTGTATTATTGAACGACATAGTGGTCGAACACCCGGAGTTATGGTCTGGGGTGCGATTTCATATCATGGACGATCCAATTTGATACGAATTGAGGGTAATCTCAATAGCAACAGGTACATCCGTGAAGTGCTACAGCCCGAAGTCGTTCCTTTCCTTCAAGGCATCCCTGGAGCTATCTTTCAGCAGGATAATGCACGCCCACATGTTGCGCGGACTGTTCGAGACTTCTGTTCAGCACAACGCATGCAACTTCTTCCTTGGCCTGCTTATTCACCGGATATGTCGCCTATTGAGCACGTGTGGGATATGGTTGGTCGGCGTCTCGCTCGTGATCCGCGTCCTGCAGTTTCCAAAGACGAACTTTGGTTGCGCATACAAGCGATATGGAATTCTCTTCCTCAAGCAGATATTCAACATCTGTTTGACTCCATGCCACGTCGTATAGCAGCACTTATTGCAGCGCATGGTGGCTGCACCAAATACTGATTTCGGACGCTTAATTTGTTTCTTTTGTTTTGAAAATTTCATCATTTATTTGTATCAGTACAAGTCGTTTCTGCATTAAATTTCATTTGATTCTGATGATTCTTTCATGGTGTTGCATTTTCTACAAACAGCAGTATAATTTCAATATCATCTTTAGCGATTTCTTGAGAAGTTATAACAACCAATAACTCTTTAAGAACTATTACAGATTAGAGTTGAAATTATGATTTTTAATTCACTTAAATATTTGTGTATGATTCTGGTGATATTTGTCGAAAAATATGTACCATTGAATTGTCTTTTATTTTTCGTGGAATGCAACAAAATATTGATAACTTGGATTATTATTTTAAATTGTAATAAAATTTGAATGAAGGCAATAGTAAGCTGTGTTTGTTGTTTATTTTATGGAATAATAACAAAGTATTTAAAACGCAATGTTGGGAAATTTTAAGATTTTTACGCCATATTGTTGTACTTTTTTTTATAAATGACTATTCAGCAATGAGATACGTGGCAAGAATTCTAATTTCCCTTTTTACTTCATAAGTGTAAGTTAAAGTAATTTAATCTGTTTAAATTGAATAGGAATATTTCATACATTTTTTACATTTTGTTGTTTTAAGATATTTCTTTATATTTAAGTTAATAAGGTTTTTACTATTTTCGAAGAATTGTTGTGCATCAGTTTTTCCTTTCAATAATACTAAATGAAAAAAAAAAATATATTAAAACAAATTACTTTTAACTTCGCTATACTTTATTTTTATTTATTTTTTGTACTTTATTTATTATATCAAAATATTTTTATTTCCCTTAATTTCTAGGTTATAAGTATGTTGGGTGAATAAGGGAATCATTGAAATCATAGCATCAGTGACTTGTTCGAACATGGCCTAATATCCGGTTGGTATAAATTATGTGATCACACGATGACTCAACAATGTTTGAAATTTTCTCTATGTTTCATAGTAAAATATCGTTGTAACTTCTGATTCCATTTGTCATCACAGAATAAGACATAATAAATGAAATGTTGATATAGATTACGTTACAGAATGCTTCTTCAGATTTCTATAAAGAAGAGTTGTATTCAGGTTAAGTAAGTTTCGTCAAGAAATATTATATATGTAATCTGTTATGGAATACAGCACATTGAAATAAATGTCAGAATTTATTTTAAGGGCAAAAAATAAAAAAAAAAAAGATTTAATAAAGTTTTTACTTAAGATGGTCTAAAGGTTTTGAAATTTTTTATTTTTTATTTTAAATAATATATATAATTTATTAAGGCTTGAGGTGCTTAACCAAAATACCTCATTAATTAAAAATAAATTATTTATCATAGCTAACTTCTTATATATAAGATCAAAACAACCATGACGTCCGCAATATTTTATAAATTACATATTATTTTACATTTATTAAATAAAAATAATATTTTTATGTATATTGGTCCATCTCTAAATTAAAATTTGACTTAATTTTTTGCCTCGCTCTTATTTAATTCTTTATCGAGCGAAATAATATATTAATTCAATTAATGCGTTTGATTAAACTAAGTAACATCCGATCCTATTACTTTGCGTGTGAGGGCAAGAACCTAGTATTAAATTAATATTTTTTAATTTATTCAGATTGTATTAGCTACATTTATTTTAAGTTGTGTAAAAACCTTTAATATTTATCTTAAATATGAACACAACTAGCTTGTTCATATGTAGATAACATTCCAGTAAGACTAAAATACGTCGGGCCAAACTTAAGGCAAAATTCTCTGTAAAAATATACCTAGAACAAAGCGATGAGTTGAATAAACAGGGACTTCATAGGGTTTCTTTGCTCAGGGTTCACAGAAAAATTATTGCTAGAAGAAAGAATCTAACTTCATAATGAGATGTATTAATATTATAAGAAATAAATTTATTATTCGACAAAAATACTAATTAGAGCTTGATGTTTTCATGTTAAATCTAGTTTTTGGATGGTTAGTTCAAGTGCAAGAAAAATTACGAAAAGAAAGAATTCACATAAAATGATAACCTTAAATACTACAGTATGACTTCGGTTGTTAAATTTATTTTCAATTCAGATAAAGTATTAATTTTTAGTCATCAAAGAATATAGGTCTATTCATTGGATAAAAAAAGGTATATACATTCATTTCCAATTCACATAAAAGTTTGTTTCTTATTGTATATTTATCACAATTTTTGTAGAATGGGAAGATGTATAATAACAATGATTACATAAGAAGGTCAAATTCCAGAAACGGTGTTTTAAAAAGCGTTTCTTTTCAATTATAAAAATATTAATCATTTCGTTACGATACGATGTATGCAAATAAAAGTTTTAAACTTCTACTAAATAATACTTAATCAAGCATAAATAATTTTATGAACATTTAAGTACTTATTTACATGTAAAATAAAAATGCGAGTAAAAAAGAATTAGAAAAAATGTCCAATTAATTCAGATTAAAATATATTCATTCTGTTCATTTAAACGAAAAAAAATTAGTTAAAAATATCCAATTCAACAATTTTGCGCTAAACAATAAGAACTACCAAATCATTTATTTAAAATGCATTTCTTCTAACTCGTATAAAAAAAACAACTTGAGTAAAAATACTTTTAAATAATTTATATTTCAATCATTCGATGGCGCGCAGCATTCAGTCACCATCTTGTAGAATCAAGATGAAACAAGATGAAATCGAACCCGTTTACGTTGATTACGAATATACTACATCACACAGTTTCAAAAAACAACTCAACTCAGCAGTTGGAGAGGAGAATTCAACTAAGAAACGGGAGAAAAAAAATAACAAAGGGAAACATCTCACCTTATCTAAAGGAGGGAATTAACTCAACTCAACTCGACCTCCACCTAAGCATTGGAAACCGAAACCAAAACTACAGCAGGAGAAAAGCAACTCAACTCAATATGAGAAGGAAAACAACTCAACTATAGGTGGGGAACAACTTAATCTGACTTCCCCTGTGCAGCAGGAGGAGGGAAACAACACAAGTCGACCACCGCATGTGCAGCCTTTTGTAGCAAAATCGGCATTTTTTTTATCTACTAATATCAAATAATTAATCTACCCTATCGTACTAAGAGTTTTAACATTATCTATATATAGTAACACGAGTTGCTTAGAAGCAAACTGGAGTAACTCTCACTAATGTTTTTGTTTTCAGATTCATGATGTCGGTTGTAGTGAAAATCTTATGTTGAATGTGAAGGCTCAAATACAGAATACATGAGTGATGATGTTAATCCCCTTTATTTCCTTACAGCCAATCCACAATCAGTGCTTCTGTTGAAGACTGCACAGTAACCAAAAAAATTGATCGAATTATATTTCAAATGCTTCCGGAGTCAGTGAAAGTAACAAAAACAACTCGTGACATTTCTCTTTCATTTAATTGTTATTATTTGTAAATTGAATAGTCTCTAAAGTTAACAATGAAATGATGAGACGTATAATAAATATCTACACTCTATGTTAAACGTCAAGCTGTACATAATTTGGTCTTTCTAACTCTCTATCTAATTTCTAATTTCTCTCAATGTGTCTGAAATCTAGTATAGATAGAATAACTAAGTTCATGATATCCAACTCACTCGGGTTCTAGGTAGATGATGAGATTAAATGTAGATTTCACTAGGCCTTGAGTAAGTTGAATGAAACATACTAAGGGTTCAAGAAATATTTTTCCTCTTGCCTAAATGGAATAAGCTTAGATTGCCCTTCATCTCCGTCAATCTGTCATCGATGAAAAATCACATTCACTATCTTCCGACTACTACTCATTGCTAATTTCACGGGTAATCCAACGTTCTGTTCTTCGTCACTATATACGTATTTCCTTAAATTCCTTCACTACATTTCTTATAGTTATCTATTTTGTATTATCACGTTTTATATGATTGGAATGCAATTGAAAATTCAAATATAATACACGGAGAAAAGAGAAATGCTGAAAAATGAATACCCAGACGTACAGATTTTGAAATGAGTATGTTTGTATCAGATTTGAGCGTATATCTTTATCGAATGTAAACATTACATGAATTCAAAAGCATTAAAAGGGGAAATCAATACTCTCTAAAAATTATTATTACAGATACAAAAAGTACAAAAATTTCTTTTATATATACTGGCTAATTCTTTTAAAAAATGGGGCTATGATTTGCAAAAAAAAATTTTTTTTTAAAAAAATGTTTCTATATTTCTGTTAATAATTGGATTTGGGTGGACCAAGGTTTAGCTTACTTCTTAGCGACTGGGAAAAATTGGAATTGTCTGGTAATATTTGTTGATATGTACATTGAATTTTCATATTAGAATGGATAATTAATTCAAATATACTAAATGTTTTCAAAACATTGCATATTTGAAAGGTTATATTGAAAACATCTTCAGAATGATTTTTTTTTATCTCTGAAGAATTGTTATTGATTAGTTCAGAAAATGATTTTCTTATGAGTAATTATTTGTTTGTTGCAGACTATCATAATATTACATTATAATCGTATCTTTAGTTTCTACTTGAATTTAATTCGCACAGAACAGTGCTGAAAATTATTTTCATACACATCTGAATATTTGTGTGAAACGATGATAAAAATATCTTTTATTCCAGATTATTCTTTAATGAATTGGAGTAAATTTCAGATGCTTTATGACATGAGTAAGATAATTCAGAATATAAATTTTAGAGAAACGGTTTTAATTTAAACAAAAGTTCAATGCTTATTTTGGAACCAAATTTTCACTGTTTCTTCAGGCATCCTTCCTGTTATGTCCCAAAAAATGTTCATCACATTTTAAGTCATTGCCTTGTGTTTCATCGCTATTGTCTTACATTTTTTTTTAAATTATCTGTTTTAAACTCCTATGAATTGGAGTAAGCAACCACTACTTGTTTGTGTTGTAATTCAAAATATGATTTTCCAATGATTAAGGTTTTAATGCAGATATTTCATATCTTGCTTTCTTAAATGTGATCTAAAATGTATCAAAAATTTAAGTAAATATTAGATGCAGTATATTCAGATTTTATCCTGTGCATGTACTCCCCTCAAAATTCATTCACACAGCATAAATAAAACAATTTATTTTGTATTCAATATGTGACACAAACACTATATTTATATATAATTCATTAAATTGTGAAAACGCTTATAAATGTGTAATGTTGCTTGGTCTGAAGTAAGGGTCGACATTTCTCTAAAATACATAGTTTATTAATTGCTCAGCTACAAATCTATCCTCTCTCTCTCTTTCTCGAAAGCCCATACTATATACATCAGTACCAATCTGCATGATCACGTTCTCTTCTTCGGAGGAAACTTTCCAATACAAATAATTGTTGAGGACTGAAAATTCCCCAAGAGAACTGTTAGTGACAAGGTCGCGTATAGACCCCCTCCATGAAGAAAACGTGATTTATTTGAGGGTCTTAATGACCTGATAGAAATTACGTTAATACATTTTAATACTCTTAAATAACTAACAACTGGAACATTTTTACAATCATTTTCTTTTTACAATCATCACTGTTGAGTCACTTGTAGGGCCGAAATCTACTCCTGCTCCTCGCTGTTTCTACTCCTCCGGCTCTTGTCAGGTATGTACTTGTCCTTCCGGTTGCCGCTTGCCTCTCGCTGATGTGCAATCTGTTGCGTAAGGGATATGGACTTGACCTCCCAGGCAGACTTGACTTTCGTCAGCTACTTCTCTCCTGGTCATCTTTCTTGCTCCAGGACCTAATGGAAATGATATTGGAATTTGTCTCTTTCTCCACTTACAGTTCTCATTGGGTAGTCTTTTAACTTCAGTATTCTTAACTAATAAAGAAGGTGCACTACGTTTTCGACCGTTCATTCTCACTGGTGGCCTCCTTTTACTCTGATGCCGACTTTCGCGATTATTTCTAGATTCTGTCGATGCTTCACTTCTCATTCTCTTACCTCGCCATTGTTTTTCTTTAGAGATTTCTTCCCTAGCTAGACCTTTGCTACCCTCAGTTTCTACCTGTTCTGCTCCAGATCCTTCACTATCCAATATGTCTGTCTCCGCAACATCCTCATCCCTTTCTCTTGGGTGATAAATGCGTACCTGATCTACATTCACCGTTATCAGTTTATCCTCTTTCCAAATAACCACATTGTTGTTCTCAACCTACATCACCTCATATGGGCCTTCAAATTTATGTTTAAATTTACTCACAATCCTCTTGCTCCTCGAGCTCATAGGATGTGTTTACACCAATACTAAATCATTTACCTTAACATGAACTTCTCATCTTCTCTTATTATAATATTTTGCCCATCTATCCTGTTGAATCTTAGTATTCCGCCTAGTCTCTTCAAACAATTTCTCAATATTACCACACACTAAGTCTTCTCCTAGCTTCACTTGGATTGCTCGACCATATTGATTAGACTGCTTTTTATAATAACTGTTGCTCGCAACTTTTCTAACCGAATGACTAAAGTTACTCCTAGAATCACTACTAGTGGCAAAAGAAAAACTATTCATATTTCGATCATTTACTAAACATCGGATCCGCTTCTGTAATCTATCAGACCTCCTTATCATAGTTTGTAACCGACTCTGAAAGGATTTAATAACATTCTCAAATTCCCACTTAAGTTGATTGCAAGTCTCTGCCAATTTTACAAATAATGTATTTAAAGCTGTTCGCGAGCGCTCAAAACTTTGGTTACGATTAACACCAAGGTTGTGATATTCTGGCATTGCACTTCAGTAGTTTGCCTTAGGTTATGTGGATCAAGAGCCATATCTCGCTTCATATGTGAGAGATCAATCTCCACTTGTTCCTCTATTTGTGGTACCCCTTTAATCTCCGAATCTGGAATTAATAACGATTTTTTTTAATCAAAATCAGGATTTTTTTATCACAGGACTTAACCGTAAAGCTGGCATTTTACTAGGAGGGTTTACTTCAATTTGCGATCGCTCCCCTCTGATCCAATCATCACTCGATCCTCTACTTGTAAAATCATTGCGACTCCTACGACTATTGAATCTATGATCATCTCGATCATTCCGAATTCTGTTCTCGAACCCCTGATTTCCTGCACTTCCACGATTTCTAAAATTACTCGAATCCACATTCGTCAATCGCACGTTATTCTGCCTATAATCAACCCTTCTATTCCGCCAATTTCTTTGGAAACGACTGTCGGGGAACCTTCTACTCGAATCCCAATCCTTTATTCCGTCATTATTACTCGAACCCGGGGTTTCCTTATACCCATGTCGTTCCTCATACTTTTCTACTAATTGTAACAATTCTATCTTTGTCTTGGGGTTTCGAACTTCTACATAATCCATTACCTGTGGGGACAATCTCATAATATTATGATTTACCAGTTTTTCTTCATTCATTTCAAAATTAAGCATTTTATGTATCTTCAATAATTTATAAACAAAATCTGACGATGCCTGACTTCTAACTTGGTGCGACGAGTAAAACTGTCTCTAATTCCGATCTTTTTCTGACAACCGAAAAGCTGTTTGTTAATGCCTGTTTTAATTGTGCGAAGTCTGTTGCTATTCCAGTCACGTAAGAAGAACCTATTACCTCGAACCAATTTTCTGCTCTTCCAATAAGATGACCCTTTAGGTAAGTACAGGCTAAATTTGTGGGAATTTCAAAAAGCAACTCCTTATTATCGATATTATCTAAAAATTTCAACACATTTTCCTTTCCGGAAAAAAAAAATTCAAGTACTATTCTAAAACTCGAGCCGACTCCTTTCTCGGGATTTGGGTAAGCGGGGTGCCATTGTAATGGTTGTAGGTCGGATGGAAGGGCCGACATCTCTAAATCCCGCAGTTTATCTACTGTTCAACTAGAAGTCTATCCTATCTCCCCTTTTCTTCTTGAAAGTCCCTCATATATATATCAGTACCAATCTGCATGACCACATTCTCTTCTTCGGAGGAAGCTTTCTAATACAAATAATTGTTGAGGACTGAAAATTCCCCAAGAAGACTGTTAGTGACAAGGTCGCGGATAGACCCGTTACAAATGTTCACCGTAGAACAAGGATAAGCATATTATCTAGCCCTTTTATTTGTTGATATATTTATATTTTTATTCACACAATATAACCATTTTATTCACTCACTTCTTAAAGTTAATGATTTTAAAAAAAATATGCTTGTGCCGAGATGAATTACAAAGTAAACCCGAGATTTTGTAGTTGCCTGGAAAAACAAGAATCACATTTGCACGATAAGGCAACGCAACAGATTGTTAAGCAGTACTCAAGATTTATAGAATGTGAAAATATCTGTTTCCTTAATTTTTTTACCCCAACTATATCATTTTTATTCAAATATAATTTTAAAAATGAACATTTTATATATATTTTTAAGAATCAGATTATCACTAATTTAAGTTTTGGAATATATCTTGTTATTTACAAGAGTCAGAATTTATTCTGCACTTCAGTTTACATTGAAGCATATAAGTAAAAATTATATTTGGTTAAGAAACATTACTTTGGGATGAAGAAAAAAAATAATACTAACAAATTATTATTATATTTGAAATTGTATATTGAATTTACATAATACATGTTTTTCTTAAATACTGTTGATTTCTTTTTAAGATATTACAATCAACTAAAAATTATATTGTGATTAATTTTGTTATTGATGTAATAAATTTTGATTAATATTGTTTGCAAAACACATTTTCAAAAACTTAAATTCCAGGTACAAAATTACATATGTTTATATCGTAAATCATTATATAACTGTTACAGCGTAATTATGCATCTTGATTAAGAGAGAAAATAGTTTAATCCAGTGTTGCTTTATTTTTTAAACAGAATCAGCCTGAGAAATATAGTCTTCATACATAAAATATAGTATGATTCAGAAGAGCTTAATTACACTTTAACTATTCACAATTATTATTCAGACAGTTTAAAATAACTATAATACTAGAATAAATATTGTAACCTTTATTTTTATCATGTTAGAATCAGGCAATGATCTAATGATACGTAACAATATTTATATATGAGATTATTTGAAATACAAAATAAGCTTAATCAAGACAAAAAGCTGAAATGTCCATTAACAGTTGAAAAATACATCTGTTTACAGCAGAAAATAATTTAAAGCTTTTCTAGGAAGTATGCATACAAACCCCAGAAACAAGCTTAAATAGGTTTACCGAGTGACATTTTAACAACACAAGGAAACGAGAATAAGAATATAGATATAATAAAAATATACTCAGATTATTTCGTACCGAATGTAAATAATTGAATAATGTAAGATATATGATAATATTAAATATATTAATCGAAATAAAATGGATGTACAAGATGTAAGCAATTAGCATTTAGAGAAATCTGATGTTAACGCAGACCACACCAGTTTGTTTCTGTTTTTAATCAAGTAACGTAGTTTTTTATCAAGAGCATTGTAACTGTAATCATTGATGAAATATTATGATTAATTCTCAAATATGTACATTATTTAAATAATTTAAATTAATATGTGATGCAACCCTTATCAGATTTAATTATATAATCTTAAGATTCTTAGCTGCACCTTTATTAGATTTCTTCAGATAGCCATTACAGAAAATTGGAAAAATTAGAAACGTAATGAGAAAAGTTTGTTAAAGAGACATAAAAATCATTACTAGGGTGTATGTACTATATACAAGAAAAAACTTGCCACATAATTAGCCTTCACTGAGCTCGAACATGTCTTTGAAACCACAAATTATTACCCAAAAAAAGTATTTCGATTTTAATTTATTTTTCTATCTCTTGTTTGAGACTTTTTTCAGTGTCCTTTAAATAGAATGTTCATTAATAAGTGATAGATGTATTTAGATCCCTGTCCGGGACTAACAGCATTATTCAGAGGTGTCCCATACAGTATAAAGGAAATCATGGAACATGTACATAACATTATGTTTTACAAGCCTTTTTTTTAGGTTATAAATTTCTTAAGATAGGGATAATAGGATCTATTATCAGTATTCTGCAAGACCGAGTAATTGTTACCTAAATAATTAAGAGTATTCGTAATCATCTGGATATATGATATAATCAGGATTATCCTAATTATATCATTTATCTATTATGCATAGAATTATATTTAATGCGCTTTAAATACATTTGATAAGGTAAACTGAGTTTTTTTCATGCCGATCTGATAAAAACCTCACATTTTTTGTTGTTATTGAAAAAAAAATTGAATTTAAATTTTAAAAATGAGATACCTATACATTTGTGTAGATATTTATTTGAAAATTATTCCATTTATAAATGTAAACAGTTATGTATGAACAATTCATGGTCAATAACTGCTTTTGTAGGAGTCATATACAAACCTTAAGGAACGTCTTGCAAAAGTTCTATTGCATTTAAAATTTTACAAATTTGCAGAGAGAGAGAACTAATATACATAATTCCACACACAGCGAACTTCAATATAATGTCAAAAATAAGTTCAATTATTTTTTTTCAAAACTTAAATTTCATTATTTCATTGAATTAAACTTTTAATAAAAATATTCAGCAATATTGAAAATTTGTGCTTACTCATTACAAACAAAACCTAGTTTAATTTGTAGCAAATAAATTCATTTTATAATATGCAAAATATTAGCCCTATGGATAAAATAGAACTTTAAGAAAGTTTAAAAATATATCCCAAAAACCCCATAAAAAGAAAAAACGTACATATAAATATTTTTCTCTATGGCATGTTAAGTATATTTATAATTTTAAAATTTAATTTTCGAATAAGCTATTTATTAAATTAAAATAAATAATAAATTTAGAGAACCAGTGAAACAATCTCTGCTTTTTAACAGCAAAAACAAAAGTCTCAAAATTTAAAGTATTTTAATTTCTTAGTTACATATTTTTCACTTGTTTGAAACGAAGCTATGAGGAAGTTTCACAATACGGCAGCCAATTCGAATGGTTTGCCAGTTTACTGATGATGCATCGTATTCCATTATTTCGGATAGTGACATTCTGTAACAATTTATCGCAACCATGTGAAAAATACTTCATTTTTTCATTAAGGCTATTTCCTAAGCATCTAGAATCTCAATTATAATTTAACAGTATAACTGTAATTAAATGGTAAATTTTTAATTATTTCAATTTATCTCAATCATACATGAAACTCGTGTCCGGATTGATTTTCAGAGAATCTTCAAATCCTAATTCAATTAAAAATTTGCCGGGTAGCCTGTCTGATGTATGTTAAATATATAAAGGCTTCAAGGAAGGGGTGGAAGGAAGGAATGAGTGAGGGATGAAAGTTTAGCAAAAGAGGCTGTAGTCCAATTAAAGTTCTCACCATTTGACCAAGTCTAAAAATTTCAAAGACCATCTGTTGTACATGGCGCTGATTATCATTGGGAAACTGAAGCAAGATTCATCTGAGCACACGCAAAGTATTTGTTGTCCATATTACTCGAGCCCAGCTCCATTGCAGACGTTGGCAACTACGCTGTGGAGTCAATAGCAGTCTTCTTAACGGACGCAAAGACTGCATCTCACTAGTAACCAGTCGATGGGAAATGGTTTTGGTTAATATGAGAACTTCCAGGGTATCTAGAATATGCTGTAGAATGGTGCTAGAAGTGACTTCCGGCTCCACCATCGTTTGTCTGCGTATGCATCGATCCACGCTTACTTATCGATTATCCACTTATCGATTCACTCTGGCTTCACCGACACCTCTCACACTTGCCACATTTCTTTGTTCCAAACATCTTCATCACAACCGATCTACTGTGAATGCTTCAAATGAGATTTGCTGCAACCTGTCTTTCTCAGTCCGAATTCTATATCATATTTAAACCTGTAACGGAATGCCCGGATTTTTCTGTCAGTTCGAGACACTTCAAAAAAATTCAAAATGTATTATTCTATGTAGCTGTGGACTCACCGAAAGCAGTAAAGACGTTTTTTTTTTTTTTTTTCATCATAGCAATATTTAAAGTTTATTTGAGACGTGTTTTCTCGAAAGTCCTTTCCTCCTTTTAAAGGTTTAACCCTTTCGCTACCGGAGGGAGAAAAAAGAAATGTTGCCTAAGCGAGTTTGGATATTAAGCCTAATATGCGAAAAAAATTCCTCTAACATCGGCTTTTGACTAGAATATTTTGGTTTTTACATGAAATATTTAAAATGCATTAAACTTAATATATACGGAAGAAAAAAAAATTAATCGAAAATTGTATGTTTTATACATAAAATTACTAAAAAAATTCTATCATTTAAGAAAATACAAAATATACTTACATTTGTTGCATAATTTTCATGATGTAATGATGTACTATTACATGGAATATTAAGATATAAAAATGAATCTTATTTTGCTGTATGGTATTTCTATAAAAAAGAAAATCTTCAACGCATAGTCCAACATCACATTTCTTACAAATATATTTTGTAAACTTTTGACGCTTCACAAAGGATTTTAAGCAAAGAGCACATCTTTTTCTTCCTTTTTCTTCATTTAATGCCTATGTACAGATTAAGACTATTTTCGCTAACATTACTGTCAGATTCATTCATTAATTGGCAAATCTCCAATTATATATTTTTCCAGAAATATATTTTTTTTACCATGACTGTCACTTCAAATAAAAAGCGACCGAATGAAACGAACAACTGGGAGCATCTGCTACTAAGAACGCTAACCCTTATAAACATCCATAAATTGTCATTCGGACTTCTAAGAAGCAAGAAAGAAAGAAAAAGAAAGCTGAAATAGAGTGTACCCTTTAAATCATGTCATTACACTTAAAGAGCCACACCGCAACACGTGCTTTTAACATTTACCCTCCTGAAAGCCAGGAGTGAAATCTAACCCCATATCACCAAGGTCAACACTCCAAATAACCTATCTATATAGATTTCGCGGTATTGTAACGCCATATAGTAACATTCAAAAATGAAATAAAACGTTCTGATCAAGCGTATCGAATATGATACGATGGGCACTGGCGAGCAAACGCGAGCGTATCGAATATGATACGCTCCTGAGTAAACCACGTTCTTGCCCTTAAGCTTGAGATATTTTCCATTGAGATATTCATTTAAGAAAGAGAAAGTAAGATTTTCTTTAGTAAATATCTTTAAGAGTAAATGTCTGGAAGTAAGCTTGATTTAAGATTTTAATGGGTTTGAATTAAATACATTCTTTAAACTAGCTTTTGCGATATAACCATTTTATTTAAATCCATGCAAAGGCAGTTTTGAAACTCCATCATATAAAAAAATAGATTTTTTTCACATATTTTAATTAATATTGATTCGAAGCTTTGATAAATTTGAGTGGAGATAGAAACCTGATAATTTATCTAGTTGGACAAATTACTTTTTCTGTGTTTTCTTCAATTTGGGGAATATAAAATAAAATTGTTACATGGTAGCAAAACTGAGATGCTAAAACTACGGTACACAACAATTATGGGCATATCTATAATAGTTTTTGAAATAACTATTTTAAAATTCAGTTTGTAATTTGTCTGTTGTATTATTCTTAATATTAAACAACGTGATAAAGTAATAGTTTGATGTATTAAGTGATTATTTAAAGCTGGTATAAATGATAATAATGAGAATATTAAATATTTTATAATTTTAAATTGAATCTTGTTCACAGAAGTGTACTCTGTTAACTGACTGGTGAAGGAGATTTAAAAAGTTCATCTAAAATATATGTAAAATGCAATGTGCAAAGCCATAATCTTGACCAGAATACCGAATTTTGACTTGATAGTGCAGACTAGAGTAGATCTAAGGCAGGGAGGAGTGATGCAAACACTCAGGGACCTGCACGTTGGGGGGGGGGAGGATAACACACTTACAATTAGAGTTATCAGTAAGAAATATAAAAGTTACAATTGCAAAAATAAGACGTGCCATTTTCCTTACATTTTAATAAAAAAGAAATGGGAAATTGGACTTCCAATTCATTGTTGCGATTTCATAACACCCAAGGTAACCAATCGTGCTCCTTTAAGTAATATTTATATCTTTTTAACAAACTATACTCTTTTTAAAAGCTGTTCTACCGAAATATACCTTTGCATCCTTTTGTTCTCCTAAAATATATATAAAAACTTTATAGTTTTATGTTAGTGGCGATTTTATGTAAACTTTTATAAGTTCCTATTAACCCATTCTCGACTAAACGCAGTTTTTATTATAAGAAAAGTTTGGACTCACCTATTTACTAAGGTTTTTTTTTTAAATTCCAACCATAAGTTTTCTGTTTACCGAACTGGACTGCATTATATCGGGGATCCTCATTAAAGCAAACAAAAGTGATTTGGCATAATTTAAGCTAAATATTACAAAAGTAAGTTTTTTTCTCTTTTTTGCACATGATTATGGGTGATTCAAAGAGGAGAAAAATGTTTTCGTGAATATTTAAAAATGAGTTTGCACTTATTACGACAGCAATCAAAATGACATTTCTTTGGATAAATGTATAATATAGGTTAAATATATACAGTCTTAAAAATGTTAATGTGAAACACATTCGAAGAGATTCAAGGTTTGAATGCAAAACCTTTAATGTTGGACTTCGTGCCGCATAATACGATATAATTTGAAAAATACGACACTGTGACAGTTTTATAAACGGTACGTGGACACATGAATGTATATAAATATTTTTCTCTGTAAAATTAGAGAATTATATTTATCTTTAAAATATGTTTGAATAAATGAATTTGCTTATTCTTTTGCTGCATATATCGAATTAAATATACTTCCACCTTCAGTAATGTACTATAGCTTAATGTATTTACATAAACTTTTCACTTTATTAAGTTATGCGCCTACCCAAAAATCACCGTTTTCGTGAAAAATTTTGAAAATTTCTTTATTACTTTTCATTAAATCGTATATATTTACGATTTTAAAAATTATTTGATATTGCTTCTAGGGTAGTTTATTAATACAATAATGTAAGTTTATAACTTCTCAAGAAACATTAAAATCTCTATTTGCATTTTCTGAGAAATTGAGATTTTAATTTTATTAATTATGAAAAATTTTATTTCATAAAAAGTTTTTCATACATTGAAATGAAATTTTACAAGAATGTTGAGTGCATTTCTAGGTATTTTCAAATATGGTAAAAAAAAAGTAAAAATTAGCTACACAATAAATAGTAAGGAAATAACTATTTATTGTGTAGCTATTTTTTATTCAAAAATGATAATATTTTTGTAAAATCATGTTGTGTTCATAAGCTTTGATAACTAAAAATATTTTAGAGATAACAACATTTTCCTGCTTCACAACACAGATATTTGTATATTAAGCATATTGTTGAAAAAAAGTGAAACATGTTAATTAGAATTTGTTGTTTGAACTTAAGCAAAAATGACAAAAAGTTTATTCAATTAAAAACAATTGTGTCCAAAGTTCGGAAAAAAAAATTCTCATGAAAATTGCTTTAATTAGCAATTTTATATTGATCACTGTAACCAAAAAGAAAAGTGTTTCAGAAAAATGTCTTTTATTTTTTAAAAAAAGTACTCTAAGAAAGTATCTATTAATTCTTTGTTTAAACATTTAATAGAAAATTTTAATATTTTTTTTCATATGTGTCTTTGATAATTTTATGATTTGTAACTATACGTTACTTGCATATTTTTTTGGGAAAAATACATTTACATAATTCAATTTCTAAAATTTAAAAATAATTACAAAATTTGTTATGAATACGTTGAGGTAATGTCCGTCAACTTCACTGAACTAAAGTGTTTTCAGTGTATTGTGTAAAAATTTCTCTAGCAGTTTAATTTGTAATTGCTAATATGAAATATGTAGTTACCGATGATAATTTTCCGTTAAAAGATATATGCGAATATGCATTTAAGTCTTGAACATTAAAGAAACAGAAAAGTGAAAAGTTAAGCGTCGATCGAAGATAGAAATATTTTAACAATTTTAAGAATATATACCCCATTAAAATTTAAAAATATTGATTGAATGCGCACTTTGTTGCCCTGGCACAAATGTGGATGAACAGAAGTTGCTATCGCTTACAGCAAGTTGTTTCGCAGTGAGTGCGCTATGGAAGGAAATTTAGGTTCATGCCGAAAACATTTATTCTACAAAAAATATAATTTTATGAATTAAAACTTATTTAAATTAAAAATATTAAACAATAGCATTTTGTTAATTTAAATTTAAAACATAATAATTGAATGGAAAAATTTTAGTTTTCGTTTCACAAATTTAACCATCGTGTATAATAATATGCCATTCCTACTCTTGTAAAAAAAAAATTGGTCATTAGTCACAGTTAGTGGGTAAGCGTGTGAAAATGACACGAGTGTGGCACTATTGCTGACCACGGACTTATGAACCTAGCTAAGCTGACATTGTAATAATTATTACTTTTTACAAAATACGCAAACTATCTCATGTTTTCTTGTTATCGTATTCAACAATAACTTTTGGGTGTTTTTTCCCATTAAAATCTTAATATTAAAATATAAAAAAAATATTTAAAAAATGACATAAAAAAGTTTTTTTCTATTTTTATATAAACAAATATTTTTCAACTTTTAAGCCACCAAATCTTTTCAAGCTCTTTTTTTATTTTTCCTTTGTTGAAACACTTTTATTGAAACTTAATAGATCGAACGTACACCCTCCTAGTTCCGATATGAATAATCTGAGCCCCACTCCATTTTAACAGCCTGCCATTGAAGATTCACCCAAGGCAACGAAATAGCTTTTCAAAGCGTCAAATCTGAGTATTAAAAATGCCCAACCTAAGGAGTTGTTGTTGACCACCCGCGTCTTATAAGCACAAGGAATAGGATCAACTAGTATTTCCGAAGATTTTGTAAATGGAAAACGAAATCCTTTCGTGACCTTTAGCTGTGCTTAAGTAAGTCGCTTTGGGAATAGTTTTACACAAAAAAGTAATATCCTTGGATGGTTAAATCGTCTATCCACTGGAACTGCCTCCTTCGAAGACGGACTGGCATTTTTTGCTATTACACACGTTTTCCAAGAGAAGAACAAATTTTCTACGAGGATTTCCTTAGAAGAAATTGCGGCACAAAAATGGAACATTTTGCAGGTTCCATCCATTATATCTTATTCTACGTATGCTGGAAAGCTACGGATTTCCCAACAATCGCATAACTAGCATAATACGTTTGTCTATTCCTAAAATATGCATTATTTTCTAGCCATTTGTTTTTGGTGTTGTATTTTCATTGTCGCGTATGCATTTGAACAATTGTACTCTTTACAATTGTTCTCTTTTTTTTCATTAACATTTTCGAAATGCTCGCTAGAGTGACATTTAAAAAGTTCTCTTTTGATTTTTATTTAATGCCTTAATTACACTCAAAGTATTTATTTTGAAAAAAAAAATAATTTCCAACATGGAAGAATGTATTTGTAGGCAACTGTTGATTATGCTGATTTTTATGTAAGATTTTGAATTATTTATTCTTAACAAGGATTTTTCTGGAATGACTAGTACATAAATTTATTATTATTATATCTGAGGTACTCCATTAAATGTACATTGTATTAGTCTTACATATTAATGTGAAAGCATTAAAATTATCAACTTAACTTTTGTAAAGAATCAAATTTAGATATCTAATAACTTTGAGACTGCTTAGCAAAATACATAATCCCACAATATTTTTGTGTGTGATTTGTTTTTCTTCTCAAACAACAATTAGGTAGATAAGACTTTTCTTTCCTAAAGCGGTAAATATAATTGTAATTAAATTATATAACAAGAAAACATTTCATTTCTGGTTATTATCTGTAAATATTTAGTTTGCTACTTTATTTTAATAGTAAAGTATCCGTATAGGCTTAAGAAATTCATGTAGTGTGTAAAACAATATTTTAGCAGTTGCAGGGAACAAATTTGCGTTGCATTTTAAGTGCAATTGTTAGCATGTGTAGGAACATCAAAAAATATGTTATATTCAATAAAACTTAATTTATATTTTATTAAAAATCCCTGATTAATTCAGGAAGAGTTAACGTTGCATATTCAAAAGAGATGAATGCAATATGATTGACACGAGAAGTTTAAATTACCTCATCCCTCGGAATAAAACCCTAATATTATTTTTTTCATTTCTAAGATTTTCATTAGTAATGAATTCAGATGTTCCTACGTATTTTGTAAGCTATTATATCACTACTTTTGTAAAAAATGAATTAAATCGAGCACAAACTAAGAATTTAGATTTTTAGCGTAAAATCCATTTTATATTATATTTAAATAAAACTTAATAAATTTTGGATATTTAAATCCATTAATACATATCCTCCAGACTCGCAATTTCTAATGAATGAAAACAGTTTCTACAATAATCTTAACTTTTTTTTATAATTCAGAAGCAAAGTTATTTTAGAGTTTATTCTATCAAACCAAAATCCAATTCGTATCTAAACTTAATTAAAATAAAAATAATTTTGCTGAAAACTTCAAAGTTTATTTTTGGTAATTTAATAGTGTTTTTTTTTTCTAAATTCTGAAATGCGTTTCACTTAAATGATAAAAACCTCATGTTAAAGAATTTAATGACATTATCTTAAAACCTCTGCTATCAAAATGCAAGTTTGAAATCGAGATCTGAAATTCATATGAATACAATACCTAACATTAAATAAAAGTAATACTACATGTTCTATAATAACGGATTAGCTTCAATACATACTCATATATTAGTAACTTTAAGTAATGATATAAAGTAAATCTTCCTAATTTAACAAAATAGACTGCACGATGAAATATAAACTAAATATTAATGTTCTTTTCCAGTTTTACAACTGAATCAATGAATTCTAAAACTATAAGAAATAAAATTTAATTGTCACTTTCAAATCACTAAAATTAGTTTATTAATCAACGATGCATTCAATTAAATTATCTAAATGGCAAGTAATATTATATCATATTAAAACAACGACTGGTTTTCAAACATTTTCTTTTATATAATTTTTCTCGTATTAATATTATCGATATAAGTACATATTTACTATAACATTAAAAAAATTCAAAGAATTAAACAGTAATTCAATTTCAGAGAAGTATTACAGATAATTTTTTGGAAAACAGGGATCTATTTATTTTTCTAGAGAAATGGACTTTCAAACTTAGTATGAAGGATAATAAAATATTGTCTTGATACATGGCTTTATCCTTTGAGTATTTAATGTGGCTTTAAAACAATTTTTTGCAACACTTAGAGATTTTGTAACATTTCTAAATAGAAGTTTTAAAAAAAGATGTAAGTTATATATAATACGGCTGATATTAAGTTGAGTCAATACAGTTGTTGAATTCTTGCGTTTTGATATTATACTCTCATCGATGTAAACATGCTTGCAATTCAATTCATATATCTTTGTTGATCTAGTAAAACCCTTAAAAGTAAGGAAAGAAATAATTGAAATCTTTAAAATGGGATGTTTTTCTATCGCTTCTTCACAACAAAAGTACTTGGCCAATACAATATCCTAAAAAGAAGATTACTTCTTTGATGCATTGGTAACATTGTGAGTAGTTTTAAAGAAAGATTTATTTACTCAACTTTTCTTTTCCTCAGAAAAAAAAAAAAAAAGTAGAACATTCTTGCTACTATAGGAAGGATATAAGTAAATAAAAATTAATAAAAAGCAGAAATAGGAAGAAATGTAGTTTGTCAAGAAAACATATAACACAAGTGGTAGTACTTTTATATATTATTTTATATATTACTTTTAGAATTTGATGAATTCTAAAAATAATCGCTTCATTTCATTTTTGAGTTACATTAAATTATACCAAGGATGAATGTATATAATAAATTAATAGCCACCTAAGGAGCTGTTGTTTTAGTTAACTCAAAAACTTTGCAGCTGATCACTTTTCAAAATTTTATCTTGTTTTTGCGTATATTTTTCATGTATGCTTTCACCCCAGTAACTGGCTTTATATCCATAAATTCGTCATAATAAATTTCTCTTAAATATTTTATTGGATTGAAAAAAATATATGCAAAATATATCTCATTCCTGCTTCTACCACTAATGAAATCAATTTTCAAAAATATGTCATAATAAATTTCTCCTGAATTTTTTATTAGATGGAAGTGAAACAAATATGAAAATTAAGTATTTTATTTACTTATCAACTTATGTGTTACCTTAAATCATATGTAAACTGGATTCAAGGTATGACTAAAAATAAATAACATTATTCAGCATTTTAAGCTGTTAGGCAGCCCTTTTTTGCCTCAAGAATTTCAAACTACGTCTTTTTAGTTTGACTTCCTTTTTTGAAAAAATTTGAAGTCAAATGATTTTATTATTCATTTACTTTTATTAGCCACCCAAATGGCTATTGTTTTCTATACCTTATAATTTTCGTAACTGACCAAGTTTCAAAAATTTATCTTGTTCCCTTAAATTTCCCTTAGTTTGTTTACTGCATTGAAGTAAAAGAAATATGAAAATTACTTATTTTATTTCCATATCGATTTATGTTATTACCTTAAATCATATGTAAACTGGAATCAAGATAAGAGTGTACATGAAAGACATTTGGAATTTTAAGATAGTTGCGAGGCAGCCATTTTTTAGAGACCCAAAGACATCAATTGGATCACTTTTGGAATATCAGATTACTTTTCGATTACCAGGTCACTTTTGGAGTACCATATGACTTTAAATTTTTTTATCGTTTGCTTCAATTTTAATTATATTTAGCTTATATATTTAATACAATAATTTATATTTTTTTAAAAAATTTTATTAAATATAGCTGATATATTACTCAATATAGAATTGAGGGATTACTCAATATAATAATTTATCGTTTGCTTTAATTTTAATATAGGAAAGTTTACTATTGTCCATTTCCCAATATTTCATCGTTTACTTTAATTCTTATGTTTGATTGAGTAATTTAATTATAATTATAAATAAAGCGCACCTTTAGTGACTAAATTATACTCTTTGCTAAGCTTTGCATAGAACTGTTTCGATTTTTAAACGCTTTCATATAAAATGTTTTAGATCAATCATAATAACTTATATTATAAAGTTTCGTCTATAGAAACGTAACCCTGAAAGTAGTCATATTTCACTGAACAGAGCGTTAAGAGATTAGTCTTACTTTAAAAAAAAAAAACTATCATGAAATGATATTGTGATTTTTTTTAAACTTTAGTTTGCTTGAAATAATAATTAGAAATGGTTCTAATGTATTTAAAATGCGTAGTAAAATCAGATTAGCATAACGTATGTTATCTGTCTAGAAGTACAAAGCAAATAAATTTCAATCTGTTGTTCTGACATCATAATATTCTTTTCTTTAAGATATTAAAAACAAGAAATGGCCTTTAATTTCTGAAGCTTTGCGTAGAAACCTTCATTTTTCTAAGAAAAAATGCTTTAGATACATTTTTTTTCTTAAAAGATATATAATTATAATCTATAACTTTAATTTTTTGATATGATTCATTTTAAAAAAGGACGGAAACTCTAAATTCTAAATTACATATTATGAGCAGAAAGTGAAATTCGAGTTAAAGATAGGATATGAAATAATTAGATGTAATCAATATTAGAAATAATTTAATACAATTTAATGTTAGATTATAATATCAAACAGAAAGGTATAATGCATTTATTTGATGATTAAATGACCTTGATAAAACATGCGCAAATTGGAAAATAAAGAAAATCTTACATAATTATTAAGAATTCGAGTTTCTTTATCAAAATTTATAAATAAAAAGAAAGTACTTGCATTTTTAATAAAAATTATGTGATTTTCTTAAATGGATAATTAATTTCCTGTAACTGATGGGGTACTTCTTTTTCCTTTTCCGATACATTTTTAAAGAATTATAATCTTGCAAGTAGAAGAAAAACTAGACTTTAATCCGAGATATATAACCGATTAATCTGATTTAAAGAAATACTCAAGACAAGTGGTTATTATAAATATTTCTCAGGAAAGGGGCTTAAAATTATTAAAAATGGATCAATGAATATTTTTATTTTGGTCATCTTAAAAGAAAAAAATAACGTTTATGCTCTTCATACGAATCCTTAAGGCAAAATATTTCTTTTATATACATAGAATATCAATATTTCACAATATACATTCGGAAAAAGTGTAAATAGCAAAAACTGAGAGAGAGAATTTATACTCAGCTAATATCTTTCCTGGTTTTATCCACGGAATGAAATATCATACAGGGGAGGAATATTTATCATATGACAAGAGAGAAATTAAGTTAAAAAATTAATGAGTTTAAAAATAAAAATTTTATACTAACTTTAAATACATTAAAATAAATTGAAACTGTCTTTTAAAAACCTTAATCCAACGAACAATACTAAGGAAATACTTGTTAACATTCACTCTAAATAATAAATATTATCTGTAAGTAACGCTTAAAGTCTTCTGTTAGAGTTACTTAGGGCGATTGGCATTCAACTCTCTCTGATTTCTTTACTCCATATTATTCCTTTTAATCTATTTTGGAAATATTAAGAGCTAAATAAAAAGAAATAAAGTCGAAGTACAAGTGCTTCATAAGAAGATTGAATATATTTTAAGACAATTCTTCATTTTGTTTCATTTTTATTTTTGAACATAATATGAGTGATTGTACATTCATATGGATTAATTTAGAATGGGGAGTGCATAAATTATTTCGATAGAAGTAACATTCAATAATAATTCAATTTTTTTAAAAAAAAATTCAATATTTAGACACACTGTTGTTGTAAATGCCAACGTTTTCATAAAACAGACAACTATTAATAAAACATATCATGTTAAACTAATTAATAATTGTATAAATATGAGAATTGCCAAAGAAATTGTGTAACGTGATGAGAAATAGGGTTGCAATCAGTTTTCAAGAATAATAACTTTTTTTTTATTGAAACATTCTCATTAAGTACAGTTTCATAGAAAATAAATAAATAAGTAAAAAAAAACGTTATTTCAAAAGGTAACAACAATCCGTTCATTAGAAATGAATACTGGATTGCAAGTACGAAACAACACTCTATCATTCTTTCAAATACGCTGTGTCGAGCAACATATCGCAAAATAAATTATAAGGAAATGCCCGAAACTATACCTTTAAACAAAAGCCATGGTTCGATCAGACATGAGGAAAAAATTCAAATCAGTTAAAGATATCAGTCTATGAAGTCAAAGAAATTCAGTGACTTGATTTTGATGGCGAATCTAGTGAAAATTCAACCTTTCCACAGCAAACCTCTTTCAGGCTTTCTTAGAATCTCTAGTGACGAGGTAGGGACAATATAGGGACTCAAATTCAAATCAGCAACCTTCAATCTTTCCGAGGGTAGATAGAACGAAAAGTAACGAATTTCTTAAATCTCTCTCAGCGCAGAGAAATCATGAATAAAGTTGAAGTGATTTGAAGATTTTTTTTTCTTTATTTTGTTTAGTAAATTCACAGACAACAATTTTTTTTTTGTTTACAATAAGAACGAATTTTATTCCATTTTTGATGTACTGGAATGGAAGCCTTCCCTCCCTACACACTCATTGAAGGTAATTTCTATAAAATTTGTGGTGATTGGGGCCAATATTTTGAAACTGAAAAAAAATATGTTGATTGCTACGTGCGAATAGATTTGAAGAAATTTCAATCACTTTGTATGAAAGTGAATGTTAGAATATTAAATGTTTAAATAAGGTAAATATATAGACAGCTTTTAAAATGCTACAAAAAAACCCATGCATTAAGAAGGTATAAATGTAAACTATTATAAAGTGATGGGTGGAGTGGTCATATAATTTTTTAAACTATATTTATATCAAAATGATTTGCAGAAAATATATACATGAAATCAATTTTACAAATATGATAACTCCGTAATTCTACACGTGCAATAAATACAAATTAAATTAAACCACTGTCATCAGGGTGTGCAATGGGTTTCTAATAATTATTTTCCTTTTCAAAATGATTTTAGAAGTAAATGATATATCAGCAATTACTCTTTTCAAAAATATTATTTTATATATTATCATCTAGTATAATTTATCAAACCCAAATAAGTTTAATTAAAAAGAAGTGTCAGAATTTCTATTAAATAGAAGTTCAATGAAATAGAAGTTTCACCATAAAACACTAATAACGAAAATGTAAAATTTCTGATTGGTTAGGCTTAACATAAATTAGTTGAAATTATCAATCACTCAAATAAATTAATAAATGTGCAAAAAATTCAATACATAAATTAATTCATTGATTTATATAATTTTACTGAAGTTTTTACTACCTAATTTTCTTAAAAAAATACATACTACCTCATCACAAAATAAATTTTGCTTAAAAAATGATTAAGTCTATGAAACTATATGTAATTAAAATACCCTTAAAATAATGTAAATTCAAACTTAATGAAACACGGAGGATCCTCCTTGCGACTTCCTATTCAAACTTGTACTTCCATAGATATCTGTTACACTTACAAAATATATTAGATTAATAAGAAAACTCAGGGTGGAAAGAATAATTATAAGAAATATATTTCTATTTTCAATTACTTTAAAATAATTATAGCTTGTCAGTAACAAAAATAATCTTATTTTTATTTTCCAAATTTGTTAAAGTCTAAGAAATGTCTATTAATTGTTATTATTAAAAATTAATGAAATATCAACAATATACTGTACATTAAATTTTAAAAAAAAAATCATTTTTGCTGGTCTAATGTAAGAATAATGAGAAATTCCCATGAAAGTTTTATTTGTATATAATAAGACATGGATTTTTACAGGTATTCTAGAATGCTAGAAGTACGACATCGTTCAAGTAAACATAAAGTGATCAGTGATCTTCCATGGATCCCCAGGGATATGGAAGTCAAACTTCGGAGTTCCGTTTCTCAAAATGAAATTTAGAATAGAGAATTATAAGCCACTCACATTAGTTGACCAGTGTTTATTAACTAAAATCTTTGAATGTTAATTATGAATAATTTAACTATAAATATTCTTTTAACTTCTGATTAATTCCCTGAGAAGAAATCACAAGCTTCGTGTGCAGGCGGGCGACGTCTGTAACTTGACGTCAGCCATGACGTAGGTGCAAAAGTAGATCTCATGTTTCAACTGTTCAGTCCATGTGCATATGTATGATAGATTTACATTCAGTATGGAATTTTATCGAAATTATGTACAGTCGAGCTTCAGTTGTATGCTCCGAGGAAAAAAAATCCTTTTTTACTGTATGTATCAACAAAAGCAAAATTCACAAACACATTAATAGCTGAATATGAGGTGTGACTGCAGATAATAGTAATAGACGTTGATTTCGGTAGTGTGTGAAAAGAAATCGAAGCTCACATACGCCTGTCACTAAATAACATGCGTAGGTTGGGGACACTGGAGCACGAGTTAATGCCGTTTAAGAGTTAAATTCCTTAATTTTATGTTAAAGATCTCTCTTTTTTTAAAAAAAAAATAGAATACTTACTAATAATTGTTTTTAAATAATGGATCTATAAAGTATCAGCCACTTTAAATATCATCTTATATATTTGTATAAGGGTGGAATGGGGTTCCCGAAAAACTCCTTATGGTTCTAAAAGTTCTTTCAGTTGAAAACCACTGATATTGATGAACTCAGTATCTACAGACAATTGTTTGGTTTTTTTTTTTTTTCAAATATAATGCTAACATTTTTTTTCTTTTTTAATAAAGATATATTGTTTTAACATATACTCCAATTACTCTTTTTACTTTAAAATCACATAGTTATTCCTACCTTCCGTGTACCATTAGCGGTTTTAATGCAAATAAGCGTATTCGATTGATGCGATTTTGCATATTGTCGGGTATTCATTCCAGGACCCCAGAGTGAGCATTATTTCTTTTTCACATTTAGAGGCAAAGTTACAGTAATTCCAAAAAAAGAAATGATGCAGTCTTTCCAATGAAATGAGAGGGCAGTAAACAGTGAAACCCAAAATAGAGTTAAAGTGAGTCAAACACATTCCTTATAAAGTTTCAATTGAGGAGAAGCAATTTTTGCTGGTCTTGGAAGTAATCCTCAGGAAGAAAGAGTGGAAATGTAAAAGGAGGAGCAGATTTGAAATGAAGACTTACTCAGGGGATTTCTCGTTCTTTTTTTTTGCTATGTTACGTCTTTTTAGCAAGCTTTTTGTCTGGTGGAGAGGGAAAAGGGCTGCAATGTTTTCGAAACTTGTGTAAAGATATTAAAAGGCAAGGAACTTTTCATAGAAAATGCTTATTTGCTTCTAAAACTATTTTTCGGTTATACGTGCTGGACACAATACGTTTTTGAACTTGTGGAAGGAATGCAAAAAATTATTTTTGTAAAACGCAAAACAAACAAAATCACTCACACACAATAGTTATTGATCATTTGGCCTTGCAATTTTGAACTGTATCTTTTGGAAACAGTGGTAATAGAAAAAAGCATGTAAACCGAACATTAAATAAATATTTCCTGAATCTCAGTACGTTTGAATTAAAAACAGTATTCAATTTCGCCAAATTCTTAAGATATTGTCTTAAGAATTACGAACAGTTCTACACAATTAGTTTTATTTTTGGTATACAGTTGAAAATCTTTAATGAAGCTGAAATCAATCTTTACTTCGATGACAATCCTCATTATAGGAGGAATGAATATATCGATTATTGAATCAGCGTTATTGAAATTTCTTTCGTAAATTATTAGGATGTGAATATAGTTCTAAATAATACTTTAATAAAAGTAACTTTTTATTGAAATTATTTCCTAATTGATTCAATATGCACTAAAAAGACCTGGCACAGCTACATTTAATAACTAACTAAATATAAGTCTTTTTAATTTGTAGATTTGATATTCATAAGTCTCATTCTAACAAGAAAGCACATGTTAAATTTTAAATATAAAAATACCTTCGTACTTCTAAACGATAAATGCCAAGGGGAAGGAAAATCAAGTTTCACAATGAGTATGAAACAATTAATGTTCAATTACTTTTATTTCATTCATTTATAATTATTATTCCAAAAAAATAAGAAATGAAAACATGCACACGTATTTCAAGAAACACATTCATTCATAAAAAGTTAAAATCTCTCTTGCATGTAATTTAAATTCAAACGACGATTGAGGTTAAATATAACAATAAACGTATTCTCGTCTTTGACAGAAAATTTATTTATTAGAGTTCCGGCGTTTTCTTACTTCTAAAAATTTAATTAATGATTAAATGCAATTACAAATCTCTATTTGCACAGTTTTTCAGTTACAGCAGCTTAATATTTATAACAAGCAATTAAATTATAACAAAAATAAACATTAGCATATACACAATCATGTCTTCATAAACAAATTTATTTCTTGATGATTATTGTTGTTAAAATAAGCAAAGTGTGATCATATAAACTATTGTGATGCATATTTTAAATGAGAAAACATTTCTATGAATATAATAGTTTTAATTTTTACATATATTTCTTAATTATTTTCATAAGATCTCTCTCTCAATTTCATTCCTTTTCTAGAACTATTTTTTATATTTATGTTCGAGCCACTATTTTTCTCCAAAAGTGAAATGATAAAAGATGAATAAAGTAATTTCTTACAAAAAAAAAAGAGAAAATAATGTATAATAAGGCCATTTGAAATTGTATGTTTATGTTAATCACAGGATTACAAAATGGGGTGATCCTTATTCATTACACACCCTGTCAAGATTAAACCTTTATGTGTTGTTTTAAAAGATACGAGTTTGTGGTGTAGCATTATCTTTTAGTGTTACCATTGTTCAATTTTGAGGTGATGCATACTTTATTAATAATTTAGAAAAGTACACTTTTAAATACAATTATTTTAAAAAATTATAAACTCTTAAAACATTTGATTAAAAGGCATATATTTGTTTCTGTTAATAATATGAAGAGATTGTTAATGCATAAAACTTACAGAAACTTATTTTGAACATGTGTGTGGAATTGTTAATGAAAATAGCAGTTTCTTAGATTTTGTGTTAAGCTAACAATTTTATTTCCTGAGAAAAATGATGCAGAAGATGTAAAAAATAAGAAAAAACTGTTAAAAAAGATTTAAATTTCTTTTTTACGGAAGTTTTTATAGTATCTTTACAGTTTTGGAATCAAAATACTCAGAAAACATTAAGCTCTATCATATTTTTTTTCCAAAAAAAATCAAAAGTTTTGAGGTTAACAAGCTATGAGATTCCTAAAAGAACATTCATTTTAAAAATTCCATTTCTTTTAAATTCTAGATTTGTTTATTTGTTTACTCTAGCGAGTGTGCATGACATATTAAATTTAGTAATAAATTCAAAGTATGTTTCAGAGAGAAATTAATGCTTGATTAAGAGCAAAGAATATTACAATTACTAATCAAAACACTCTCCATTATTAATTAATAACTTCCACCACCACTCGAGCAGTTATCGGTGTGATATTTGTTCTCACAATCATTCTGTCCTCCCGATCTGCTGTGGCCCTAGGTCATCCGCTACCATCACGACGTTGGAATCGGCCATTGTCCAACAATTCTTGCCAGCATCTTCTAATCGCCGCATCGCTTAGACCCATATGACGAGTGATTATCTGATTTGCCCAACCTGCCTCTTTTAATTCATATGATGATACAATCTCTTTCAAACTCTGACAGTTGCTCGTATTCAGCGGCAAGGCATTTTTTTCAGTCCTTGAAAGATATCCTAAATCGCAATGCATCAGAAAAATTGGCCATCAGATTGAGATCGCTTCTTATATACACTTGCTGAGTGCGCTGTTGCTTCTTCTATTCATTCATTGGACACCAAATTTGAATAATCTCTATGTTTGACCCAAATGTCTTTGCATACGAAATTTCATTACAATAATAATCTCCTTCTGGGTGCATTGTTCTTTTTGTTATAGAGTATACCTTGTTCTTTCTTTAAATCTCTTCTGTTTTTAGATTAGTACCTTTAAATATTGAGATGCAACAAACTATAGAACATTTTTGTTTTATAGATAAGGAAAATTATTTTTGAGGTTTTATTTCCCTAAATTTTAAGTACTTTTTAAAGATTATACGTGTACTTCCTGGGTAAGTGTTATAAGAGAAATTCGGTTTATTTGCTAAAAGAATTCAAACCACTACGAAGTGAAATACTGATTAACAATACATAATTATGCATCAAGAGAAAAGTTATGAAAATGTTGCACAAAAGGAATCTAAGATTTATAGTAAATTTATGTATTTTTTTTTAATGAATTAAATATACTGATTGTAATTAGGAGAGTCATTTTTTTGTTATCAAAGACGAGTGTTTATTAATTATTGTTAATATATTGTACGTATTTAAATAAATCAATTTTAATATAATAAAATAATATTATTAAATATTTATAACTTTTAATAAATAACCTAACATTATATCAAGGAAAATTACCTAAATCTGGATTTGGATTTACATATGAATTAAAATTTGTGACATCTATCTCTTGTGAAAATTATTTCTACTTATTACTTTATTTTAAATTCCTATTTAAAATTATTACTTTGCATAATATCTAGCTGCTGTTTGTGTCACTTAAATTCGGAATTACCTAAGTTATGCATCTCAATTTTAGGAATAGTAATATAATTGATTAAAATGCCAATATTATAATTGTAAATTTTATTGTTTGCCGGAGTTTACTTTTTCGATCCCAAAACACTAGAGTTAAGAGGTCATAGGAAACTATAATGACCGAAATATGGGGGAAAAGCTGACTTTATTTTATTTGCACGACTTTTATAAACATATGTGTCAAATTTCGTATAGCTCTAGCTACATTAGGTTCAATTCATTTAAATTTTCTTTCGCAGTGTCTTAAGTAATGTCATTGATCATCGAAACCTTATGCCAATTTTTCCTCAATTTGTTTTCATTTTCCATGCTGTTCATGCACTTTAAGAGATAAGGCAGTTTTTGTAATCTGTATAAATTTTTGAAATTTTTCGGGTAATTTCGTAATACGTGTTTTATTATTCTGCAACTGGAATTATGATACAGAGAGTTAGTAATTTCTTATTAATTCACAAACTTCGATATTACTATAGACGACTTAGACGCAATGTTAGACATTTATTCAATTACTAAAGACGATTTAGACGCAATGACAAACTTTTTCAAAGTTTGTCATTGCGTCTAAAAGAGAAAGAAAATCTATGTCTATAGATAACATTAATAAATATAAGCACGAAATTGAGGGAATACTCTAAAAATTACAAACAATTTATATTTAAAAATATTTAAATATGTAGAAGTTATAGGAAAACTAATATTTTTAAGACAATTCTAATTTCGAGTAGTTATGGGCACTAAGATGTAGTTCTTTTAATCAAAAATGCATACTTTATGTGTGTTTAAATATGATAACATTTTTTAAAAAAATATTTCATAAAAAATTTGCTGACAAAATATGTATCCTTGTAATAAAAGAAACTCCAATGGAATTTAAGAAGCAGTCCAATCTATTCGATTTTAAAGTAACTCGGTAACTAAAATATGATCTACATTTTTTCAAACAAAATTTAGTTCTGCATTATTTTTAAAATTAGTACCTTTCTATGTATGTATTACTTTTGTATGTATGATAAGTAGAAATAAAAAAGTGAAATATATAAAGAATCCTATTTTAGGACTTGATTACGCCACTGTTGCAGAGATATCAGAAATTTCGCCTTATTTTCTTTCA
>BMAW01102186.1:6335-78501 GCA_019974015.1 Nephila pilipes | reverse complement strand
AGAGAGGGAACGATTTCAGTTATTTGAAAAATTACTTTTTAAATCCCAAGTTCTTTATAAATGCGACTCATGCTATTGTACTTCTGTTTGAAACTTTAGTACTATTATTTGTGTGCTGCGTTGTCAAAAGTTTATCAGATCAAAATAAATAGTGGAATGAAATAAATTTGTAGCTAAATGAAACGCATACGATTTGAGCATTAAGAAATGTTGTGAGGAAGTTAATATTAAAAAATGAATTTTAAAAGTAACAAAAATAATAAAGTGAAATATGCCGATTTTTGTCGAAGATAAAACATAGCACACCATTTTTGCTACAGAGTATAATGTAAAATATATTAATGAAATGCACATAAAAACTACCGGGAGATCAAATTTAATTAATTAGTAAATTCTTAAAGTACTTTCGAATGATCTTACCTATTTTGTAAAGAGTTTGTTTATTAAAAATATTTTATTTAAACTGGGTCCGTAAAAGTTTTTGTTGAAAATATAATGTTTGCTGTTTTGCCTTAGATTATGCTAGGACATCGAATGATTGGTAACGAAAACATTTATGCTAACGGTTTTTCTCAAAGAAATTTGTTAGAATATCTGTATTTTAATGAGACTGAAGTAAATGTCACCTATATGATTTAACCTTATGATCAATTTATGAGATTTGTCACCTTATGATCATCTTTTTGAACACTTGAATAAATGTTTCCCATATTGTATCTCTCAAGTGAGGAGCAATATAGATTTTACTATTTACTTTATGAGCATAAATTAATCATATACTTAGAACAAAACATATTATATTTTCTAGTATGACGTATGTCCTCCCTTAGCAGAAACGATCTCCCGCAGACATTTTGACATTTACACCACTGGATTAGTACTCATGCTCTTGAGTTCAGGCATTGAGAGTGTTTGGGAGCAGCTGTAAACTTCGGGTCTGTGTTATTGTTGGGTTTGTCATTTGTTTTAACCTTTTAATACCTGTGCAAACTAATCACAAAAAAATAAAAAAAATACTTTTTTAAAAAAATTATGCTTTTATTCATTCTATACATTTATAATATATTTTTAATATGTATTTTAAATGTATATAATGAATGTAGTAAATGCATAGAATGAATATTCCCTTAGCAGAAATGACCTCTTGGAGATGTTTTGGCATCAATTCCACTAGATTAGTACACATGCTTCTGAGCTCATCATCATGAAACTACACTTGAATTGCATTGTTTATTATGCATTCTTTTGTGGTACTATCCATCTTACCTAAAGGCCTCTTCGACATATTCCACAAATTCTCAGTAGGAGTTGGGTCTGGGGAATTTCCTTGCAATCAAGCACTTTAATTTGATTTTCCAGAATAAAAGTCTTTACCAGTTTTTAATATTGAGAAGGAATTCATAAGGAAATGTTATTGTAGAGGCTTTCTTGAATGAAACAATCTTATGTCGCTTTATTTCGATGTAGTTAGTTGAATTCATTCAGGCCTAGAACTAAGCTTCCAGTGTTTTCGGTCGTAAGAGGATCCCGAAACATCTACTTCGGCGGCACAGTCTGTTGGATATAGTTCAGTCTCAAAAGCTCCCAATCACTTCGTCTCAAATCATCTGAAATGTATCTCTGCATAAACAAATGAGTTTCATTACTGAAAACTGTTCAGTCATTAGCAGTCCATGCTTTATACTTGTTTGCCCATGCTAAACGTTTTTTCCTCAAGTTAGTATTTAAAAATTATTTTTTCGTTGGCCTCCTTGCCTTACGACAACGTCTAAAAGCTTACGCCATACAGTTGAGGTGCTCACATCAAAACCAGATGCCAATAAATCCCTTTGATAGTCTGAGCCTGTTTTCCTAGGAATAATTTTGCTACTTCTTTTTAAAATTTTATCAGTTTTTGCAGTAGTTTCCTACTTGCGCCCACACCTTCCTTTCCTTTTTGGAAACCTTTGTAAGAAGTTAGGATTCTTGAAGCACTTCATTTGCCTACACCAACTGCAGAAGCTATTTCTCTAACTCTCATACAAGTGGTAATCTTTAAGAGTTACAATTTTAGCACGCTTCCTTGAATTTAATCCACATTTGAACACTTGAAAAAAACAGACAGCAAACAATAACAACTGACAGCATCCCTCAAAGGCTCATAACTGAAGAATAAAAGAGTGCTTCTACTTTAAAACCAATTAGGTCGATCAGTCACACCCACTATAAGCAGATGAATCCACTTCGAGGTGCTTCACACACAGTCTAAGCAGATAAAATAGGTTTGAAGTGGTTACAGACACATCTACCGAAACATATAGCTTGTCTCAATTTGTTTGCACATTATGGTGTTTGGCAATTCAAATTACTAACGCCTCAATTAAAGCGTCCAATTAAATAAATGCACTTTCTTGTGGACAACTTAAGAATTTTATTTTCTTCATGGTACATTTAAAATCCAATTTCTTTTTTTTCCCCAAGAGAGTAACAATTTTTCTATGCATAAATATGTTGCAAATTGCATTAGTAATACTGTAGTTTCTTTGATTTTATTTCAGTAAAGATTAAATTGTTATGAATAAACATTACATATACAGGCGAGGGTTTAGTAGATATTTGGGGTTCTAAGCTATTATGAATTCTTGTCTTACTACAAATATCCTAATAAAAATGTATCAACTATAAAATAATAATCTGATTAGTTGGTTTTTAAGTCGTAGTATTTTTCAAAGTACAGATACATTTTTAATTAAATTATCTGAAAGAAAAATCGGCAAAAAAAAGAATTTTATTTACTCTTTTCATTACAATAATCTTACAATTTTCAAAATTATAATCATCATTGTATAATAATACTAACACTATTAGTGTCTCAAATTGAGTTATGTTTACAATGTTAATAGATTAATTAATTAAAAGTAATTTACAATGTTGATTAAGTAAAAAAAAATGCTTTTACCAATATGAAATTTCATTTCTTTTGCAGATTTAGGTAGATACGAGTATGAGTAGCAAACATTAAAAATTCCATTCAATAGTTTCTCATATATTCTCCAGAAATTGTGACAAAACTACATACTTAGCTGTTTAACTCAAACGATTCATATCCTCCCCCCCCCCTTTCTTTACACATCATGGTGATTGGACAAATAGTTACAATTTATAATTACCGCATATAAATCATATATATTATACAAGCTATTCATAATAGCTAAGAGTCTTAAAGGCACCTAAATTTTCTATCAAGTCTACGTGTGCGATGATAATTACAAAATTGAATATTTAATTAAATTATGAAAAAAGTATCGTATAAATTTTTATATTTAAGGGCTTTTAGATGTAATGTTAATTGTATATAACGGAACAATTTTGTAAGTTCAAATTCCCTTATTTTCATAAAATATGCAATAATTTATTTTCATAATAATATTACTTATTTTATATATTTTATTCGTTTTAAAATTTTGAAGGAAAAAAAAAAATACGAGTCTGGAACGAGAATCTTTGAAAATTGTTTAGTGGAATATTTTTTCCAACTCTCCTATTTGATTCACTTATTTTATATTAGAGGATCCATTTTTCAAACCATATCTCTAAAAAAAAATTACAAGCATAATTTTAAGGAATCTCGTTATACGTACCCTTTTAGAGATTACCCATTATTGTACAATCTATTAGAGAAAACATGCAAGTATATATGATATTGAATAAAAAATACCAAAAATATTATATCTACATGTGGGATTCGTTGTCGATAGAATTATCTTAACGACACGTTCAGAGGCTAACGTTAAAGTTCAGTGACCAAAAATGGATGTTAAATTCAACTCTCTTTCAGAGTCTTTGACTGACGGGTTGTAGATTAGAGATAAAACTGAATAACACATCGATCAATAACTCCCGAGACTAACCCAGAGATGGCGCTCGTAGTAAACCAGTAACCAGGTCTTTCTAGAGTACTAACCTTTGCTTGAAACGTGTCAAAATTTTAAGTCGATCGGACCAGGAAAAAGGTTTTTTGAAGTGAAGTGAAAAAGGTTTTTTCCAAGTGGGTGCCGCGATTGCTTTCGATGGAACAAAAACAGCAACGAGTCGATGATTCAGAAAGCTGTTTACCGCTATTTACTCGCAACAAAAAAGATTTCTTGCGAAAAAAAAAAAAAGATTTGGAAAAGCGTTGGAACGATTGTATCACCCTAAAAGAAGATTAACAAAAGGTGTTATGTTGATGAATAAAAAAAAAATTTGCAAAAAAAAATGTTGTTTTCAATGTTAGACTCGGGAGTTATTGATCGATGTGTTATGTGTTTGGGCTCTTATTCAGTTTTAACTCTAATACAGACATGTGTTCAAAACAACATCTTTCACCTCCATATTATTTGTACGAGCAAAATAATACCTAAGTTATATAGAGACTAAACGCTTTTAAACGTCTATTTCAGCCGAATCGAGAGTTTTGTTTGCTTATTTAAAATGCCTCACAGCATTGGATAATGTATCAAAAGACATATTTTAACTTCGGAATAGTTATATTCCTTTCCTCCCCCGAAATAAACTAATCTTAAGTTATGTGTATTAATGAATTCTATTTAACTATTTTTGCTAAACAATATGGAGCTTTTTAGAATGAAATAAATAATTCTCTGCGGAGAGCAATCAGGAATTTATTAGACTTACCATATGATTCCGGAAATAATTACTTACACTGTCAATGATGCCTGTATAAGCTGTTTCCTTTTTAAAATTAATGCATTGATCCTTTAATAAGAAATAATAAAATGCATACTTTAGCTGCATACAAATGTATTTAGAAAAATATATTAAACTCCTTTAAAATGAATGGTGCTGTTTAGACGTTTGTATGTTACAGTTCTTTATCTATTTAAATATAAATTTGTTTGAAATTACGCATGTAAATGTTTCACGATTGCTCCTATATTTAGCAAATTTCTTAACCAATCCATAAAAGTAAGTACCAATATACCATTAAAATTGATACTACGGTTCTAACGCCTTTTACTTACTATTTCAATGAATAGATATCATACAGCCAATAAGACTGCAATTCCAAATTAAGAGATTAAAATTAATGCAATTACATTATTAGATTTCTTCTCAGATTACACCAGATCTCTCTCTGTCAAATAACTCTCAAAGTTCCTGTATGCTTGCTTAGAATTAAACAGTAAAGTTCAAAGATACCCAGTGTCTTTCAGAGAAGAACTTCTTAAATACTGCGAATTCAACTTCTATTACTACTTGTTCTATCCAGAAGGGGCTTCTTTATGAATTAACTAGAGACGATCAACTTCAGAATTCCACTGGAATTTTTATACCTACTAACATCTACCAATCATGTAGAATCAGATATCTCCTTTTCCTTTCAAACCTATTTCACTTTATATATCACCAGTTTCAGTTTATTATTCATATATTCATCAAATTAGAGAAAAAATGTTTCATTTGGAGAAGGGAAGTTGAGTGAATAATCAAACAATGCATAATGGACTAAATTCATGAGACCTCCTGACTACACGAAAAAGGTATCACGTGATACCCACCGATATAAATACGTCTTATATTCGTTTATATAGAACTGCGTTTGTGAAATGTCTCATGTTTTATAAGCTCATATAAGTTACATTTCACTATATACACTACTTTTTAATTAAATGAGAAAACATCACACAACTTTTTTTTATGTCTTGTTTCAAAAGAAACTTTGAAATCTTAATTTTCGATCATAAAAGTATTAAATCTGTCTGCTATCAACAAGCTGAAATAATGCTTCAAATTTATTTGGTTGACAAAAGGACATTTTGTTATAGTTATGAAAGTGATCTTATTTGACTTTGATGTTTCTAATATTCAAAAAAAAATTTTTTTACTCCTATTTTTCAGAATTTCATTCGCTAAAACCATTTGAGAAATGTTTATAGAATTTTTAATATGTTGGGATTTTTGTAGCATTTAATTGAATTCGCGGTGTAGGGAAGCATACACAATACGTGGAGTTTTATTTTATGATTACACTGGTGTTCAAAATTAAGAGAAATTATATATTTTGTAGAATTTCATGAAAATAATTGTACCAAATGTAAAAATACAGTTTCGAAACAAAGATGAAAATCTTGTACGTCAAATATGTAAGTGTATACGTGCATAGGTGCGGAACTAGTCGAAAAATAGGATTTTTAAACACGCGTGCTAAGATCCGCTTCAGTACGCTAGCGCATTTAGCCAAATTTCTTGATGTTTTATTGCAGCAAACGTTTAAATTAAAATATAAACAGTAAAACTGAGTAACGATCAACGTTTAGATGATGGAATGAGGTGGCCAATTGTAGGTAGGCTAGAAGCTGTTCAATCTCAAATCCAGATTTGCAGAGAATTCGATTTAACGCCCAGCGTCGCGTCCAACTTATGGAAACAGCTTAAGTATACCAGATCCCTTAAGAAAAAGCCTCAGTAAGATCATTCAATAGCCACGGCAGCGAGAGAAGATCGCAATTTGTCTATTATAGAGAGGCATAACATAGATGCTACAGCTTCTCAAGTCTCTCATGAGTTGTATGCGGCCACAGGAAACCGAGTTCCAAGGGTGACTGTTTCCAGATGATTTTGTGAGAGAGAGCTATTTGCAAGCAGACCTGTTGTTTGCATTCCTCTAAGTTCTGCGAACAGGAGAGTCTTCTTAAAATGGTGCAGATATCATATAGATTGGAGAAGGGATCAATGGGCAATCGTTCTCTTTACTGATGATCCCCGGTTCAGACTAGCCGATGATTTTTGTCGTACTTTCATATGGAGAAAACCAGAGACCCACTATTTGCCCTCCAATGTCCAAGAGATTAACCAGCGAAGACTTGAAGTTACGACAGCGTTGTCCCGTTACGACAGCGGAAGCTTGAAGGTCTGGGTAGGCAACGTATTGGATGGCTGCACACATCTATGTGTTTTTGAATGAGCCACTGTGACTGCTTAGAGGTAAAGGGATGAATTCTTGGAGACCTATGTTTGCCTTTTGATGGATCCAATTGGTCCTGATTTCCTTTTAATGGATGACAACGCGAGGTTACATAGAGTTCATCTGGTTAACGAATTTCTGGAAAGTGAGGATATTCGTCGGAGGGATTGACCAGCCAGATCTCTAGACTGCAATCCTGGAGAGCATGCCTGGAACGCTCTGGGGAGGGCAATTGTAATTTGCAACACCTCTCCAAGAACCATCCAAGACCTGAAAACAGCGTTGCTGAAAGAGTGGGACCAACTATCACAGGAACTCATGAACTCCCTTATTTCGAGCTGAAAATCACGGTTCGAGGCCAGGATATCTGCAAGATGGGATGATACCCCCCCCCCTATTTAACCTATTTTTTTGTTCTATTCCGCTGTTTCGTACCTTGTGACTCCAATGAGTGTTGCGTATGATCATGCGTGGTTATTTTTACTGTTGAAAGGCTATTTTATTGTATTATATCAACCTATGTACAAACAAAATTTCATTAATATCTGTCCAGTAGTTCTAGAGATAATCGACCCAGTCGGAAAATTCTCTTAATGTTGAACACTAGGGTATTTGCTTTTAAATGAAAAACCGAAGATAATTATTTAAAAGTTTCGTTTCTCTCGCTTCGCGAGAAGTTTCATACTCTGTGCCTTTTAAAACTTTAGGGTAAGGATGTCTCACACCCCCTTCGATTATTTTCCATTTCTGATTGGACGGCCACTGACTAGCACAGGCAATCTCTGTCTCTGTCCCCACGTCATTCGCTCTTTTCAGACATCGTCCAGTTTGACTCCCATCCATGCTGGTGCCACATGTTGAAAGTCAAGCTGATGGGACCAAACTTCATATTACATGCCAACGCATAGTTCATAATTCTTACAATTTTTGTTCACAAAGGAAAATCAATCCTTCTACATTTGAGTTGTAGGACCACGTTTTCAATAAATGCACCATTACAGCTGACCAAGGATGTGGCCTATTTATTATCCTCTTTGGAGAAATTAATCCTTTTTTACGTATGATTGATTGTGGAGCCGGGAAACAAAAACGAGGCTTAAGACAGGTGGTCATCTAGAAACTACATTACAATGTATTTAATTTCGAATATTACGAGAAATAGAGATATATATGAATGAAAAGGGTTCTCTAACAAACAATGCGTTTTTATTATCACTCTACAGGATGCTGTTCTTAATTATTAAACAGAAATTATTAAATCATGTATATAACGCTTTATTAAAAACAGTTTGCCGTTTCGACTTTTGCATCTAGATTGATGAATATTATTCTTTCTAAGTGTAACTATGATTATAACTATAATTTGAATCCATTCTATTAGATTATCCAAGAATTATTAGAAAACAAAGAAACAACATTTGTGAAAGGAACAAATTACATATTACAGAAAACACACAACTTATAAAAAATTAAGGAAATGGAGCTTTACAAACAAACAAATCCTTTTTTAAATCTACCATTTGCTAAATGAATATTTATTTTAAAAGTAAATATAAATTCAAAGTTATTGCAAAAGGAATATTCTGCAATAGCGCTAATCTAGAATAAAACGAGTTAAAGGCAGTAAACGGTATTTTTGCAAGGAGAATGGTAACAGTACGATGATTCTTGCATCTTGTGATTTTCCGAAGCCAAACTAACGTTACTGAAATTGTTCAGATGAGATGTTTAGGTTTTTTGTTTCAATCCTATTTATTCATATATTTAGTATAATATTTTCGTTTAAATAAAATATAATATATTACATTTTCGATTGAATGATTGTTTATTAACTTCGTACATAAAAGCCGCAAGAGGATTATTGGCAGTCACCCAAGAAAACCGAGCCCACCCAAAGAGCTTAAAACTATTAAAGTGGTCTCCTGTGAATGAACATAAATCTTAGCAACATCATGAGAATCACAAAATAGCATTTAACCAAATCAATTATATTTATATGCGGAAATTAAAGTAGCTAGTGTTTATGATAAAAATTTTTGCAAGTATATGCAAAATTATAAAAAAAGATATTAAGTAAAACCTGTTGAACAAATCTTAGTATAACTGAAAGCAAAGCAAAAATTAGTCAGGAACACTGTAAAACTTATACAGGTATGGAAAGAAAATTTTGAATCGCGAATTCAGTCCGTTAAGAAAAAAAACACGCCCCTACCTCTTCCAAAAAAAAAAAGGGGGGGAAATGAACATAAGTACATAAATAAACTTTGTTTATACTATATACAATAAACTACATATGTTCTTTACACAATAAACATGCAGAGGCTAAAGTACCTTGAAAGGAAAAGAAATATAAGAATATGGTACCGAGAAAGACAGAAATCAGGAAAATATCGACACTTACCAAATGTTTTGGAGGATGACAGAAATATTTGCTAAATATCTTTATTTCTCACTTGAATCAGCAAATGTTGACATTCAACATGCACTTATGGGGAATGTTGAAAAATATTTTATTATGAAAACATATATTGCTGTTCTTAAAAATAGGAGAAAGTTTAAGTAACAGTACATGTAAATAAATAGTTGAACTTAAGACGAACAGTACATTCTAAATGAAAAAAGAAAATAATATTCCAATGACAAACTTAACATAATTAACTATGTGACTGATGTTATTCAATCTTGTTCATCGTAACAACTGGAACTCTTATGACATTTAGAACTGCATAAGAGTCCCTTATTTTTACACTTAATCGTGGAATAATTCGTTTAGTAATCACAACGTATACTGGGATAGAATTAATTTAAAAGAGCTTAAAGCGGAATAACTAATATATTGACATTTTTCTTAGTTGTAAGCAACATTATTAAACACATGAAATAAATAATCACTCGTAGGGAATGAAATAAATGTTACCTTTGTAAAAATCAGCTCATTTTTAGAAACCGTCTCAACATTCATGTAATTTAGCCTATATACACCATAAAATATCGGAAGGTATTATATTCTTTCAGCTGAAAAACTACGCCTAACCCTTGATTCCTCGTTGTATCGTGTCCTGTGTAACTATCACACCCAGGCAAGCATTCCAGGTACTCAATACTAGTATCGTTGTAAGGGCGCATTTCGAAACTGGCTATTTTCTAAATAGAATTCATGAAATTTTTATAATACGTACTTCTGAAAAAATTCCATATGAACAAAAAATGAATCCTAGGAAGCAGGTTAGCTCTTTCTCTACAAGTGGTCGATATAGGTGTAAGGTTCACATAAAGTGAATCGATGAAATAATTGTAATCGTATTCTTATTACTTTATGTTATAAACAACGAATGTTGGCAACGTATGAATATAGTCAATGCGAGATGTAAACAGAACTATTACGCTTATTCTAATTAAATATTTATTTTCGACTAATCTGTTGCTATTTATGAACTAGTTGATTATAAAGAAACCTTATATAGGGGCTTCTAAAAACTTTATTTTACAATTTTCGAATTTCAATCCGTGGGTAGAATCTTTTTGGATCTATATTGAAAAGAAGTAGTTCGTTAAACATTTACTAAAATGAAAGATCATAACAAAAAAAAGAAAGTTGAAATATAAAATCTTAATTTCGAAATATATGTTTCAAACTATAATTTTATTCTAGTGGGATAGAATTCACTTTACACTTTTTAAAGATAATGAATGTTATAGTACAGCTAAAATACAAGTTTTCAGAATTTTACGAACAATTGAAACCAATGGGATGGATTTCGAATATATATATTCAGATCCAGTCAATCATTTGTCCTAACCCAATATATTGTCATCGTATTTTTAAACTCTTTTAAATATTAAAATATTTAAGCCGAATTTAAACTTTTAGAGTGCGATTCCTCGTTTCTTATACTTAAATGATTGACACATAATAATTTGACTTAATAATAGGAAATTAAGATTGAATTGTAACATTCAATTTTTATAATATTGTAAAATCTAATTTAATTAATCTTAAGATATTGACAGGTGTTTCTTTGTTATGGTAATCAGCGGTTGAACAATAAAAACTTTACATTCATTGTTGTTGTTTGACGCACTTTGTTTTTCTCTTTCACTTGTTTAATACACATGAGGTAATGAAGACTGTAATTTCTTTTCCAGCTGGACTTTTGTCGTTTTTTTTATATAAGCAGTATCTAATTGCTTATGTAGTTGAATTAAAACCTTAAGAAGTAATCTCAGTATATTACTTCTGCTTTCATGTAATAATTATTTAAATTTACTTTCATGCTTTTTTTCATAGAATAAGAAACAAATGCAAAATAATATTCACTAAAAGTGAATTTTCATTTAAAAGATGAATGACTCATACAGAAGTTGAATTATAATAATTGCATATAAAAAGAATAAAAATATTTTAAAATATGTTTCGTAATCCAATAAATATCTAAGTTAAAGGTTTGAAACATTTTGTACATTGTAACAACTTAAATTATTTCTTATAGTATTTTTAATTAGTAAAGATTATTAGTCTTGAAAAAATAAATAAAACATTTTTCAACCACAATTTTAAACACGAAATAAGAATTTTTTGTTGGTTATAACATGCTCATTTAATAAATTAATGATGTTTCTTTTAATATTGCGAAATTTTAGTTATTTCTGCTTACTCTTAGGTTACACTATTACACATTTTTAGCGACATCTTGATTTAAGAAGAGCTTTGAACAGAATAAATGCTAATGATCAAAAATAATCTTTAATTCCCTTTTTAACCGTTACATCGAAAATTCGAAATAAAGATACTCTTTGGAAATGCAAAGTATTTTCAATGTATTTAAATTATTCCTAGAATAAGTCTGGGTCAATTATTTCCCCGAAATCCAAATAAGTATAGCGATATTATTTCAAATTAGGAATCATAACTCACTATTAAATGCATTGTGTTCGTAGGAACAATTCAATGGTGCAAAGGGAAACATATCATTAAGGAATATCTTATCTGTATAAGTTGTTTACGATAAAACCAATTTATTTAACCTCATTTGCCTAAGCTGCGTAGTAAATAACGCAAATGTGAGATCTAATTATTTTTTAAGAGTATACGGTTTTCTTTATGTGAAAGGTAATTTCAGTGTGACAAAATGAAAGCAATTTTTTGCATTAGATATTCAATTAAAACTCTAAGCCATTTGTACTCTTTTGTAAGCACGAATACCACAATGTACGAACTGTGCGATAGTGCACTTCAGAAGAGATCAGTTAGAAAATTTTATATTTTTAGCAGTGTACATTGAAAAAATGTATTTTGCAGAACTGAATTTAGTTAATTGTACAGATAATTACAGCATATCTACAATGATTTCTTTTTCCAAAATAATTTTTTTGTGATTTAGCTTAAGGGGACTAGGTACCCTTGAAACATTTTTTTTAATTAATGCATTTAAAAATTTGGTTTTAGCAAGCTATAAAGTGTTTCTATTCAAGAAAATGATTTTATGCGAAAATCTGAATACAATGTTAACACAATTTTAAAAATTTTAATTTTTTTAAGAAAGTTTGAAACATTTCAAGACCTTATTCCTCCTTTATTTATTAATTTTTTGCAATATTTTCAAGGATATTTTAAACAAACTTAGGGATCGATTTTGCTGTAACTCATTAAGTTTCGGAGAAAAAAAAATAAAATGTTGGTTGGCATGCTAACATTCAGCAAAAACACATTATTATTATTTTTATATTATTATTTTTTTGAAAAAAGGAGTATACATATCTTTCTAAAATGGATCCCTAATTTTGTTACATTTATTACATATAACACACAGAAAAAAAACAGAAGTGATTGATTAATATTTGCGGGAGGAGTAGCATTTTAAATACAATGATGTATCAATAAACACAAACTGAGAAAAACCCTTTTAAAGCTTTAAAATAAATATTATATGCTTCAATTAACCTGAAATATCCTTTTATATCATATGCTATATATTTTTCTTCGAAATAATAGCATTTTCACAAAATTTCCTTTAGATATTTTTAATAATTGATAATACTTTTCAAGGTAGTAATTACAATTGACGAACATGAAAAATGAAGTTAAGTGTAAAATAATAATAAATACAAACATTTTTAAAATTTTGTACTTCATATATATCACAAGTATTATGCTTATATTAAAATATATAATGAATAAAAACACATATTATTACAAAAAATTAATTAATTACCTTAATTAATCGAATAATTAATAAATTGCCTTAATTTAAATATTATACATGCACATTTCATAATGAAAAAAATTATGATACAGATTTACATTATTATTAACACTTCAAAAGTATCCTGGTCTATATGTAACTCCTCCTTTTTTTTTTATCATTAATGCGTCTCTTTTTAAAACTGCTTTCTTTAACAGTTTAACGTGCTCGCTGATATTTTATATTTTTACCTCTCATTGCAAATAATTTTTTTCGTGATTCCAGTATTACACCACGATCATGTGTGCATTTTCCAAAAGGTATGCACATAGCTTTTTATGTCTTCTTGATACTTCATCTTTTTAATATGGTCTTCTGATAATAAGAAGTTAATTTCTTTATTGTAGTTTCTTTCAAAGTTCCATAACCTTTCCCACCTAATGAGATGCGTCGAATTCTCGATTCCTTCAAAGCATTCCGTAAAGCAATACCTAACCTTCTACTCATATAGTTTATGCATTCCTTTTTTTTTATTTTGACATTATCTTCATTGATATTTCTTTCAGATAAGTAATTGAAAGTTTTACAATCTTCGTCAGACAATAATGTAGAATATCGAAATCCCAATGATAGCGATGTTTCCCTCAGTATCAATGCTGCCTCCATTTTCATCGAACCCGATGAACCGGTGTGATTGAAATCACGCTCATCTTTATGTTCTTCAAATCACATATCATATTCTGCACTCGACTTTCCAAGTTCTCTTTTTGCAATGGAATAATGTCGACATACTTTGCACGTAACTTCAAAGTCAATGGCATAGCCAGTAAGTATATCGATGACATATCCAACGCCAATTAAAGATGTATGACCTCGAATCATCGAAATACTATTGAAAGAAACATTTATGTCGACAAATGGGACATCAGCAGGTACTTCATATGCGTTTCGTACTTCAGTATGTACTTCTTTTAGCATAGTCTTTGCAGAAATACCATAGGCTTTGAGAAGAAGTTTAGTACATTTGCTGTATGTCCTCGATGAAAAAGCAAGATATTTATGATATTTCTTGATGGCTGAATAACCTTTATCTATATTGCAAAAATGCTGGTGTAACCAATAAATTGATATCAGGAACAGTATTTGTTTGCCTTTCATTTGCTATTTCTACAGCACAAACTTTAAAAGCACAAGAACTTTTATGTCACATTCGAGGCACATCAGTTTGTCAAACAGTTTACAGGATTATAGAAAGAATACAAATAAATTTGAGGTATCGAAACAATCAGTCTTTTCAACATTTAATAACTGTTCAATTCTGATAGTAGAAACAGCAAATTTTTCTTATGAAGAATTAGCTTTATTATCAGCATCACTACACCAATGTTTACTGTTCATTTGAATGACAACCCCGTTTTACGCGAGGCATTTTTTATCTTCAATTCCCAAAAAAATAAACAACCAAAATTTTAACAGAAACAATAATAAAAGGAAGTATTGATAATTTTTTTCTCAATATAAAGCATCAAAACTTTTTTTTCTTAATATAAAATGAGTTTATAATTAGCTCGACAACCACACTATAATCAAAACACGAAGTATCAACAACAAATCGCTTGTAATGAAAGTTGTAGTCACAAAAAAGAACGCTAAAATGTTACAGTTATTAGTAAAGCGAAATGAAATTAATTTTAGAAAAGTATTGATAAGAAAATAACACAAAATTTCAGACATCTCTAAAAAAGGGGCGTGGTCAAGTCACAAAGTTTTTTTTGTTTACATTTTTCAATTTCATTTTTTTCAACCTTCTCTTGCTCGTACATACAAAAGTGATACATTAATCGAAAAATAACAATTCAGAGAATATTTCTAAATAAAAATAAAAAAAATCGATTTTTTGGTCATTTTTGGGGTACCGAGTTCCCTAAAAAATAAACTCCTAGTATTCGAAATCACCATTTGTAAATCAATAACAGTACATGGGAGAAAAATCATGCCGGAAAAAAATGTCTGATTTATTAAATTACTTTAATTTTTAATCACATAGTCTGTTGTATTTATTGTCATGCTTTTCTTCTAGAACACATTTTAAATAATCGTTATTTATGCATTTATATCTTTTTTCTCTCATTATTTATACTTCAATGTTCTGCTGAAACAGAAATGTTTACTACTTGCACTGAACTTCACCGAATTGAAACATCGTTGCATGTACTATCAATACAGGAAGCTACAAAAACACTTAAATCAGGAAGCAATTTTAAGATGACATTAGTGATTTGATTAAATGTTTTTATGTATTTAGTTCTGTCTAAGTGTATTCGACTTTTATGTATAAATACAGAAAATAACTTCGTGTTTATGAAGATTAAACTATTCCTGCTTATATGAAAGTTTAAATTTTATATCACACTTTCCCATTATTTCCGTCTCCAAAACTATCAACGCATAAATTGCAGAATTGTACACCATCTATAATATTCTCTAATAATTATATACAAGTGTTATACAAAGAATATATAAGTTAATTTCCAATAAGCATCGGAGAAATGCAAAGGACTATCGAACATCCAAATTTTGAAAGATTTACGTTTTACATGTTTAAGCATATTTCGAAAAACACTTAGAAAATTAAACTTGGGAATTTCTGATAAGTCAAGATGTTTGTTGAACGGTTGTTATCTTTTGAAATAGAAATTTGCATTATATTTCTTATGATTTTTCATGCAAATTACTTTTCGCGCTTTATTGGTTCATTGATAGTGAAAAATTACCAATTTTGCCTGATATGTCAATCGCTTTTGATTTATGTAGATTAATCAGAGACAAAAAAAATGTAGAAATAATGATAGGAAGTCTTTTTGAAATGCTTATTTCTACTTTATGTGAGGTGCTAGAAATATAATCAGTCATAAATTTAATTTTGAAATAATTAGAAAAAATGAGACAAATTGATTTGACCGTTTTAAAAAAGAAAGTAACCGAGAAATGTTAACTGATACAGATACCTTAAGCAGAAGCACAGAAAATCTAATTAAAATTGTTAACCCTTTAATGATTTCTGTTTCTACTCGAGTAGAATCTTGTAATATTTTCTTTCAATCAATTGAAAAAGTATTTAAATAAAAAAAATAAAATGTGCCTGAAGATTTAAAAGCGGAAATACTATTAAATATATTAGGAAAAAAATATATATCAAATTTAATAGTTCATATAAAAGGGGAGAATATCAATGATTATGAGAAACTTCAATCTGTAATAATAAAACAATATCACCCCACAAGAGAGTTTAAATAACTTTCATAAGACACAAAAAATTACCTATTGAAAATTCTGTACAATTCACTCGATGTTAACCGCTAATTTTAAATATTATTGTCAATTGCGAAAAGTAAGCCATTTTGACTATTTATCTCAATTGAATGTTTCAGATAAAGTTAGAGAACTGAATACTCACGTAACAATAAAAGAGGATGAATAATTTTTTAAACTGCATCAACTTTTTAGAGAATGCGATATTTATGTTTCTTCAAGAGCGAAACCTAAATATGAGTCCTCAATGGATGAAAGTAGAAGATATCCAATAAAAACAATTCTCATAACTCAGGTTTCAGGTGCCGTGAAAAAAGATGTATGGCAAAATATTGTCATACAATAAGACTGTATAGGGTACAATTAGAAAGGAGTCGTAATCCATCCTCGCAAGCTAAAATCATACATAAAAGATTTAGGTAGAAACCAGAAACTTACTAACAAAAAATGCTAAATTATTGATAAACTAACGTAATTTCGAGGTTTTTCTTTCAAGCATCTATATGACTGTTCCTCTAAATAATTTCTATAGCTTTATTAGTATCAATGGATTAAGCTTTTAAACAAATTTTAATTATGTGTGGATTTAATGTGGCCATCACAAGAAACATTGATGCTTGTCAAGTACTTCTCACATCATTCACCTCTTTTATTTCATATATCATAGCATTTATGGAATCCTGTAAGTAACTTTTAACTTCATTTCCCAGTTCCTGAAGGATGATTTTGAGAAGCATAGCATACGTAATGCAGCACTCAGTTTTCTCGAAGAAGTAAGGCGTTTTCCTATGAAACGCATGACTAGTACAAACTGTTCATCGACTTCATTCATCTTGTTTCATATCTTAGTTAATGAAAAACCATAAAACATGCATATAGGAAAGATTTGATTATGCAGCATATTGGAAATAGAAACAAAATTGGACTCTTTCTAGATTTCTGAGAATTGTGATAAACACAACGTGTAATAGAGTATTTCAATGACACATGGAGTATTCCTACTTTGAAATATCTGTCACCAAGTGTATTTCCTTCCTTGTAGGAGATTTTTTGATTATTTTTCTTTTAGGCTCCAATTTAAGTTCACTTCTTGTGCTGACTATTTCATTTGTCTTTGAGACGGACTGTCGAATTTCATGGAAATTTCCTCTCTTAAATTGACGTTTATTTTTTGAAATACCAATGGTTTAAATGAAAGAAAATGTATATTAATTGAATAACGACTTTTGATTATATATATATATGTGTATATATATATATATATATATATATATGAGATCTAAGACCTGCTGATATACCATCTCGGAAGTCAGCCATGATGCTTCCAGAGCGCCATCTAGCACTTCGAGAGAGATTCGAAGTAGTGTCGAAGTAGTGAGATGTGACGTGGCGGAAAAGGAGCCAGACGCTAAACAAGACGGATCAGGAAAGTGCGTTGGACGTTAAATCTGTGATTACGCTAGTTTAATCAATTTCTTTTGTGTTTTTATGTTCTGTCCTACATCAGCAAATAAACTGTGTGTAATAAGTAGTTATTACTCTAAATCTTTACACACACACCACTGGGAGCTCGACCCAACTTAAGCGAATCAAACTTCAGTGTTTAGTTTCATGACGAAATGACTATTTAAAAGAATTGCATTTGTGTGTGATTTCTGCTTTGAAATACTGTGGATACCTTAAGCGGAACTTTCTTTTATGGACGAAGAATTTCTGTGAGTACAAATATTCTATTTTATTTTCCTTTGTTGCAAAATGTCATTTCTTTCAAGAGCACGAAAGGTCGACTTAATAACTTTAGCAGAAGAATTAGGACAAACAGTAGAACCTAATGCTAAAGTTTCCGACTTACTTAGGTTAATTACTAACGATAAAAATTATGACGAAGATTTTACAAAAGACTGTTTAGAAGTTATTATTAATGAACGGCTGGAAAAAAGGAAAGACGAACATGAAAAAAAGGGAATATGAACTTAAAAAATTAGAATTAGGATCAAAAGCTACACTTTTAGACGGAAATGTACCTTTAACTGTACCTAAACTAAATCTAATAAAGTTAATGCCGCGTTATGATGTTGAAAGCAATATAGGTGTTTACCTTTCATTATTTGAGAGACAGATAATCCGAATTGATATTCCTCAAAATGATTGGGTAACACATTTATTACCTTTGCTTTCTTTGGACATAGTAAATATTGTAGCACGCGAACCTGATCCGGAAACGTACGACTACAGTCATAATAAGAAATTGTTATTGCAACGATTTAAATTGAGTCCTGAAGAATTCAGATTAAAATTTTTTACTCACAAAAAAGAATCATCTGCCTCTTGGCATGATTTTCCATTTGAACTCCAATATTATTTTGATGAATGGATAACCGGCCTAAATATTCAAACTTTTGAAGAATTAAAACAACTTTTGATTTCAAACCAGTTAAAGCAAAAAATTCCTCCAGACTTAAGCGATCATCTTATAGATGAATTACCTAAAATAACAAGTATCGACGTCTTAGTACAAAAATTAGACGATTATGAAATTTTGCGACGCTATTTCAGAAAAGAAGCAAACAGAATCATTCACGATAATGTACTGAACAAAAAACCATTTGTTAAAGAATACGGAAAAATGCTGTCGATTGTTCGTGCTCCGAATAATGATTTTAAGCCAAAAAAATAAGTATTGTGGTTATAAACATGAAAATAATTCAAACATAAAGTGTTTCAATTGTAACTTTGGGGTCATAAATCTGCTGAGTGTAAAAATAAGAAAGATGGGTTGAAATGTTTGAAATGTTTCTAAATTTGGGCATATAGCTAAATTTTGTGACCAAACAGAGGTAAATCAAACTTTAGTCACTAGAAGTCATACCTTTACTAAAAAAATAGAAAAATATGTTGAAAACTGGCTCCGAATTATCACTGATAAGTTTTGAATATTATATAAAGATTGGATTCCCAAAACTATCATTTAACAATGTATCTTTCGCTGGAATTAATCAGGAATGTCTTTCTCCATTAGGATACTTTTATTCTGACATTAAATTTGATTAATGCTGTATAGCAACATAAATTTATGTGATTTAAAAATTATGTTGTGACATTATTATTGGCCTTGATGTAATTAGCAAATTAAATATTACTATAAATGAAAATGGAATCGAAATCGCTGGGGAAAAAAGTACTTTTCATGTTATGCAACAATTAATTTCAATCGTGTTCCTCCCCACAAAACCTCGCCTAATAATATAAAACACATTACGTCAGAATTCCGACTGGCATCGAAAAAATGACTACTGAACCCTAACTATTCCGAAGGATAATAAGCCTCTCAATACTTATCATATCCATTTTGTTGGACCCCCTACCTTCCACCAACAAAAATTACAACCATATTTTCACGATTGTAGTTGCTTTCACAAAATTCACTTGGTTTTATGCAGTGAAATCCACATCTACAAAAAACACTATAGCTAAATTAATGCTATAACAAAATGTTTTTGGTAATCCTTCCCGAATCATTACTGATCGCGGATCTGCATTCACCTCAAAGGAATTTTCTGACTATTGTGCAACAGAAGGTATAGATCATTTTACTATCGCTACTGTAATTCCTCGTGGCAATGGCCAGATTGAATGGATTCATGGAACTTTACTCCCTGTATTAGCTAAGCTGTCACTAGACGACCCGAAAAAGTGCTATACATACGTAGCAGATGTACAACGTATCATCAACAGTACTACCTCATGAAGAGCAAAATATACACCTTTTGAACTGATGGTTAGCATTAAGATGCAGAACAAAGAAGATTCTAAAATTCAAGGGTTGTTCGAAGAAGAACACTTAAACTTCATGCTGGAAGATAGACAAAAAATGCGCGATGATGCGAAAAATAAGATATTCAAGATCCAACAGGAAAATGAAAAGCAGTTTAATAAAAAACATAAAAAAGCGCGTACCTATGCCATCAATAACCTTGTCGTGATCCAACGAACTCAGTTTACTCCAGGAATGAAACTGAAACCTATGTTTCTTGGATCCTATAAAGTCATATTGACTAAACCGCACGATCGCTATGAAGTTGAACGAGTCGGCATTCACGAAGGGCCGATCAAGACTGCAACTGCAGCCGATCATATGAAACTGTGTTCCAAATAAGACATTTTTTTTCCTCTTCATTTTTGTTTGTTTGTGTATTTGTTTCATTTTTTTTTCTCTCTCGATTGTTTTCTCTTAATTGCAGTTATCCTGATGTATCTGTTTCTGATGTCGATCAAGCGCATTGCGAGGGCGCAATGAAGGCCAGAATGACCGAGACTGTAGTATCTAAGACTTGCTGAACTACCATCCCGGAAGGCAGCCATGATGCTTCCATAGCGTCGCCTAGCACTTCGAGAGAGATTTGGAGTAAAGAGATGTGACGAAGACGGAGAAGGAGCCAGAAGCTGAGCCAGACGGTTCATTAAATTGCGCTGGACGTTATATTGTGCTGGACGTTAAATCTGTGATTACGCTAGTTTAATCAATTTGTTTTGTGTTCTTATGTTCTGTCCTACGTCAGCAAATAAACTGTGTGTGTGTGTAATAAGTAGTTATTACTCTGAATTTTTACACACACCACACACACACACACACACACACACACATATATATATATATATATATATATATATATATATATATATATATATATATATACATATTGTTGTTGGAAATCAAAGATAGCTTTATAAATAGATAATTTTAAGTATTTTAATTCTTTAATAAAAAATATTTGGTATTTTCTCCCCGAATTATTATTTTTTATTTTTTTGGATACCTTAAATTCATTTTCTTAAGAGTTGAATTTTCAATGCAATTACAATATTTTTAAAAAATAATAGCTCGATATTTGTTTAATATATTTTGATTCCTTTTGATGGAAGTATTTTCCATATTGTCCTTAACTAGGAACATTGTAAAGTATATGCCAAAAACTACTTTATTAGTTCTTTTTATAGTAACAAAAACTTAAAAATAACTTTCTATGTATATTCCATTATACATTGCCCTAATTGTAAAACGATTGAATTCATTTTTACATTTTTTTCCCTTCAAAATCATGACTTTGAAAGTTGTTGCATACTTTGACATGAATACTATTTTAAGATTTATCATTGGGTTTCAAGAAGAAATTAATCATTACTTTTTAATTATTTATTTCCTTCTCAAAATGTCATGCCGTAAATAAAATTTTACTCTCTTTAGGAAACAAATCAATATTGAATAAATAAATTTTATATATTTGTTTTTAACATGCATATTACCATAAGTTTAATCATTTGGCTTCAGGAAGGAATCAAATTTTACATTTCAATTGATTGTTTTCTTCTCAAAGAATGATAATCATTCAAGAGTGATTACTGGTTCAACGCAAGAAGCACCTTAAAGTAAAAGAAAATGTTCGTTGTTTTTGTCCTTCCGATTTCCTCATTAAATACTGCAACCGAAGTGTAAGGGCTTAAATATCTTAAACGAGAAACAATTTACAAAGTACATTGATTTGCAACATTAGAAAAAGAGTCGAATTAATTTTCCTCTTGATTCGCATAATTTCTTTTCATACCAATAATATTATTTCTGACGATGTGGGGTGAAAACAGTTCCATTTCACATATTTGAACTATTCGTTTCCTTCGATATTTTTAAGATACCGAAGAATATTTATCTGAATGTGATTTTAAATATATCACGTCTTTTTAATTCAAATGCATTTTAGAGCTTCTAATTGTCATTGTAACAGTAATGAAGAAAATGTTCCATTTTGGAATGGAAAATGTGTTAATGAAAAACTGATCCTAGTTAATATACTTTCACGTATTCCTTTTAAAAAGAGCTCGAAAATTCTAGAGCATCATTCTTAGATACATCATCTTTCGGTCATTATATTCATGTATACTTAAATGAAATTTTTTTTTTATCAACAATTATTCTCGTCTACTTTTATTTAGGATCCATTTCCTCGTAAGATACAGTTATTTTATTTCAGATGTATGGACACATAAATGTGCTTCTATCAGCAATCGAACAATGTACTCGTGAATGAGTTATTTTAAGAGTTTATTTTTTTTAAAAAAAATATGCAGCTATGTATTTTTATTTGGATTGGAAAAAATTAATGGATTATCGTACTGAATAAATTAAGAAACATGTGCTTGAATTTTAGATGTTATGACTTTTGACAGTAAAAAAAATGATCTAAAAATAACACTGGTATAAACGAGTTTTTTGAACATTGGTTTCTTTCCAAATTTCACACTTTGCATAACATAATTTATTCAATAATTAGTTCAAAATAATTTATTTTATTATTTGACGTTTTTTAAATTTATCATCTAAAGTAAATACCTATAAAATTTTTCAGCTCAATCAAGCATTATATTAATCAATTAAGCACATGTAATTAAAATTAAAACAAACGATACATTTTTAAGCGATGGATTTGGCGACTTCGCGAGAAACTTGGTGTATGAATTAATTTTATAACAAATTATTTTTAATCCATTTATTTACAAAATTATGATTAAATTATCGTATTGTCATAAGAAAACAATCATGTATAAAAATTTCAGTTCATTTGAGTGCTTTAAAAAATGAGAAAAAAGCTTTTAAAGTTTTTAACTGGACACAGTCACATTGTGAGTTAAAGAAAAATCATTAAAAACGGTGTTGAAAAGGCTAATTGGATATAAATGTTCCAAGTATTTTCAATATGATCCTACAAAATGAAATGAAAGATCAAATATATAATTAAAGATTAAGGTATGAGATAGGAAAAGTAAAAACGAATTTGATATGAAGTTTAAAAAGGGATATACAAAATTACTGATGCATGGAATCGTGATAAAGTCATATGTTTAATTTTAGACCTAATTTATTGTAATATTTTAACTATTGAAGAATTTATGTGTTTTATGATTGAATTGTTGAAGTATAATTATTGAGTTAATTGGAGTGTCATATAATTTCGGTACTGATACACTTATAACTGTGAGTCTAGAAAATATATCCGTCTCGGTTTAACCTTTTCTTTAACATCATATGAATAAGTGGCTTGCTGATAGTGAAAAAATGATTGATGAATCTTGGTGAAATGGACTCTTGTAATTTAACGATACTCACTAGGAGTAAGTAACAGTTCCTTCCATATACATTTTCTTATTTTGAGGAACATATACGAAAGGCCCACTAGATTTCAAGTAACATTATGTCAAAGGGGTCCTCAGTTAACTTGAGATATCATTCAAAGGACTTTATGGACATACCATTTTACGAACTGAATATCAATTCAAGAGATATATGTAATCTCAGGATACATATACATCTGAAACTACAGTAAGTGATGTCTGCATTTTGTCAAAAATGTGTACCTTATTCTGATGAAGGTAGTAGAAAGGGATTGATTATATGAACTAAATTGCATGTGTAATACTATTAACATGTTTATATAACCTCTAGAACTTACGGTGCAGAACCCTATTAATTAATACTAATGGGATAAACTTGAAGAGCATTTCCTTAAATTATTAGACTCTAACTCGACTGACTAATTCAGTGATTTCTTATATATTTCTGCCAAGGTCCTATGATTTGTTCGTTTCTCAAACTTTCATTAACTGCAACCTATTCTGAATAATAATTTTCATCACACTTCTCTCATAAAATGACAATATGTACAATAATAATGTGTTTGTAGTGTTTTGATATTAAACCTACTCTTCCACTTTAACTACAAAACCTTAGACCTTACCTTAGTAAGGTCTAAGGTTATTGTTACATTAGTAAGGTTAAGGTTAATAACGTTAAACCTTATTAAGTAAATTTATTCATATTTCGAAATTCCAATCCGCTGAATTGACAAAATTAGAATTGATCCATCTCAATTGTTTTTTTTTCATCATATGGGCCATTCTCGCTGCTTGGAGAGAAATTCGGATTTGAGTGAGAAATTTGAATTATCTACGTGACCTTGATGCAAACTTTTATAAATGCTACATCTAGTTCAACCCCAGATAGTCCCAGTGTTGCTAATTTGATGAGGTCTACTGAGTTTAGAAAAAAAAAAATTGAGTTAGCATTTGTAAATGTAAAAGTTCCTTAGAAAACCTTTTTTCTTCAAAACAACCCTCAGAGATGACTATACAATTTTAAATTCGTTTTTAATTTAGTTTTTATAATTAGATATTAAATGCATTGCACAATACTGATTAAACTTTGAACGCAATGCATAACAAATAATTATTTTTTTTAAAAAAAAAATTGAAAACAATATCATTAAGAGTTCAGAAATTGTTCAAATTGATTAGATGGAAAAACAAAATTCAATTCAAATAAAGGAATAACACAATTAGATCTGATTCACAAAGTAACAATAAATTCAACAAATTAATATTTCAAAATTAACTGTACCAAATATTCAGAAATTGATTGGGTTAGTTAAATATTACAATAATAAGTTGAAACAGGTAGATCAAAATCCAGCATTGACGAAGCTTCCTGATTTATCGAATAATTAAATTCGAATTATAAAGGACAAATTTGCTCTGCCTTCTAAATTATGATCACATTCTGTAGAAAATTTTCAGTTATGTTTCTTAGTGGTTGAAACAATAACAGCATTTATCATTTAATGTCTGTTGTAAATTTATATATTACAGTGCAAATAAGACCAATGTACTTTAAATATAACACTAGATGACAGAGGACATTAAAATGAAATATTTTTAAAATGGATTTACGTAACTGGGAAAGGACATAGAATATATCAAGTTATACACACACACACACACACACACACACACACACACATAAATATATATATATATATATATATACATATATAACTCAGGATTTATATTTCATTGAATAGCAAAAAATGCTTTAAAGTTCACAAATAAACCAAGAAATTAATTTAAAAGTTATTATTATAAGAAGTTGTAAAATTGCAATCGAAAAAATGAAAATGCGAAAAATTCTGAAAATAATACTATTAAAGTTGTAACAAGCGTTACGATGCATATATATATATATATATATATATATATATATATATATATATATATATCAAAAGCATAAAGTCACAGGTCCATCCACAGCGCATAAATGGATGACAGATTCAATTAATTTTTGATTGAATTGTATAGTTCTAGTAATTGTTGCTGGTTAAACCATATTTAATTAAGGTTTGTGTTGGAGGGGTTCATGTGATATAGATCGGGGGTTGCCTTGAAAGTAAATTATTTAGAACTGTAATTTTAAGAGTGTGTGAATTTCACAAATAATGATGATTTGCGAATATGTTAAACAGGAAATCAAGGATTAAATGGAAAGGTATATCATTATACATATTTAATATTTGTCCCTATCATCTAACTTTAAGAGGTATTCACAAAAGAAGGTCTCTACACTTACAAAAAAATACCATGATATAAAATCACCTGATATTACAGAATATAAAATTTAACAATAATTATAAACACTAATAATAATAGACAATGTAATGATAGACAAAACAGTTACACTTCGAAAATGTTAGTTTATCTTAGTGGGACTATAAAGTACGCTGGTGGGAAACATAACTTCTTTCCTGCACAGGAGTGATACATTTCCACCTGTGCCTTCATAATGTAAGACTTTTATTATTGCTAGCATGTTAGAGATACAATGATTTAAAATGCTGAAAAATATTATCATACAGAAGAAACTTAAACATCAAGATAAGTCATATAAAAATATGTAATACTCTACACCTAATAATGGAATTAATGAGCATCTAATAAATCTATTCCATTACCACTCCTAATCAAGTTATTCACTGTTGCATAAACATTTCTGCATTGGATTAAATACACTTTGAGGAAAATAAAATTTAAACACATATGTAATAAAATTATTTATAATATTAAGCGTTTAATATTTTGTAAAATATTCAATACAAAAACATTCTGAAACAGCATAAAATTTCATATAATGGCCCATTCATTTTATGTACCTCATATTGCATCAATATATTGTAACATGTTTCACTTTTCTAACAAATTTTCTTAAATTTATCTGACAACACCGTTACTACTAGTAATTCGTAGTTTTCAGTCACAACTAAAAAAAATATAAGATCATAATAAATTATCTTTGTTTGAAAATATCACATAAAAAGGCTCTTAATCTCTCAATATAACGTTCTCATTTTTTTTCAGTCTCACACGCATAAATTCTTCTCTCTGCTATTACGTCTCCAATTCACTAATATAAATTGCATCATTTTTAGTTTCTTTCCAACACATGTCTCTCTGAGGAACTTGTGTGATTAGCTCAGATGTACAGGGATGCTAATATTAGAACAATAAAAGGTACACAAAATAAAACAGAATTAATTTGTCTTCTTAATGTCCCAAGACATCAGCAAAAGTCACAATGTATTTTTCGATTTCAAAAATCAATATCATATGTATTAGTAAATTAATGTAGCATTGTGGCGACTACCTACGTCAGCTTGTGACATCATTTTTGTCTGCGGAGCTGCAAGCCGTTTTAAAGAAAAGGAGGAAGCGATCTTTTGTAGACACACTTGCTTCGCAGATTGCAGACCTGTGAAGGTCGAGTTTTCATAGTTAAAATGTTAAAAGTTGTTCTCGTTAAGTTTTAAATAAATTGTTAGTTCTTCTTGTTTTTAAGTCTTTCGTAGTTGTTTATTTATTTGTATAGCCTACACCTTCTGATTGGATGTTATGGGAAAGGAAGGTAGCAGCAACCACGTCCCTATAAGCTGGTGACCCGTTCTGGAACAAGATCGAATGCTCCCGGAAAGGCTAATTGGACGCTGAGGAACTAGAAAGCAAGTTGTCAAGATATGCTAACCGTCGGAAACTCACTTCACCTGTGAATTGGTAACGTCCCTATCTATGGTTCGAACCTCTGAGGCAGGAATTTAGTCGGTAAAAAAATTTTTTACTGTCGCCTTGAGATGTCGATTTAGCTACATCTGGCTCTTGCGCCAGTGCGCTTTACATTTTCACTCACTCCTCTTGCGCCAATAAACTTCACGATCACTCACTCATTATCCCACTCGCTCAGATAGAGATGTCGCTTGAAGGTAAGGATACTAAAAGTGAAGGAGCTGTAGGTCCAAATAACGGTTGTGAAAAAGTCACAGTTAAGGTCCCTAGTTTTTGGCCCCGTAATGTGAAATTATTTTTTATGCAGCTTGAAGCTAGTTTTAGGTTAGCTGGCATTACGGTGGAGCAAACCAAGTTTGACCACCTAGTTGCTTCATTGGACCCTGAAACTCTTTCACATGCTACAGATATAGTGTGTGAACCACCCCCATGTCCATATACGGCTCTTAAAGATCGTTTACTAGAGCAGTTTGAAGTATCGCAAAACCGGAAAGTTAAAACTCTAATTGAGGATTTGGAACTAGGTGATAGATCCCCGTCTTTATTGCTTAGACAAATGCGAGAATTAAGTGAGAACCATGTAGACGAATCTTTTCTTAAAAACATCTGAATGAGGCGTTTACCACCGCAAGTTCAAGCCGTTCTAGCTGTTAGTTCAGAGAAACTAAACAAGTTAGCGGAAATGGCGGATAAAATTATTGAATTTTCACAGAGCAGTATAAACTCCGTTTCTGATGGTAATTCGAGTACTGATCACGTTAGTCGTCGGGATGAGCAATTGTTTAAGATACAACAACAGTTAGATGAACTCTCGAGATTGGTTAGGTCGGGTTCAAGACATGCATCCCCAAAACCATCACGTAGACGAAGTACTTCAGTATCTAGAGCTAGTGCTAAGAAACAGGAAGGTTGGCTGTGCTGGTACCATTTTAGGTATCGGGAAAAGGCAAAACGTTGCATACCTGCATGTGCATTTGAACAAAAAAACTTGAATCACTCACAGGTGTAGCGACGTCTTCTGTTTTAAGAGGTGAAAGTCGCAGGCTTTTTGTTAATGATGTAAACAATCGTACCGGTTTTCTTGTTGATACTGGTAGTGGTGTTTCCTGTTATCCTAAAGCGTATGTAACTAAAAGTAATGGGAAAACTGATTTCTTTTTATACGCAGCTAATGGATCTAAAATCAAAACTTTTGGTTCTAAGTTACTGACACTTGATTTAGGTTTAAGACGTAATTTTCAATGGCCTTTCATTGTTGCTGAGGTTACTAAGCCTATAATTGGTGCGGACTTTTTAGAACATTTTGGTTTGCTGGTTGATTTGAAAAAACGCTGTTTGGTTGATCCTTTAACTGATTTAAAAGCTAGAGGCAAAACTACTTTAAGTAATGTCCCAGTGGTAAAAACCATTGTCGGGAATTCCGAATACTTGGATCTTTTGCGTAAGTTTAAGGAGATTACTCAGTTGAACGTTTCCCCTAAGAATACAACTAAGCACGATACTGTGCATTACATCCCTACAGTTGGACCCCCCGTTTGTGCAAAAGCTCGTCGGTTAAATCCAGCTCAATTGAAAATCGCAAAACAAGAATTTGAGTATATGATGGAGAGAGGTATTTGCAGACCATCGAAAAGTAATTGGTCTAGTCCCTTCCATATGGTTCCCAAAGGATCATCAGATTGGCGACCTACGGGAGATTACAGGGCTTTAAACCGTATCACAGTACCTGATAAATACCCTATTCCTCACATTCAAGATTGCATGTATATGTTAAAAGGAAAGAAGGTATTTTCAAAAATAGATTTGGTACGTGCTTATCACCAAATACCAGTGCATCCTCCAGATATACCCAAAACTGCCATTATTACCCCTTTCGGACTTTTCGAATTTCCATTTTTAAACTTTGGTCTTTGTTCTGCCGCGCAAACTTCCCAAAGGTTCATTAATGAAGTTTTGAGAGGACTAGATTATTGTTTCCCTTACTTGGATGACATCCTAATTGCCAGTGAAAATCATATCGAGCACAAAATACATTTGGAAGAAGTTTTCACACGATTTAAAAATTATGGAATCGTGTTGAACGAGTCCAAATACGACTTTGGGAAAGACACAATAGATTTTCTTGGGCATACAATTAATGATAAAGGATGTACCCCTCATAGTGAAAAGGTTCAAGCAATAGTAAAATTCTCAAAACCCGTTACTATTTCTGACTTGCGTCGGTTTTTAGGCATGGTAAACTATTATCATAGGTTTATCCCAAATATTTCATCTATTTTGTCACCGTTGAATCAACTGTTAATCGGTGCAAAAAAACGTGACAAAAGGGAAGTTCAGTGGAATCCGGAAAGGGAGAAAAGCTTTGAAGAGATTAAAACTGCTATGGCGAATGCAACGCTTTTATACCATCCTTCAGTAGATGCAAAATTAGCGTTAGTTACAGATTGCAGTGATTTTGCTATGGGAGGAGTCCTGCAAGAAATTTCTTCTGATGGTCCTAGACCTCTTGGATTCTTTTCAAAGAAATTATCTTCTGCACAATGCAAATATTCTACTTACGACAGAGAATTATTGACAGCTTATAGTGCAATACAACACTTTCGACATCTGTTAGAAGCTCGTATTTTTACTTTATACGTAGATCATAAACCTCTTATCTTCGCGTTTTCACAGAAACATGAAAAGGCCCCTCCCAGACGATTGAGACATCTATATTTCAATTTCACAATTCACTACAGACATTAGGTACTTACCAGGTAAGGGTAATGTTGTAGCTGACACGTTATCGAGGATTAATGAGATACACTTTTCCTCACTGTCTGATTTGGAATCATGGTCAAAGTTTCAGGAAAAAGACGAGGAATTGAAATCAATTTTAGAAGGTAGAATGGAATTCAGTGGTAAGCTGATAAAAATTCAAATGCCTGATGGCGCTAAATCGTTATATGCGGATAGCTCTACAGGCGTTAACAGATTCTATGTTCCACATCAATTAAGACGCAAAGTTTTTAATGAGTTACATAGTTTGTCTCACCCAGGGATGCGCGCTACTAAACACCTCATAGCATCTAAATATGTTTGGCCAGGAATGAATAGGGATATCGGCATGTGGTGCAAAACTTGCATCGATTGTCAGCAGTCTAAGGTACACTTAAACACCTGGGTTTCTCGATTCGGCACGCCTCAGAGGTTCACTTGTGATAGGTGCATAGGAACATCTGATGAGCCAGTAGAGCAGGATTCCACCATCCAACAAGATCCGGCAGGAAAGTGAGGTTTCGTCTCCCTTCGTGAGACTGGAGGGGAAGTCATGTGGCGACTACCTACGTCAGCTTGTGACGTCATTTTTGTCTGCGGAGCTGCAAGCCGTTTTAAAGAAAAGGAGGAAGCGATCTTTTGTAGACACACTTGCTACCCAGATTCCAAACCTTCTGGTTCCCGCTGCAGAAGTAGTTCCCGCTGCAGTAGCAACGCCATGTTCCCATAGCATTCCTAATATCTATACATTACTAAACTAAACATTAACTAAATTTACATAACAAAAATATTTGCATAGGCTGTCATATTCTGAATCATTTGTCAAAAAACATGTTATCTTCTGGACCACATTGCGTTCGTTGCGAAAGTACCGCTGTTTGATCATTAATGTTTCTCATATCGTCTGTTTCTTACATCGAAACTGATGCGTCGACCTTTTGATCTAGCGTAGTTTGAAAACATTGAATGATTCTAATTATCCAGTGTTCATTTTACCACAAATTTTTCATCCTCGTCATAGAGCTTCTTGTTTCATCTTACCTTTGACTCACAGCACATATCTTTCTTCGAAACCTTTGTTGTATTATTTTTGTTCGTATTTAATGAGAAAAAGCCTTTTTAAGAAGGCTATTAATGAGAAAAAAAAAAGAAATATGTGAATGAATTAGACCTTCATTTAGAGATAAGATTGTTAAGCGATTAGTAAAAAATAGCATTTTAAATCGGCTAATTATTTTAAAGTATTTCAGTTCTAATCATATTTCTTTGAAACCTACATTTATTGAGCAAAGCTAAATAATTCTGCTATTTAACTGCTTTTCAAATACTTCCAAATGCATCTGTGGTGACTTGCGATCGCTCACCATTCTTGATTGTCATCCCTCTTACTTCTATGAGAAAGAACCAGTTATCGTAGCAAGGCAAGCCATCACAAGTGAATTCAAGTCCTGCTACCGTTATAAAGTAGTACTGGAAACCAAAGAGTCAGGACAGAAGAATCCCCAAGAAAGTCACCCGTTCTCTACCATTTCGGACTTTCTTCCTCTTTATTATTAGCTGATGAGGTAGTCGGATTATATTTTCCTCAATCTAATCTTCTTTTAAATCTTTTCATTAAATTGTTAAATCTTGTAAGAACGTATAGTGTCTAATCTCCTTGAGTGGTATTTCACTACCTTTTGATTCGGAGATAGCCGGATGTCTCCAGCTACGTAACAAACTGATGGAAACTTGAAATATCCATATTCATATAATCCTTTCACAAGAATCAAGAATTATAATTCTTCTCTTTAGTATAATAAAGAAAGTACTTGATTTGAGTAGTTATGGAAATTCAAACAGTGTTTCAAAATTGTGACCCACACAAAATTCATGTTTATTTCATCATCACTGTGAACAGTTGATACGTGTAATTTTTATGTAAATGCTGCTATATGTTTTAAACCCATTATCATATATCTATACGTTATTAACAGTACTATCTGCTTCTTTTGACTCTAATTTCTTTGTGTATTTAAAGTATCCGTACACCTTCGGAGAAATCTTTTTGAAATACATTGATATTTGCTATCAAAATATATTGAATACTAAAATATAACCTAAAACTATGAAAAACACATTCAATAATCTGCTTTTAGTTAAAAAAAATTGAGTGGAAAACTTGGGTAAAATAGAACACAAACTGACGATCAGAAGAACTCTCATAACTCAAAATTAAACCAAAATAACGTTATTCTGTAAATTGTATTTTATTCATCATAACATTTTTTGGGGCTGGTACTACTTTTATTGCATTTCCAGGCAATAACAATGAAAAATAAAAAAAAAGTTATAACAATGCACGAATTACACCTTTGTTACTAAAAATAATATCAATATGTTTGTAGGAGTTTTACATTTTGAGACGCCTTCCAACACCAGTCTTTCGAGGCGCAAGTACGACTAGCGCAAGCTAGATGAAAAAGTGCGACCGACAGAGAAAGACGTGTGATCTGATAGTTCTTTAATTGTATAATCAATAGTCCTATTTTAACTTAGTAAAGGCTGTACAATAATGTATGTTTTAATTAAATCTCATCTTCTAACAATCCGCTTTAATATTGAATCCAGAAAACCCTTAGACATCTTTAAAACGAGCCATGTATCCCATTCCTCTAGTTAGGATTCTACATGTATGTTACCAATTTTAAACCCATGAAAGTATTAGAAGTTCTTAAAAACCACATATGGAAGGTACTTGTAATATTTAAATTAATTTGATTTAAACTAGTTTTGATATCTACGTTGGCATATGTGAATATGTCGAGAAAACTCATTTTGAGAAGAATCGAAAGCAAACTTTCAAATGCAGTTCAAAATTAGCTATCGAGTAAAATTCAAATCCCTGTAACTTAAGTTTTAAATAAAGTATAAGCAAAATTCAAACACTATTAGAAAGAAAACAGTTTAAATTTTAAACTGACATTAAAGTTAGAAAATCGAAAATTTTGACAAAAACGAGGTTTAAATGGTGTTCGGAAACCTTAAAAAATATGTTTTAATATTTTAAATATGAAAGAACACCCGACTCTTTTTTTACACGATTTTGAAATAACATGGTTCACCAATATACTTTTTGACACTACTTTTTTGTTCTAACACGAATCCTCTCCCCCCCACTTAATTTTTCCAAATACTTTTTTTACTGCTTAATACCACCTCTTTTGTTTCAGACATTCGGTCAGGGTATTATAGTAGTATTTAAAATAATGCAAACATTTAAATATATTTTACATTTCGTGGAAGACAGTAATTCGGCTGTTGTGGAAGCATAGAGAAAGTTTAAAATTATGGATTATTACACATGCTTCTTTTGGGATCAAACAGTTGCGCCAATCTACCTTAAATGCTTGTTGGTAAAAAAAATTTTAGCGTGCGTAAAAAGTGGATCTCGTAGTACAAAAATCACCTATGTGTTCCAAAATTATAACTCGATCAAATGCATTTGGTGGCGAAGGTTTTAGTTAACAACGCTCAAATGGCTGACAACGAAGAATTGATTCTAGAAAGTCCTTTGGATGGGGACGATTTGATCGAATTTATAACAGTTTATGGTAATAAAAAAGTCGGCATTGAAGAAATCGAAGATGAAGTTCAGTTGTTAATGGTTCATTTAATTCGCTAGGGCTTGAAATTTGCTACACGTACATGTCATGCTCCTGACATAGAATGTGCATTAAAATTTCAACGTAATCTTAAGTTTTGTGTAGCAGAATATCAAGAATTATATAAGCAATTTGAGAATTAAAAAAAAAGCCGCTAATAACAGACTTTGTAACTACAAAGAACCCCCTTTAGAGGCCATTAATAACGAACGAAGTTCTTTCATTTGATTCAACGCCGACACTTGTGCTACACATTTTTGACACATCTACTGATGAGAGCATTTTTGATCCAGTTCGCAATAAACGTGCACTTTTGTTATGAAGTAGCGATCAACAGTTGTTAGCAGTTTTATTCCGAATTTCAATTTGAATTTGTGTGGGTTTTCTTTGTTTGAATTAATGTTATCTGTACCTATAGATTGAATTTTCACTGTACACTACTTTTAATTTTTTTTTGTTAAAAAATTAATTGTTTTTTTGATAAGAAAAAGGGATTTCATTATTACTTTTTTCCACGTTTTTTGGAAATTATTTAGAGTTTTTTCATCTTACAAGATTTTTTAAAGTTGTGAAACATATCCTCAAATTTACCATACGTCGCATATATTTTTTTACTCGTATTTTTTTACCCCGGTGTTCTGAGGAACATGTATACAGTGTAAAAAAATGTTGGGTGTACTTTCATAAATAAAATACAATTTTTTGAAGTTCATTCGTAATATAAAAAAAAAACATTAATAATAATATCTTATTCTAAACTCAGAATTCAAATAAATACTTATTAATATTAAAAAGATGATTTAATTTAAAGCTCTTATATAAATAATTGGTTTAAAACTTCAAGACATTTCCCAAATGAGCTGACGAACCAGCCGAAGAATTAATATTATCATAAAATGTTTTGCGAAAACTGTTTAAGGAAGTTTTAACCTAGCAAAATATTTTGTTAATTTTCAGCTCTTGAGCTTTAGATTAAAATAATGATTATATTACTACATAGTAAACAATTTTATTTCTAATCTTAATTATTTTTAAGATTTTCTATACTTCTTTTTAAATTTATCCCATTTTCAAACTCTTAGATATAAATTATTTGTACAAAGTACAGAAGATTCCAAACCTTACAACCTCAAGCATTTATTTCAAAACTTAAAAGAAGAGTCAAGTTTAAGTTCCATTCATCTCTTAATCCTCATCCTTTAAGATAATCAACCTTAAAAGCAAATTTACCAACTTTCGCGGTTGAGTAATGCTTCCAATGTCTTATAAATCCCTTGGACGATACAGTGACATAATAGAAGGAAATTATTCTTTCTCTTGTGGCATTAAAAATGACTCCAAACAAATTGCTTTTAATTGTGAAAATCCCCTTTGCCGTGATGCAACTGGATTAGCTGTTAAATACCCTTCGAATTTCTTTAAACTAAGAAAATAACGCAAAGGATTGAAAAGAAAATATCGTACCTTCATTAACTTGGATGGAAATATTTATCAGTTATATTGCTATTACAACTACGGTTGTTATAATTATTATACTCTCCATCTGATTCTCCAAACTTTCCGTGTATTATTTTCACCTTTCTTAAGGTATGTTAGTGTTCTGTTAGTGTTGTTTAATTTGCTTTTCCTGACGTGTATATGCTTTTTGGGAATCTTGATTAAACATCTGGTGGTATGACAGCAATTTTCTTTTTTAACATTTTGACAGACTTTCCAGTTAAACAATTTTTAATTTATAATGTAATACCACATATGAAAAGAATTCCATGTTCAAAAATAAATTTCTTCTTTCGGCTTTCAATATATTTCATCCAATATTGCAAAATACATTTTTAAAAAAATTTAATCTTACACTATGCCTTCGGATAAAGAATGAAATGCCTTTAATAATATTATAAATTGTCCCTAGATCAAAATGGTATCCCTATTAACCACTTAAGGGGAAATTAAATATGATGTTATTTAAAAAATTATTTATTTACGATTCCTAATTAATTTACATGAAATGTTTCATTAAGGTTAGGCAGTTTCCATGAGTAAATGATTTCTCAATTTAAAGTAGATTTAATGATTTTTTTTTTAAATTGATGAATTAATTATTTGTTGAAATGAAGACTTATTTATGTAGATACACATTTTTAAAACTATTTGTGATGTTTTCGTTTGAAAAAAGATAAACAACCGCTTAGCTCTAAGTAGCTTAAAAAGCATTGAATGGCTCAAGATACTCATCTAACGCTAGTAGACATATTTTTTAAGCCAAAAAGTTTCGGTAATGTTTGACAAAGTAATAATTCTGCTTAATGTATTGAAAAAAATTAATCCCTCAACTAAGTCACACCAACCGTCATCCCCTTTTTAACTTCATCTTTCACCTTCCCTTTGCAAAGGCGCACGTTGGATGTAAATACCTCAAGTGACTACTAATTGCGACCTAAGGAGAATTTCGGGAGATTCCCCAATGAGCCGAATATAAAGGTTGATGCTAGCCATTTTTCAACAGTGGAAAGAATTTTATATAAATATAACAATTACATGTTTTATAAAACTTAAAATTGCATGTATTTATTCAGATATTTTAATTTAATATTTTACTAACTAATATTTATACTATTTAATATTTGCTGAATTGTTTAAAAATGCAAGTTACATTGGGCTTAAATATTAAAATAATATACCGTAAATAATTCTTGAATAACTATCTTTTAAAAGCGAGCGAGCCATTCGTATCACCGTCAGAAAAGGGTAACTTTTTTCAGAAGTAACTAGGGAGGAAACGATTGCCACACTTACAGCGAACGCTAGATCGTAGCGATGCGTCTATAACCAACTTCGTGTTCCATGTTCGTACTGAATTGCCTGTTTGACCGTTTTACCGTCGGTTTATCGTTGCTATTTCTGCTCAGAAGTAACTCACAGAAAGTAAGTAACTGTTGAAAGTTCGAAAGTTTTCATTAGACATAGCTAACACCTCCTAAAAACTAGAATTCCTCGGAGCTGATTTCTGACGTTACCCCTAATAAGGTAACATCTTCAACTAACTTATCCACTGGTGATTTTTTTTTACACATTTTCTATTCCATTCCATATAATTAAACTAAATATTCATGAACAGCAAATGAAAAATATTAGTAAATTAATCAAAAAATTATGTTTCATGTAATTAGAGCATTTAAGAAAAATTTAGTTTATTTTTATATGATAATCGCAAGCGTGTATCATCAATGCATTATTTACTTCAAACTTATTACAATAAACATAAGCATTTACTATATTGGAACATTTACATTGGAACATTTACTACATTTTTTTTGTTCTTAGGGAAACAACAAGTAAAATAATTAATATTCTATATTTTATTGTTAATTTATACATAAACAATATATGCTAATTTCCTTATCATTATATTCTTAGTTTTTATTCAGAATAGTTATAAAAAGAGAAATAAAATTAGAAATAGTTTTTAAAACAAAAAATACAACATAAATTTAAAACCAATAACTTTCTTGGAATCATACACAATCACAAAATGAAAAATTATAATGCAATAAATTTTTAAAAAAACATTTTAATTAAATCATACATATATAATTACACATAAATACATCAAAATAAATATTTTTACTATATAAATTATTACATAAATTACTTATTATATAAATTTGTTTCAATTTTTTTAATATCATTCCCCCCCCATACAGTAATTATTTAATAATGAATTTGTAGAAGTGTGAATAATAATATTTAAAACTAGATCAGAAGCATGAACATTATTGTAAGGCTCATTATATAAGAAAATTTATCAAACTAATTGATATTTATGAGGCAATTCGACGTCGATTCTTTTGTGTAAGGAACATAATTTCATAATCTTTTGAAAGAAGTTTCTGAACTACTAAGTAGTTGTAGAGTAGTGCTATGACAAAACATCTGGGGGAGGACACACTAAACTTCCTTTGTCTATGTTACGTATTAAATCACAGTTAGAAATTAGTTCAAAGCTTTATTGAGAACAAATGATTAGGAACAAAAGTCACGTTTTAACTCTTTAAGTGCTGCTCTTGCACAAACACTAGCTAAATATGTTAAAACAGATAGATAAGGTTCGGCATCGCAAAAACTTTTTTCAGATAGTGTTATATTAAAATCATGAAAAATTGAAGACTCTAAATGACTTTCATTGCACAAATATTCTAAATTAACTTCTTTTACTTTAAGCTGCCCCAAAGTGTTCGAAATTAAAATTAGAGGTAAGGAAATTTGCATTTTTAGTTTAGCTTCCACTTTGTAAAGCTGTCGAACTTTTATTAAATTTTAAGAACCTGAAGGCGTCCTATAATTCGGTAAACGACTGTCGAATGCATCTGATTGGATTTCTCCGGGAAGAAAATCTTAAAATTTAATTTCTTCATACAATATTTTGTCATTTCAAGTAAAGCATATGTTGCATGAATAAGAGCAAGATGTTTCTTTAGTTAGGGTTCCAGTAGTACAATTGTTTTCCTACCACGAATCTAACCATTACAAAAATTTGTATAAGAAATTACACTCTTTGTTATATAGTGATAAAATAATAAGTTGTTGATAAGGATCAAACAAGTGTTGTCCCTTTAAAGGTGTTTTAATATTAACAATTTTTGCCTATGTACAAATCAAAGAAATAAAATTTGATGTTGTTTCATAACTTATTAGTTTATGTTGCTCTCCTAATTGTTGAAACCCCTGAATAACAAATTTATTAAATATCTTGAGCACAAGTTTCACATTTTCTTTTTCAAAGTTTGAGGAACATAAAGTCTTTAAAGTTAAACCATACGCAAACTTTACTAAATTATAACTTTCCATGTCATATAGTCGCTTAAGTGTAGAGAAATTTGCTTCTAAAAATGGAAACCTATTACGATCTTCAAAACCTGGAGAATAAAAACATTGGCCTACATTTTTTTTGATTAATCCAATTGTTATAGATACATTTGATTATGTGTACTGAATCAGTAATAAAAAATGAAGGATTAGAAAGATCAGAAGGACGCGGATATATAATGCTCAATTTGAGAGGAACAGAAAAGTTGAACATTGCATTTTGATTTATAGAATTATTGTTTAAAACTAAGCCTTTGAATCCTATACCATCAGATTCCACGATAGCTACTTAAACAACACCAAACGCTTTCTCTCCATTGATTTTTTTTCACCCGAATTATATGAACTACTTCTTTAAAAGAAGAAAGAAGACTCCGAATCATGAAAGCCTATGCTAAAGTAGTAGCTTTCTCATTTCTATATGCCATCCCAAGAATATTACCCCCTTTAAAACTTAAAAATGGTTTTAAATAAATTTTATCGAGCATTAGTATGACAGTTTTGTCAACAGATTTTAGACTGGTAATTTTTTTTGCTGTATGTATTTCATTTGATTGTTCTGTTTGAGGGTTAGTTTTTAACAAAGAACAATTTTTTTGTAAAGTTCTGGGATGTGGAATATTGAGATATTCTGAATTTCTTAAGAATTTATAGGCATAAAGAGATATTGATTATAATTTAAAAGAAAACTATCATTTAAGAGGAATATGTTAAAGTAAACTTGTTCCTGGTTATAAATTTGATGATGATAATAAAAAATGGAACACAATTTTTTTATCAGTATCTAAATCTGAAAGCATATTTTCTAAGTGATCAACAATATAATAAAATGCTGTAGGAAAATCATGAGAGCTTTTTATTTGTACTTGAGGGACAGGTCATGTAATATTGCATGTACAACTATAATATTATTAACTTTTATGATAAATTTGCACTTATCAAATGGTTCTATCATTCTTTGACCTATTTTTACTACCGAATCTAACTGTTTATTTATAATCACTCATGCTTTGATACAGGAGCTATTGATGTGTTTAGAATAAAGAATATTACTTGATTTTTTTTGTATATAACAGACCATATGTCCTGAAGCTTTTCTGCTCTTAAGCCTTCTATTAGTTCCGAAAAAAGACGTAAATGATTTTTTTTTTTTCGAATTCTTGTTTTAAAATAATACTGTCTTGGATTGAGCGTTGTAATTAAATGTTCATTTTCAATTCTTTGCTATCTCTGCTAAGAACATTCCCGAGTAGGATTTGTAAACATTGAAAGATATTTTGGACAGTCTGGAAAGATAGATGGCACAGCAGAGTTTTAAAGTAGACAACGTTACAAAGGAACACCTATTTTATAACTAGTTTTTTCGTCTTAAACTCTTTTGTGTTTCTTCTTATTGTATCCTCTATAAAGTGTAATTCACAAGCCTAAAATTAAAAAAAAAATTGTTATACATAGACAGAAAATATTTGTTAGAATTAACGAAATTTATATTGATAACTTTATTTGTTTAAATTTAGAAAGAAATTCTTGTTGGAAGTACCAAAACCATTTCGTTACAACAACATTTTTGACAACTTTCTTCTAGAAAATTGCAACACACTTTTGGTTGTTTTTTCATTGAACTAAGGAAAGTTTTGCTTATTTTGCCAGCCTATTTTCGCTTTTAAGCCAGACACGTTTTTTGACTCTGTCAAAAGATGCTTGGGAAATGATACAAAATTATTTATTTACAATACCAAAGACATTAGATATATTTGCCTCATTAATAATGCTTGTTTTGGCGCATTTTTACAGACATAAAATTTTACTATGGTTACAAAATATTTATTTGATAAAAAAAATCCTCTGTTCTTATAGATAAACAAAAATTAATTACTTATTTTTATTTAAGAAACTGACATGATGAAAAAGAAGCGAATATATTTTCAAATGTAGTATCGAACTACCTGTTTTTAAAGTTATTAGCCGACTTTTAAAATTAAGAAAGTATTGTAATTTCTTGAAAAAAAATAAAGTTAAAAGCTTACCTTTGAATAATTTGAAGGGGAGAAATCTTGATCCACTTTTTTTCGAAGCAAGTCATCTTTCTGGAGTCCGAACATTTGTACCTTCATGCCTTTACAGTTACTTTTTTAATTTGATATTGCACACGTGAAGACCATAATTCTTTCTTTTAAATTTTAGTTCTGTGATATTCAAAAACAGAATCAACAAAAGGTTAAACAGGTAATCATAATCTTCAAAAAAATGTAGTTTATACAAGAAGCAAAACGAAGACGGTTAAAGAAAGATGAATCCTTATCTTACTAACATATTCAAGCCAGTTGATAAGGAATCATCTTTCTCGGTGCTTAAGTTCTCATTTAGGCATCGAGCCCTTCTAGTTCTTAGGAATTGTTAACTTATCTCACTTGATAGTTAACTTATCACTTGTAGATTCCGCTGACTGGGATGAATGTTTATCATTCTGTACATTTTTAGTATGCCCGTAATGTAGGCATATGGATGCTTGCGAAATCGCATCATGATTGATATCAGGTCATTTTGGACCACTCCTCCAATAATTTGTAAACCATTGAATGAAGCTCCACTTGTCGTTTCACTCGTGGCATTGAGAACTACACGAATCTTCGTTGTCGTCTTCTCGGGTCTATAATGTCATGAAGTGACTTATAATACGATACTTCTGGTTCTGCTTTATACGTCGCATCTCTCATGTGTTCTAATCTCTTATATTCATTAATAAAATTTTTAAATAAATTAAAATAATTTTGATCACGAGGTAGTTTTGCACAAAGTGAATGTAACCTTTTTAAAGCAATACTTCGGGATTCACCTAAACAAATGGGTTCTTCTTTAAGTGGGATTGTAACCAAGTATTTTCCACTGGGTTCTATAAAATGAGTATGAACAAAATGTTCATCAGCAATTTTCGCTTAAGAAGATTAAGGAGTCTTTAACGCTACAGTTATAATTCCCAAACTTTTCTCATTGTAATGTTTAAATCGTTATGAAATCGTTATCAAATACGAAAACCATTATGCATTTTCGGTTATCTGAATCCGAAATGCACCCACTAGCCAAAATTACAAAAACACTATTTTGAAAAAATAATATTTAGAATAGAAAAATTATATTTGAAGAATTATAGAAATTATATTTGTCTGAAATTGACAAATTTAACTTTTCTGGTCTTAAAAGATGATAAAACCATTTTGCACTTGGAAGACAATCAAACTTTTGGGAGAACATAAAATTATCAGCCAAATTTATATTTGAAGGAATTTGTTCCTTACAGTTTAAATATTTAACTTGAGTTAACTCAGTTACTTTTTCAAGAATAAAATACTTAAAATCTCGATTAAAACTCTTATCAGTATTTGAAATTTGGCCTTAGCAAACTCGGTAACAGTCGCTGACGTATTATATAAACACAATACTGTTACATTAACTTTTTCTTGCCTTAACCCTAATCTATTTGCACATTCTTTAGTCATAATATCTGACTGACTACCTGCATTAAGCAATCCTCTAACGGATTGCAAATTTCCATATTTGTCACGAAAAAAAAAATACGGCTCTACTCAACACTTCAACTTCACTATCGCGAATCTCAGTCAGAGTTTATATATTTCCTAACTCTCCTGCTTCACTTCATTTCTACCTGCTTTACATATTCACGTTTCATTTTTGGTTGGGCAAAGGTTGCTTAGCAAAAGCATTCAATCTTAAATTGAAGTCCCCAAGGTTAGTGAAGAGAAACCGCGAATAGCTTAACGTCACAAACTTCTAGTGCAACTAATGAAAATGTGCAATCGTCATTTTGCGCTACTAACAAAGTTCGGATCAAAATAGATTCGAAGAAATAAGCTTCTTTGATTAATTCACAAGCAACTGGAGGATACCGTGTGTATTTGTGCACACTGTCCGTGTGACTCGAGGAAATCATTTAGAACTTTTGCAATGTAGCCCTTTTAGGACCTTTCTAGTAAGCTTACGGTAAAAAATGAGTTTATTAAAATATTTTTAAAAACCATGCGTAATTTTAAATAGTTCTGCATCTTCAGATCAAAAATATGTAATACGAGAAAAAAGTAAAAAGAATTTTTAATCAATAATATGAATAACTTCACACATGATGTGTAAGATGTGTTCTCATAAACTGCGTTGAAAGCATATTTATCAAGTTTTGTGTGTTACATATACCGTACTGAAAATATTCATTCAATTACAATTTTTTGTAAAAATAAGAATAAACAAATCAGAGGAAACTCTAATAATATCATAATATATCATAAGGTAACAATAAAACGAAAATAAATTTTAAAAATTTTAAAAGTTCTATGCACAGTTTCGCAAACAAATAGATTTAGCCACCCAAAGTGCGCTTTATTTATAATAATTATTAAATTACTCAATTAAATATAAGAATTAAAGTAAGCAATGAAATATCGAGAAATGGACAATAATAAACTTTACAGGTATTAAAATTTAAGGAAAAGATAAATTATTAAATTGAATAAGCTAAATGTAATTAAAATTAAAGAAAACAATAAATTATTAAATGAAATATTATACGTGTATATAGTTTAAATTAGAGCAAACGATAAATTTGTAAATTGAATATTTAAGATAAATGTAATGAAATTGAATCAAAGAAAAAAAAATTAAGTGATGTGGTATGCCAAAATGCCCACTTAAAACATTAGCCTCTAAGGTGTTTAAAAAGTCGCGATTTTCAATCTAAAAATATTAATCGATATTTATTTTTTTAATTCCTTGGAAATACAAATAATACTTAATAATACGATTTTTACAGATTCGTTCTATTCTTGTCATAAATAATTTCAGATTTGATGTAAAATTGACTCTTAGATTTCAATTTTTTCCAAGATTAAAGAAGGCGGCCTCCCTTTGACATCCTTGAGATTCTGTGGCTGCCTTGTGAACATTTATTCAATAAGTCTCACATAGCATTATGCTTCAGTCGGTGAACGGACTTGCGAAGATGCTTTATTTGCGCATGAACATCAGCAGCTACAAGTCTTTCAGTAACCTGCACTTAATAGTTGTCCCATTTACGTAGTATGGTATTTAGATATCAGGGAGTCTCTTTAGCCAATGTTAGTCACTGCCTGTAGTACGCGAGGTACGCTCCATCAGGATCACCTAAGGGTATTTCTCTATTTTCAAGTATCTTTCTTTTCAACTGATTACTCTTTCTCTTCCTTTTTTTATATGAAACATTATTCAAGATCACATATTGCCTTGAAGCATTTTGTTTTCTCAGCGTAACCTGATAAATACAAATAATCAGAACGCATGGACGAATAAGGTAAGCAAAACTTATTCTATACATTTCAGGTTTTTTTTCTTCTTTATATTTTAAATTATAAAAAATTTACTAAAAAAAATATTTTTAATGGATTGTCTAGAATTGTGAAGTATTTTTACGTTTAGAATAATTGTTATTCTAATGCCATCTTCAGCATCCAATCTTTTTCTGTGCTTAGTTTTTGTAGCAGCATACTGAATTTAATCTTTTCAGAATTCTAATAACTCAGATATATCATTATTATCTTTCATTAGGGGGGTACGAAATAACTCTGTAACATAGGTCATGTTTTTTTTTCCAGCCTGAAAGATATGTGCGTGAGAGGATTTTTTCCAGTTGTAAACTTCACCTCCAGAAAAGAGCACCTGGCTTGAATTTTCATTGGGTTGCCGTAAAGAACGGTTAGAGTGGTTTTCTAGCGATTGAGACTGCGGATGTTTCAAGGAGAGGTGAGCGGTTTTTGTCATTGAATGCATTTGGCCGTACACAGTACTCGTCAAATCTGTGCTGGGAATCATTATCTATATCTCGTCGAACGTGGTAGAACCTATATCTCTAGTGATTCTTGCATCTGCGAATACTCTCTGTCTACTATAACGCATTACATGCCCCAGACACTGTTAACAGATATAGGCACATTTTCTGTATCTGCCACAAATTTGTTTTAGGCTGTATAATAGCGGAGATGCTGATTGGGCGTCTAGGCTGTTACCCAACTAGATTCTGATAATGTGGAATGGTAATGTGTCTTCTTGGATTAGTGAGTGCAACAAAAACCTCCGAGATTTATTCACGGGCTCCAGATACGATGTCATTTGAAGTGGTGGATTCTATATTGTTACATTGATTTTCAGGTTGTATTTCTGAGGTTCTACCTTAGCAATGCTACTTGCGAGTGATTTTAAAACCATGTCTGTATCTATGGACGTAATACAAATATTGGATTGCTTCTAAAATTTAGGCATAGTTGTGGCAATCGTGGTTTGCTGCCGTCGTGGAAGGATACAAGAAAGGATAGAATAAACAAAACGCTGGACCAATGAACGAAAAGGAGACGAAATACAGCTTACGCGAAGGAGTAAATAGCCAGAGCGACTTACCCCTTCTTCGGTAGAGGTTGTAGTGTAAACAGTTCCGCTATCCGTTCTGTTCTATGATCATGATATCATTAAGTCCTGTTCGTAGTTTTACGTAAATTTTATAAATAATTTAGTATGTGCGTTGCTTTAAATAGCAAATAAATAACGGTGCTGATGAAATCAAGAGCCTTTATTTATACAACACTCGACAAGCGATATTAGTGATTCTGTGTGCATTTAAAGTTTTCTATCTCTCGGTAGTGTTTTACAAATTAATTAACAGTTTTATAGTCCTGAAACATCAGGGTCTGGTAAAAATCTTCTGCGTTCCTTTTTCATCAGATAAGCCACTTTCTCGTCTTCTTATATCTATCAGATCATTTTTTTGGCATGAAGCAAGTATATCCTGGACGTATCTTTAGTTCGCTGTACACGTGTAATTTAACACATTTTGGCTTAGCGTGTCAGTTGATCTGAATGGCAAAACGTATTGCTCAGGTAGTTTCTGAACGTGGTCCAATTGATGAGTTCTCATTATTGTCAAACCATTGTCTAGCTGTTCCAGTGAGATAGAAAACGATATTCGCCAGGCACATTTGTTCATCTCAGTGTTTATAGGAAGTGATCTGTTTCCATTTCTTAGGTAGCTTTACAGTTTCATGGTGATCGTCAACGGAAAAGATGCAAGGATTTTTAGATAGCTATGTCAGTAATGGTACTGGAGAGATGTTGGATGAATCTGGAATCTTTGGCTCTGTGTTTGCAGAAATCGTTACATCAGTCATTTTTTAAGCTTCTAGGCTTTGCTAATTGGCCATACTCAGGACAGACACCTCGAAGGCGTACACTTCCACATAGCTACTCCGTAGTAACGATCGCTAATACCCCATGTCTCCACCAAAAATGTCGCGTAATTTTTATTTACACACAAGTCTTAATAAAGATTACACTATTGAATCGCATATCAAGATTTTATTGATAAAATAATTATGAATTCATTAATTATAAATTTAGCATAAATGAAAAATGAGCATTCATTGATTACAAATATTAAATAACAAAATGATGACAATCTATCTCGAATTTACAGCTTTGCGAGAGGAATATGTATACGAAGAAGGGAATATACTTTGTTTTAGTTCATGATTCCCTTAATTTCTCGAGAATAATATGGCTCGCAGAGGAATTTTTTCTGTCTGCCAGTCTTGATGCCTCACAAGACCCACCACGTAGCCAGGGATGATGCATGTTAAATCGGTCGCGGCTCTAAGTCCTCTCGTAGCGTGGTGTAGAAATTAAGAGAAGGTGCATCAACTTAGGTGTCGTCCTCGTCACTTGACCGTGGTTAAAAATTACGAAGTTCGTCACCAATAGCACTCGTGTTGCTTCTAGTGTCAAGTTAATAAACCCAATCAACCAATATTCTATCTACCATTGTCGAATGCTATCTGAGGATTGAAGTTTAATAGGATAGTACGAGTGAATACATGTAGGTAGGTGTGCCATTGCTTTTTTTTAACAGTTTGCTTTTAAAAGTATATATTTAATTTGCTGTGTTAATTATATGTAACCCCAAATCTCATTTTCGGGATTTTCTTTCCTTATTGCAATTCAATAAATATTAATAGTGCATTTTTTTCTATTTATAAAGTTAATTTTAATGTTTATATCGAAGTAAAATTTAATAAATGTTCTAAAAATAATGAGACACCGCTAATGTTATTTTCCATCCAATTGTAATTCGCTTGAGTTTCAGAATGTTTCGCAGTGCGTTCGTTCATGAGTATTTAATTCACAACATATCTGGAATAGAATTTACTCGAAATTAAGACTTTTAAAAACTTTTAAAATGAATATTAAGAGCAATTTGATTATGTAAAAAAAAGTAACTTGTTTAATATTTTGCCAATGATCATAACGAAAGAAATAAATTTATTTCGATAGAAAAGAAAATTCATAACTTTATTACCCTCAATTATTAATTTGTAAAGTTGCAGAAGTTCGAATGCTAAGGAACGGAATAAGAATCGTAAATAAAAGAGCAATATATGTCACTAAATCACAAAATTCAGTATTTAACTTAATATCTGATCCATTTCGACTTTTAAAAAAAGTGCGAAAATTAAGCATATTGAAACAGAAAGGAAAAATTTGCATTTTTGTTTAAAGAGTGATACTTTAAAACTTTTATTTATTGTATTAATTATATGCAATTTAATATTACAATTCAGAGTTACTCTTTTATTTACAACTTTTACATTGCTGTGTAATTAATTTTTAAAGTTATAGCTCTACTGCTGTCATTATTTAAAAAAGAAAATCAACTTTATACATTGCCCGGCTCGACTTACCATTGAAAAAATTCCAATCACAGTTTTATGAATTATAAACATTATGTATTAATATAATTTATATATTTAAATAATTATGATACAATTCGAAAAAAAGAAGTTTGATTTTTTACAATCGTAAAATAATTTTCTTTAATCTTGAAACGTTAATAAATTACTTATATTATTTCGAATCTTATTGAAGCCTCATTTCTACACTTTAAAGGATGTGCTATATAAAGAAATACTTACTCATATTTGTAAGCGTAATAGTAAACGCTATTGCACTTATGCGATATTTAACATTATATTCCGGTTAATAAAAAAGGCTGTAAATTAATTACAAAACTCATCATTGTTCATGAAATATCATGTGAGTTATTCATCAGTTTCAATATTATCTGTGCGGGATAATAAAGCTTAGGACCCAAAATCAGAAGGCATTTTTTAGATAAAATACATGAAAACTTTTATATTCTATTTTTACTTCAGTTTATTTTGACTTCCTATAAGCAATAATGCAATTCATAATAATATTCTTCTTTTTTTCTGAATCGATTTATTTTTTTCTTGTATACGAGGAAAACTGATCCATTTTTTTCATACCAAACATAAATACCGAATGTCTTAAAAGTCCTCGTTCGTGAATTTATTATTCAACAAAAATTTCAAAATTCGAAGGAATAATTTTTAATCTGATGGTGAAAATCACACCTAATACAATAGCAGATCAACTTTGAATTCCTTTTCATGAAAAATGTTCTGAATGTCTGCCTCTTTCTGGAAGGTAAACTTGAAGATAATGTTTCGACAGGCTGAGCATGATTTCTTGAACCCTTTTATTAATATGTCATTTTTCAGATGAATTATTGATAAGGATTATTTTCATTAACTTTGTTCCTGAAGTATCTTCACAGAGAACAATCAGGGAATGCTCAGATCAGCCAAATCAGGTGGCCGCAGATTTATTCTGATGAGTCGATAATCAATAATAATATCTTATTTTCTGCCAAGTTGATTAAGTATGAATTATTTCTCAACATACTACATGTTAAATTGTGAATTGTCAATCTCAATCTTTTTTGTAGAATTGAGATTAATTTGTTTAAGAGTTCATTTTGCCTATAAATTTCCATCTTTGATTCTGACTTTAATAATCCTACAATAGGTGTATTTCACATTTAGATGTCCATGAAAGAATTATTAATTAAATGTTACGTCCATATAACTAAACTTCGTAAATTGCAAAGATAACTTTTTAGGTATAACAGTATAAAAGAATATTGAATTTTCTCTCAAATGAATATTGTTACTTGGTAGATCGTCTTTCAATTTGAAGTAAAGGTCCATACAATAAATACGCAATTACTTTTCAAATAAATCTTAATTTATTCTGAGAATGAACAGAAAATTTTCTCTATTTTCTTTAAGGTATCCGTCTACCATAAAAACTCCAATTTAGTAGGAAATATCAATTTTTTTCTAATTTATTAAGTAAATTACGTTAAACTATGTTTTCTAAGACTATCTTTCATTTGTAGCTTCGATATATGTATATAAATAAGAGAAGTCTTAAGTATTATGATATCAAAATTCATTGAAAAAAAATTAAAATTGGAAGTAGCTTTGAAACAGATGTTGAAACATTCGCATTGCTTTTTTCTTTCATTTTTAAGAATTTTTTAATGTGTATATGTTTTTTTAAAAAAATAAATGTATTGAGGTTCGTTTAAGGACATTCGGCATCGTATTTATCAGAGAAAACTTCAGAAAAAGCAAGGGCTTCATCAGATTCTCTTATCTATTTTCCTCAGCTACATTGTTAGCCATTCAAGGGGGTATTGTTTTAGTTAACCCAAAAATGTCTGATCACTTTTCAAAGATTTGCCTTGTTTTTGCGTATATTTATGATGTCTTCTTTCACCAGTAAGGAACTTAATTTTAAAAAATACGTCATTATAAATTTCTCCTGCCTTTTTTATTGGAATAAAGTATAATAAATGTAATATATGTCTGATACCTGCTTTCGTTTTTAATGAACTCAATTTGTAGAAATACATCGTAATTAAATTTCTCCAATATTTTAATAGGATTTAAGAGAAAAAAATATAAAAATTAATTATTTTATTTACTTATTGATTTATGTATCACCTTAAATCATTTGTAAACTGGAATCAAGATAAGAACGAAAATAAATAACATTATTCAGAATTTTAACACAGCTGTGAGTCAGCCAATTTTTCTTGTCAACTAAAGAGATTATTGTTTCAGATGGATTACTTTTGGTGTACCAGATCATTTTTCAATTGTTTATCCTTTGCTTCAATTTTAATTATATTTAGCTTAACTATATTCAATTTTATAACTTATTAATTGCTTTAACTTTAATTTTATGTAGCAGATATAATATTCCATTCAATAATTTATCATCTGCTTGAATTTTAATTACATTTAGTTTAAATGAATTCAATTTAATAATCTATCGTTTTTAGTTCCGGAAAAGTTTACTATTGTCTATTGCTCGATAGTGCATTGTTTACTTCAATTCTTATACCTAATTGAGAAATTTAATAATAGTTATAAAAAATTTTCGGTGGCTAAGTCTGTTCTTTGTAAAACTTTGCATATAACTTTTTAATTTTTTTTAATTGCTTTCAAGTTTTACTTATAAATGTCATTTTATTTCTGTTTGAAATAATTGTTTAGAATATAAAACTGATTTTTAGATTAATACTATTTTATTTATACCATGGATTGTTTAAAATATAACTGTCAATTTCAGGAAAGAAAAGCTCACAAAAATTACCATTCTGCTTTATAGTCAGGTTAAATAGTTAGCCCGTACAGTGAAATTAAAATTGTAGCCAAGGAGAAAATTAATGGAAAAAAAATAACAGAAAAAAAAACGAGTAATAGAATTTTCAGCATAGAAGTACTTGCAAATGTCATTGACATTCTCAGCTGCCCATTGTGTTTATCACAATGAAAGAATTCAAGTAAGAGTGCAGTTTCGGATTCATTTCCATTATTCTGTTGAAAGATACAAACTGCAGCATTCTTTATTATTTTTCATCCTCTAGGAAAGGAAAAAGATGAATGAGATAAAAATTCAGTTTAAACTATTTATACGATTCAGAGGGAAAGGCCATACTTCTTCGAAAGACCTAAGTGCTACATTATGTATGTGTGCCAGCCTTATCAAAATTTTCTATCAGGAACTATTAAAATTTGTTAAAAATTGCTTCAATTATTGCATAAGGTTTTATGAATATTGCGGCTTCTGAAATAAGTAAACTTAATCATCAGGAAGTGGACTTGACAAGTTGCGGTGTACCTTGTGATGGTGGCAAGGCTTAAGTCACACATCATTGAATGGGTGTGTGATAGCTTCACACAATGATAAACGTCCTATGGTAAAAAAGAAATTATCAAGTAATTACAGCATGTGTGCTCGAAACCAAAGAACAAATGTATCAAGTGATCACGTTAATTCACTCAATCATTGTAGCACATCATATTGCATGAAATATGCTGATGCATTGCAAATGAATGTGTCTTTGGTTGTTTGTGGAAAATAACCCCGAAAAAAGTCTGTGTCGACCATGAAACATTTGCTTCTGGGACACATTCATTGAAGTAGACTGTCATACATTTAATGATTTTTACAAAGCAGAACTAAGACTATTACATGCATTAGATGTGATTTTTAGGCAATATACAATTGGCGCCTGTAAAAAATTAGAAGTTATCTTGTGTTATTGATCCAATCGACATTCGTTATCATCAGAAAAGTAGGCTAGAAAAAATTTGGAGCTAAATCAAATCAAATATTCAATGAAGAACAGCAGATAAAAAAGTTTGACTTGTAAAAGACAGAAATTTAAGTTTACTTGAAATGTATATCTTTGTTTTCGAAATAAGTTTCAACTTTAACTATAGAATTGAATTTTTGAACAGTTACAAATTTTTAATAGAGATAACTCAAAAGAGATTTCCTAAATTTTAATAAGATTCTGTACAAGTATTTTTTTTATATACGAGATAATCTTGAGAATCTGGAATAGGAATTTTACTATGTGTGTTTTTAAGTGCACTTATTCACATTTTAAAGCACAAGAATGAAATAACTGTATTAATGAAACACCTGTAATTACCTTTTAAAAAACATTTTAGTCCAGGCTCAGATACATATAGTGAATAAAAATGCTATCGAAGGAGTTTTCATGAAAAGAGAACATAATGAGTATATATTATTTTTTCATTGTTATATGCTAAAAAAAAATCCTTTTAATGGTTTTTAGTGTAATGTCGTTTTTAGACTGTCATCTATTGATATTTTAATTCAAGTGACACTAAATGTAAAATAAAGTATTTGTTTGTACTTTCGTATTTTCAAAAAGTAGTTAAAAACTTTAACGGGAACTTTTTACACAAGCATAAAAATGTACAAAAACCCAAATTCAAAGTTTGCATCATCACTGGAGGTAGTAATTCATATAAGGAAATTCTTCACGTACATTCTACTTATACACACAATGACTGATAAGTATTATCTTTAAAGAATGCACTAGAAACCTTAACATTTGTCTAAGGACACCTGGCTTAGTCACCAAACTTGACGACAAAATTGGCCATTGTTTGTCACCAAGAACACTTATACTACGCTACTTTAGAGACATGTTTTCACATTTTCTGTCCTACGGATTTTCTAGCCATAGAAGACATTCTACAATAAGGACAACAAAGTCCAAACATTCATCGTAACAATATTGAATATTGATGTGAATTTTTAAAATCCATACGCATGGCATTAAAAGAAACTGTTATTATTTTACTTCTTTGAAAAAAAAGTTATCTTCATAAATTGATAATCTCCAAGTTTGTGAAAAAAAACATTTATATGGGATATTTTAATTTAAATATATTTTGTGTCAAAAAACTTAAGCTAGTAGAGAAATTAGAACACAAATAATCAAGTTAATTTGAATATGTAAGTAATTCTAAACTGCAATTTCTTTAAATAGAAAATAATTTTTACTCTTGTATTATTTCTAAATTTGAATATTAAATGCCTCCAACACTCTAAAAAAACGTGCTATTTTCTTGAGATTATTGTTTTGAAAATTCGAAGAATAAAATATCAAAGCCCCTGCTGTACATTAAATAGTGCTAATATATAAATACTAACATATATTTGAAACTTAATTCATATTTTTTTTTCACTTTATTCAATATCTTCTTGCATTAAATGTAGCATGGTAGCTTCGCTATAGTTGTGAGCGAACTATACGAATACGTTGGTCAATTTTCGCAAAAATCACATTTTCAGTTTTTTGTTTTTTTTTTAATAAAGTATTTTTTAGCTTTATAAAATTGTTTGTATTTTGTTTCTACGTCACTTAAAAGCCAAGATATTAAAGAATCAGTAAAGCTCAAAAAACCGGATGTGGGTATTTAAATGACCAGAAGTCAGTATTTAAATGCCCTTGAAAGTTGTCAAACAGAACTAAAAAACCATATTTCTATTTCATATAATTTTGGAAAACATTTGGTGTAACATTTAAAATAATTATACATTGTGGTAGTGTCTGACGACGTAGAATTTAATGAAATCTGGCAATAATTGTTTTATTTACATACAACTTGATTTGTTGACAACTGTGCTTGTTTAGTTGCATAACAAAACAATACAATATTTTCTTTCTGGTATTAATATTCTTAAAACTATGGGAAATAACAGAAATAATAGTTATTCTTGTAAAAAAACAGTTCAAAGGAAATAAGTACTTTAATAATGTTTCAGTTTCAGAGAAGGAAAAAATTAGAACCGATTTAGATATTTCAAATACTTAGATATTTAAACTGAGAGTGAAATAAAATTGATGAATTCTTTAAAATCTTCAGATGTTACAGAAAAGGATGAATAAATGATATTTTCAACCTAGGAATTTTCATTCATGTAATTTTTTTATTATGTTGTTCTGTATGTTTTGAAAGAAGAATTAATGTGATGCAAGTGTCCGTTTTTGAATTAGCCATGAACATGACAACATAGAATGTGAAAACTGTGACTATTCTTTCTCTTTCTGTTCTTCTGATAAAGTAAACAAATTGCATAATCTTAAACTTGCATTTGTTTTTGGTATGAGAGTCATTGGTAAAGGATATTCTGCGGCCAAAAAACTTTGTTCCGCCATCAATGTAAATGTTCCGTCAATGAAAGCATTTGTTTTCCTTGAGAAAAAGCTTGAAGTTGCTGCTAGTTACGTAGCGTGTAATACTATGAATGAAGCTGCTTTGGAAATTAGAGTAATGGAAATGATTCTGAATTATCTCAATGTGGCGTGTCGGTTGATGGAACTTGGCAACGCAGAGGATATTCATCCTTGAACGGATGTGTCTCTGTTAACTCAATAGATACAGGGAAGGTATTAGATGTTGAATTCATGTCTAAAGTATGTAGACTTTGCGATTCAAAAAATGAAGAATAAAACACCATTCAATTTGCGCAAAACTTACAGGGTCATCTGGTGCTATAGAGTCAGTTGGCATGTATCGAGCTGATGCAAATATCAATGAGCCATATTACACTATAAACAAATCTACAAAGATAAGTCTAAAAAACTTCTACAAAATCTGGTTAACATTATCAAATCTATGTACATAAAGTTATGCCATAAAAGCCTATTAGAGAAACGCTTACCAGAAAGAACTCAGAATGAAAACGAGTATTTCGATAGAATTTTATGGACATTCATTCCAAAAGACGGGTTTGTTGTATTGCCAACATTACGATTAGGAGGATATATGGCAGTAATTCAGTTTAATAAGGGATTTCAGGGATTAATGGATATATTGAAACATTTCAGTATGCCTATTAATGTATTTCCATTAAAACATTTTGCAGAACAGGATGAAGTTCGAGTAACAGAGTCAAAACAACTTTCTTTGTCAACGGTAAAGGTTGCCAGAAAAAAAAATAGATCAGCTGAAAAGAAAAAAACTGGTTAAAAATTAATAAAAAGAAAGTTTAAGCTATAAAACTAGTGAATTTTAAGTAATTGTGTACATATAGAAAATATATGATGAATTGTAATAAAAAGGCATTTTTCTAAAAATCAGTTTTTATACATATTTTGAAATGTCCAAAAATGATAACTCCAAATATTATTGATACATTTCTTTGCACCTCTGCACTTTCTTTCCTCATAATGTTTTCTAGGGCTGGAACAAAAATTATGCTCGTAATAAGAATATTTTTTTTTAAAATTATGGTCTATTATTGTATAACAACGTTGGAAGATTGGCAAATTTCTTGTAATGGCTCTTCGACTGGCTCTGAAATTTTTATTTATTTAAGTAGCCAAAAGATTTTACTTCCAGCTCTAGATACATGAACAAGGTTTATTTTGATACTAAGTTTACATAAATTAGATGAATAGATTTTCATGTATCACTTTTAAAATGTTTCTAAAATTTCTTCCCAATTCTCTATAAATTTGTTAATTTTGGGAAACTGAAGTAAATTATAACAAATATCAGTTTAACATAGCTTATTTACATTAAAACTGAAGTCCAAATGGGTATAAACTTTTTTCTAAATAATGTTTTCAAAATAAAGTACTCCGAATGTATTCGAGTACCTTAAATGTTATGTGTTTCAACTAGCAGCCATTTATTTCACACCACTATTTATTTTGCTCTGATAAACTTTCGACAACGGGGCATATAAATAATACTATTATAGAGTATGCGGATGAAGGTACTATTGTAATGTTTTATTTTCAACCACAGCAGTTTAGACCGGATATTTAAGTGAACGTTTCCTCTGTTTTATTCTTCGTATTTTCAAAGATTTGAACAGAAGTACAATAGCATAAGTCGCATTTATCGAGAGCGGGAGACTTATAAAGTAGTTTTTCAAATAAATGAAATATTTACCTCTCTTTTTCAACTTTTAATTATCATTTTTATTTTTTAACATTAAAAGGATGAATTAGAGAAATAAGACGAGAAATAAGGTTTGTAACGTAAAAGAAAATTTCATTTTGATTTTATCCCAAAAATCAAATGGTTAGCCTACGATGACAAATATAATTTTACTAAAAAACATGTAATACTCAGATTTAAGAGATATTTACGTAATACATGAATTCAGGAATGTGTAAGATTGTTTTTCTTTCCTTATTGTTAATGCTTCTTAAATAAATGATTTTAAATAATCTTTGATTTGATGCATGCCTGATAATAAAATTACTTAAATATTATTACATTTGTGCAATAATGAAAGTTAATCAAACCAATGTTTTTTTTATTTCTAAATATATTGAAGAAATATTAAAGTATCAAAGAGAAATTACAGATGATTAAAAGAGTTCATTTTGTGTCGTATCCGATAATTCTCGTGTACTTCTAAAACTGTTTCTTATATAATAATTATTTACGTAACTAATTAATTTTTTCATTAAAATACGTTTAAAAGAGCAAACATATAATCACTTAAAATATAGGCAGTTAAAACATTCATCAATTGAATCATGTAATATATTATTATTAAAAATAAACACTACTCTTAACAAACGTGGTTTGTGTCTCAGGCACTTTAAACTAATTACTATATTTATTAGAATGTTTCAAGAATTTGTTCCCACATAAGTCAAAAACCGGGCAATCTTTAACAGAAAAAAATATTTCTTGAGTCTCAATCTTAACAAACGTAGTTCACAAATGAACATTGTAATTGGCTTTTCCTTGTAGTTTCTACAAGACTCTTGCATATTCTGAATATTAATCTTGAACAATTTATTATTTTTCTCAATTATTTCTATCGTGTACAGAAATTAATAGATGTGTATTTATATTAAAATTGAAATATTGCATTTATTATATGGACACTCACCTTGATTATTTAATTATAATCAAAAAACTGTGACAGGATTTAGTTTTTAACTATCGCATAATTTACAGTTTCAAGTGAAATTTCATAAAAAGTAACAATGCATAGGCTACGATATTTTCAATAAGTAATATATAATGTTAATGAGGAACGAATAATAAAGCATATGAAATATCAACTTTCTGAAGTAACAAATCTTATGTTTTCTATTGTAAAAATATATTTTTGAAAGATTTATATAGGTAATGCGTAATCATCTGTGTTTCTGCCAGCTTTGTAGAGTTTATATTAATTTTAATTTGAATAATCAACAAGTACATCAATGAAGTCTGATTCGTAAGATTTATAATTGCTGTAATTTTTTAATGCAATTATGCAAAGAGAATGATATTTGTTTCGAAAATACTGAGACTGATCTTATCACATGAAAAATACTGAATATTTACTTTTCTAATTAAAAAAAAATATCCTTCTAATCACGGTTATTGTTAGCAACTCTAATAGCAACATATATATCATCTTATCCATTGAGTTCACCACTATACAGGTTCGACTTCTTACAAGAAGAAAAACATCAAAATTGTTATAACAAAAGAGCATCCCTAGAAAGCTGAATACGCAATTGCGATGAAACCCACTCAGATGTCTTTTTAACTCTCCTGTTACCGAGACACTAAGGAATAAATAAGAATCTTCCAAAAACCGAAAATAAAGGTATCTTTACAGCGGATCTTTGTCAAGCTCATCGGAGAAAGGGGATTGATAAAATTCGAAGGGAAAAAAAAGCAAAATTGAAATTAGCTCTAGAGAACGAAATCAGATTCACCAAGTGAAAGCAGTACAAGTTTTCAATTTTCCTCGCAAAATATATAATAATTGTACCATTAATCTTTGGAGGAACATTTTTTGTTCAACGAATAAAATATTATTTTCTTTCCTCGGGTCTTGATAACACGCAAATAAGATTTGAATTTTCTTATTCGTAAATAAATTCGAAATTCATTTCGGCAACCATTGGACGAGGAAGAGAAATCCAGAGCGAAGTGATATCTTCTGTAAAGTTTAACACAATATTCTTCAGCTAAAAATATCCCAGTGTGCGTGTGTGCGGAAATTTAAGTAAGCTTTGCGATCTGTTTGGTTCACACAATACTTTCGACAAATTGAAAATGTATTGTATGGTACAACTGTTAGTGGGTTTAGAATATACAGAAGATAAAAAAAAATTGCACAATACATGTTTTAAGAATTAATCGAGATTTCTGAGTTTTCAAGAAAAACATAGCATTTGTTAGTGGCTAAAAAGCATTTTGTTTAAATCATTCCTTACTTTAATCATACTTTCTTTTTTTTTTCTTTTCAAAACATTCAGATTGTAATTCTAAAAATAATGGAATGAAATCCATTCCAATTCTCCTCGCGTCCGATATTGAGAGTGCAGTAAATAATAAATAAATAAATTTTAGCTAAAGCATTTCAAACCAAAAAGAACTCCATACACACACATATACACTTCCCCTGCACATACACACTTATCCCATATATATATATATATATATATATATATATATATATATATATATATATATATATATATATATATATATATATATATATATATCGTTCACCACTTAACATACGCTTCTTGAATCCTGCAAGAGGAAATTATGAAATGTTGTTTTCGTGATATCTGTAACAAGCTAAACTCCATCAAGTTCATTCTTAAATTTCAGTTTACTTGAATTTTCTAAGGAAATAAGAAAACAAGTTAATTATTATCATTCAAATGTCGTTCAAATGAAAATAAACGTCTTACATATAAAATTTTAATTCTTATTGTATTGTTAAAAAAATAAAAATTTCATGATTGGATGACGATGGATTGGAATATTCATTTATGTTTCATTTTCCAAGTCCAACTAGAAAAAGTTACAATTTAGCTAAGGGGGCCAGACGCCCCATTTTTAATATACACTCCCCTTTACACCCCTATTTTTAATATACAGGGGACAGTCCCGATTCTTAACTATTCATCATGCAGAGTCTTAATAAATTCCCGATTTTTAGATAGAATGCACGACACGCTAGGGGACGGTGGGCAGAACGGGAAGGGAATATTCGGTTTTTGGCTTTCCTGTAGTTATTTCACCAGGATATGAGCTTTATATTATTTTTGTAAATTTTATTTTGTTGAACTTTCATAATAAAAATATTTGTTGAGAACTGATTATTAGGAACTGCTTATCGAAGTTCGTCTTGATCAGTTGCTAGAATACGACCACCATTATTTGGACATAATGAACAGTGGCATTTTTCGGCATTGGCAGCAATGAAAGCATTTTGTAGCTGTAAAAAGAAAAGAGAATTTCCTGCTTTGTACATTTCCATAGATTTTATTCTTATGGCGATATGTTCCGCAGGCGATCGAGCATCATTTGGAAATGAATTACATCTTATACAAAAATTGGAAATGGAGGGGAAATTTAGAGGGGAGAAGGGTCAGGGAGTAAGGAGTTTGTGGGTCGTCCACGAAATACCGCCTTCGCATGTTCTGGTTTGTAACGGTCTCTCATACGATACGATTGTACTAGTTAAATAAGTGATGTCAAAAAATAAGCTATTCAGGTAATTTAGGTAAGTAATTTGTTTAGGTACTAAAGGTAGGTATTTCTTAAGGACCAAATTTTTAATCAAGACCCCCCCCCAAGTCAATGGTGTCCCGCTTTTCAAATGTTAAAATCTGGTCACCTTAAATTTAGCTAAAACTAAAACATTGTATGTTCATAATATCCTTATGCTTGATGTATGGTTTCGCTAGTTTGTTTTAGAAAATGATAAAATACATTCGAAGTAGATAATTTAAAATGCTCCAACTGAACTTTGGAAAATTCTCATATTTTCTTTGTACGGTACACAAGTTAAACCCAAAATGCCATTTTAACCGTATCTCCTAGAATATGGCCCGCAAGTGAAAAATAAACAAATAATTAAAGTGTTTTTCTTTGGTAAATGTAAATGTTTATAATCTGAATATCTCGCTTATAAAATACATTATTTTATACAAAAATAAAATGGAGCAAAACATAAGCAAAAAAGTGAAACATACTAAGATTAAATTGTATTGAAAAGAAGCAAATTCTAGGAACCACCTCCCTTTTAATCAATAACTTCTTTAAAAAGAAAATTATGAATTTTAGTAATGAAACATACAAGTTCATTGATTCTAATTTTATCTTTAACTTTTATTCGGTAGATGTGTCTGCAAACCAATTCAAACTGATTTTATCTGCTTAGTGTGAGTGGTACTGACCGATTTACTTGATTTTAGTGTAGAAATTCTAACCAATTGTTCAGTTGTGAGTCTTTGAGTGATGCATTTATTTGCAAGTGTTTGCTCTCTCTTCCTTTCACTTGTTCAAAAATTGATATAACTCTTAAAAAGGCATACTAAAATTATAGCTATTAAAGATCACACTTTTAGGACATAGAAATAGCTTTTTCAATTGGTGTTGGTAAATCAAGTGTTTCAAGAATCCTAACTACATTCAATGAATTCGTTCAGTCTCTTCAAAAAGTAAAGGAAAATGTAGGAGCAAGAGGAAAATTACTGGAAAAACTGATAAAATTCTAATAAGAAACAGAAAAATTAATCCCAGGAAAACAAGCTCAGATTTTCAATAAGGATTAATTGGCATCTGCTGGAGTTGTGAATAGTTCATAAGAACGGCGTAGATTTCTGGATGCTGGCCGTAAGGCAAGACCCAACGAGAAAACAATTTTTTAACTCCTAACTTGAAAAAATAAACGATAAACGTTTAGAATTGAAAAAGTACAAATCAGGGTGGGTTCAGGATTAGGAGAAAGTAGTTTTCAGTGATAAAGCTCATTTATATGAGCAGGAATATATTTCAAATGTTGTGAGACGAAAGGATTGTAATTTTGCACGCTTTGAATTTATTCTAATTTAAAACTTAATTTTATGAAAGGGAAAATTTTTATTTTGATGTGTATAATCAAATGAAAAGTGTGCATATAGCAGTAATATTTCAGAATTCTTTAATGTAACATTTTTTTTTACCATAGAAATTGAAATCTTACTATTGTAGTACAAAGTAAGCAAAATTAACCAATAAGAAATATGATAATGTGTGAATTATTTTATGATAGTTGTTATATTGGTTTAAGATGATAATTGTGATAATAACATAATAATATAAATTGCTTAATATATGCTTGCTAACATATTTATTTAAAATTGTTATGGGTTTAATTTTTGATACTTAGATTTTATGAAGTATAATATATTTTAAAATTTCATAAAACGGTTTTAAAAAATACTATATCATGTGTTTCATATAATTGTAAAATTGATGTGTTTAAATGCTATTTAAGAGTTAATTAATTTTATTAAGATCAAATAAGGTAGTAAATAATTATAACATAGGTATGGAAAGTGAAAGTAATCCCGAAAATTTAGAAAGTGATTGGGGAACAATTGCCTCCCAGAATAAGAAAATGAAAACTGAAATTCCTGTAATTCCTTTTGATCCTGACAGTGGGATGAAAATGGAATTGTGGTTAAACCATTTTAATCAGGCATGTACAGAAAATCACAAAGATGAGGAGTGGAAACTTATACATATTTGAAACTTTCTGAAGGGCTCAGCATTAACTCAATATATTAATTCTTGTTTAGATATTACCTATTTTCATGATCTTTGTTGTGCTTTAACTGAAAATTTTCTTGAACCTAGTGTAATTAGTTTTACTGATTTTTCCCAACATAAATTTCGATCGAATGAGACCTTAGTAGATTATTTTTATGAAAAGTTAAATTGTGGCAGAAAATTGGGACTTTCACCTCAACTTATTTTAGAAGGTTTAACAGATGGTTGCCTAACCATTTAAAACAATTTGTAACCATAAACCCACCTAACTCCCCATCAGAATAGCTCACAGTAGTAACTAAACTTTCAAAATGCAAGAATCTACTCCTAAATCGAGTAGGATCAGAAATAATGAATCCATGGTTAGAAGTAGATCAAATCATTACAATAGACCACACGTACCTTTTACATTCAAGCAATCAATCTCAATTTTACCTCGACCACCCAACTATTCCAGACCTATTTTCCAAAATTACTCTAGACCACGTCCAAACGATTTTTCTAATCATCGTCCACCTTTTAACATTAGACCAAATCACAATTTTCGTTTTCGGTAGGGACTGCCACTTTTACTCTGTAAATTTTACACAAGACAAGGCATTTTTAATGCATTTTTAGTCACAAACATGTCCTTTGAGACCACCTAATTTTTTGACTCATGAACCCATGTCTAACTCTGTTTCCCAGTGCACAGGAAACCATGTTAGTTCTGAACATTCAAGGCCCAGTACAATGACAATTATTAGTGTCCGGACACCTCTCAACCAAATCGCCTATTTTGACAAACCCAAGCCTAGCTAACTTGGGACATTTACCTATTTTACGTGACAATGTCAATGTTGTTATTGACACAGGATCCACTCTCTCACTTATCTCTGCAGATATTGTCAACAAACTTCACTTAAAGAGAAAGAAGACTAGTCCTATAAAAGTAAACCAAGCCCATGGCAATTTTCAATTGAAACAAATGTGTGAAACATATTTAAAAATAGGAGAAATTAAGAAAAAAATAAGATTATATATTATTGATAATCATTTACCTTACATAATTTTAGGACTCCCAGATAGTAGTCTTTTTAATTTAATTATTGATTGTAGTAAAAATAGAATATTGCAAAATGAAAAAAATTATTACAAATTTGCATACTAAGAATAAGAAACAAATATCTTTACTTGTATTAAAAGAAATCAGAAAAACAAGGGACACTCAGGGTAGTATAGTCAGTACCTCAGAGGACATTTTTCCACCTTTGATTGTAAAAGAACTATCTGATTCTGTGTTGTCTCTTGTATCTGAATATTCTCATATTTTTGTTAAAAGTAAATATGACGTTGGTCAAATAAGAATAGAACCCCCTAGAATTATATTGACTACTGACTTACCAGTCTCTCAAAGAGCTTACAGAACATCATCCACTGATGAAGAGGAAATTAGTAACCAAATAAAAAAATTTTTGAATGCTGGATTAATTAAAGAATCTACTAGTAATTATTCCTCCCCTGTTACTTTAGCATATTAAAGAGATGAAAATAGAAAAAGTAGGTTGTGCATTAATTATCGCAAAGTGAATGCTCTGTGTAAAACTGATGCTGAACCTTTACCAAGAATTGATACTTTATTAGACAAATTAACCCATGCTAAAATTTTCTCAACCCTGGACCTTGCATCTGGTTACTGGCACATACCCCTTCATGAAAAAGATAAACATAAACTTGCTTTTGTAACCACTGAAGACTTATATGAATTTCAAGTTTTACTTTTTGGCTTTAAAAATGCTCCAGCCATATTTAATCGCACAATTCGCAGTATCCTAAACAAACATAAATTTTCAAAATTTGCATGTCACTATTTTGATGACATAGTGGTTTTTTCTAACTCTTTAGAAGAACACTATGTTCACTTAAAACAAATTTTTAACATGTGTGAAGTAGAAAATATTAAATTAAAATTTTCAAAATGTGTTTTTGCAAAAGATAAAATTAATTTTTTGGGTTATGAGGTCAGAGAAGGATGCATCTCTCCAGACATAACATTGAAAGCATCAGAAAGTTACAACCTCAAAAAATGTCAAAAAACTTCCAGGTTTTCTTGGTTCTATAAATGTTTATAGTAAATTTATTGATTGTTATGCTAAAATTAGAGAACCCTTAAACATTCTTCTTAAAAAATATCAACAATGGTTATGGACAGATCAATATCAAAAATCTTTTGAAGTGTTAAAATCTAAATTAATAACTAAACCTGTTTTGCAATTATGTAATTCTAAATTACCCCTTCATGTGTTTTGTGATGCTTCACAATCATTCTAGAACCTTAAGAAAATACGAACAAGATTATTGTATAACTGAATTGGAATGTTTAGATATAGTAGATGCCTTTGATAAATTTTATTATTATTTACATGGGAAAAAAATCATTAATCATACAGATCATGCTGCTCTTGTTTGGCTTAAAAAAATGTAAAAAAAAATAAAGGGTTGATTATTTTGATGGTCTTTAAAATTAAGTATATTTGATTATGAAGTTAAATATTTTAAAGGGACAGCTATAATGTTGAAGCTGCCATGTTATCAAGGCATCCTACAGCCCAATATATCCAACACACTGTGCATTTACTTGAACTAGATGAGATAAAACATTTTCAAAATTTAGATAATTTATTTAATTCAAAATATAAAAAAATAGATGATATACTTTCACTGAAAAAGAAAAATTTAGTTAAAGTAGTTGTACCTTTTTCTCTCAGGAGTTTTGCAAAATGCTCATGAGCAATTTGGACATCCAGGTACTCAAAAAATGATAAATCAAATTACTCCCCAATATTATTGGCCTCATATTAATCAAGATATTTCAGCTTTTGTCAAACATTGTCATGTTTTTCAACTAAATAAAAAGAAAAGACAAAAGAGATTTGGTCTTTTACAGACTGTTCCACCCCACGGATCAACCTTTTGAATGTCTTTCTGTTGATACTGTTTGAGGATTTAATTATTATATTTCTACAAAAAAAATATAGTAATTGATCATGCAACTAGATATTTTTGGACTTTTCTATAAAAAAATGAAAATTCTGATACTTATATTAATATTTTAAAACAAAATTTTCAAATTCAAATGCCATCTAAATTGTTAACTGATAGAAATGGTGCTTTTACCTCATCTAGATTCAAACATTTTCTTAGAAATTACAATATCAAACATTTATTAACTTCTTCACATCACCCACAAACGAATGGAAAATGTGAACGTGTGAATCAATCTATTGTAACTAAATTAAAGTGTAAAGTTAATTCCTCTCCTTCTAAAATTCCTTGGACTAAACTTTTAGAAAAAATAATTAATGAATATAATTTGACACTACATTCTGTTACAAAATTTCCTCCTGCATATTTATTATATGGCACTTTACCATATAATCCTCCATTATTTCAAAACCAAGTTTACCCTCCAGTAGAAGAAGCAAGAACATTGGCAAAAAGTAATACTATCAATTATCATGATAAAAATAAAATTAGATATGATGCTCGTTTCATAGATTATCCTTTTCAACCGGTTGACAATGGGATGTATAAAGAATTTAATTGTCCAAATAGTCGAAAATTGTCACCAGTTTTTTCAGGACCATATGAAATTGTAAATAAACTTTATGATGTAAATTATGAAATAACTAAACCAAACGCTGTAACTAAGAAGTCTATTGATATTGTTCATGTTTCAAAGTTAAGATCTTATTTTCCTCCAGAAGAATTAAAATTAAGTCATGAATAAAAAAATACTTTAACTTATAAAATAATAATTAAAGTAAAAAGTAAATAAATCTTAGTAATAATTAAATAATAATAATAATCACAAAAAAAAATTCTGCCCTTTTGTTTTCCTCCTTCTGTTCACTTACTGTTTTCACTCTTAGTTTTTTGGTATTGTTGTGATTGCTATCAGAACAAGATAGAAAGTTTCAGTAGTTGTACAGAAGCATGAGGATCTACCCTGAGTATTAGTACTCAATTTGTCCAAAATCTGGCTGGTCCCGACCGAAGGCAAGTGGAAAAAGTGCGAGGCACTTCAACGCTCTACAAAAATATATATAAACGTTCTACAAAAATATTGACTACATAGTGTTTTCGAGCTTAGGGACCAGTCTTACATGAATTTCCTTTTGCTCATGGTTTCTATCCAGTTGATAGGGAGCATGAGTAAAATTAAAGAAACCTTGTTATATTTTGGCTTTGTCCAAATGAGTAACATGTGGTTTATATACCACTATAACTTTTACTGTGGTCCACATACCACAAGTTCTTTCTGTGGTTCAAGTACAGCCACAAACAATTTATTTTGTATTTTGTTTTCACATAGAGTGTATTCACGAACACATTTTTTTTACTCTATTGTATGTGTTCATGAAATTTGTGTATTTCTCTTTTGTGTTAAACCACATGAATGCTGATATACTGATAATTTTGCATTACATTTCTTTTTTTTTTAATTTTGAAGTATTTTATCTATTTCAGTTTTGATGGACTGCATAAATAATGATATACATTCCTATTTAGGATTAAACTCTTACTTTGAGGACTGGAACCACATCAACTTAAAATTGTTTTATATGAATTTCTGTTGTTAGCAATGTATTAATTTATTCATGTTCCATATAACTCATTGTAAAATGTTACTATTTACCTTATATATGATTATTAGAGATGATATTTTTGTGTGGTAATATTTCAATTAATTGATGTTTACATAACCTATTCATATGTAATTTTATACTTCTCTACTTTATTATAATTATTTGTGTTTGGCAAAGATGAGGGGATTCTTAGATAGCATTTCTTTAAATATTAATTTTGGATATAATATTAATTATAAAATTTTAATATTTTTATTGCACTCTCCGATAAGGTACGGTTGTGTGTTAGGGCCCAACGCACATCCGCGTCTTGCGGAGGGGGGAAATTGCAATGATTTAACTTATTTCCTATTAATTTCTCGCTTTAATAATTTAATTTACTAAATTTACCCATTCTTTCCTTTAAAAGATCTTGAAGCCTCGTCTCCTGACGATCATGGTGCCGCTTCAATGCCGAGAGCAATAGAACATCCCCATCAATATCCAAGGATTTTCTTCCCCTATCTATCTTCTGAGAGACGCCAATATGTCCACCCTATATGATTTAGAACTTTGAAGCAGAGCTAAAGTGGAATTCTTCTAATTAGGAACCAGTGCAAGCGCAACCATGTATGTGAACTTAGTAAGAATCTTAGTTAGTATTTCATCTGTGAATATCTACTTCACCTCAAGTTAAGTTTTCAGTATAATCACTTAATTTTCCATGTTCTATTAAATTTATAATAATTAAACAAATTAATTTCTAATTAGTAATTTTTAAAATAGTATTCATTTACAATGATAATTGTGATAATAACATTGCCTGATGTTTAAACGAAATTGATATTAGTTTCATTTTGAGTTTTAATCTGTATGAAATGAAAGATTACATATCTTGCAATTAAATTAAATGTTTTAAAAGCGTTTTTGAAAAGTATTACATCATTCGTTGGGTAATAATTCCAAGTTTGGGAATTGTTCTGTTTTAAAAGTGCTTTTTTTTTAAAAAGAAGTTTTAGTTAAACAGAATGTGATATATATTATACTTAGATGAAGTAATTTATTTTTTAAATTAGTTCTAATTTGATTTTAAGTTTGTGTAATATGTGAAAAAAAATTAATATATTTTGTATGAGTAGTAAAACAAAGTGTGCTTCTATTTAGTATTTCAGAATATTTTTAGTGAAACATTTTTTTGATTTTTTTGAAAATACAAATTAAAATCTTATTATTGCTACAAGGGAAACAAATCAGAAAGTTAATGTGTGATACATAAATGAATATGATCTAATTTTTATAATTTGTGTTGTATTAAGAAAATGATTTGAACAATGTTTATTAAGATCTGTGTGGTGGATATTTTAAAATGATATTATAAGAAATATTTTTGAATTTACATATTTTAATTTGAATGAATATTGTATTAATTACAAAGGATCATTATTTAGTTTTGAAATGAATATAAATGGTGTTTTGAATTAAATAATTACTGAGAAATCATTTTGATTTTATATATTTTTTATTTGAATGAAGCATATTGTTGTTTTATACTACTTGTTTGAGAAATGATAAATAATAAATTGATTTGAATGAATATGTTGTATTGAAAAAATAAATATTATATACTTTTTGAAATGAATATTTGATTTTAAAATGAAAGTTCATAACGTGTTTCATGAAATGAAAGAAATTTTTTTTTTAAATGTTTAATTATATCATTAATACTATTTAAAGTTTAAAAAGGATGTTTTGTATTTAAAGGAATGTATGTCTAGTTTGGGTGATTTCTATAGATGAAGGTATTAATTTTAAAGGAAGGTGGATAATTCATTTAAATGCTGAATAGAATGAATAAATAATAAATAAATAAAATAGAATAGCTGTTTAAGTTCGACATACGAACAAGTGTGGCACAGTTTGTCAACAAACCACATTTTGCAAAAAGTTTTTGTTTAGAGATTGTTGTAAACTAATACAATAAGAAAGTAATAATTAATACAAACATACTTTTACAACTACTTTTAAAATTTAATTAATATTTGTAAGACCAATTTTAAAAAACTTGCATTTTCATGTCTGTTGACATTCCTGTACCATGTAGAAAAACAGAGTTTAAGTTTTTTCCTGTTCATTCTTTACCCAGAGATGCATGTGGAAAATTTGTAAATAACGTATTGGATACTATGTCAGAGTCTTGTCATCAGTGATCAAAATGCAATTGAATTTAAGAATTGTCAAACAAATCTTTTTGAAGTTTTATACTTGTTTTAATAATACTTTCGATTTACAAAACGCCATTCACACATTTCTGTTTTATATGCATTTTTTTTTACAGGTTCAAGAATTTGTTAGATTTTTAGGCACTCTACCACACACAACAACCAATACATCTTTTTATTTAGCATTTAATGTTTTGAATATCTTTTAAAATTATTTATGTGCTCTAAGAGGATCAAGAGATTTTAAGGCATAAGATTTTTAGATCTTAAATTTTTAAATATTGTGACATATTCAATTTTTAAAATCAAATGATTTAATCTTAATGTGATATTTTTTTTAAAATATTATCTATTCAACTTTTAAAAGCAAACGATTTAAACTTAAAGTGAAACTTTTTTTCAATATTCTTTATTAAGATATATTTTTTGGCAACACCAGATCATAGTTTTTGATTTTAGGTAATTTACTACAACGGATATGAAAGATAGAGTTCGGCTGCGAGAGGTAAAGACGAACGTTGAAAAATGGTGCTTGTGTAAAATTGTGTATCTAATTTATGTTTGAAAAAATGTGTGCAAATAAATGTGATGTCCTGAAAACAAATCATCTTTATTAATAGTCTTCAATACAGTACAGACTATTATTTGGAGGTTCCACCAAGATAGTAGAAATTCAGATGTGCTTATTCGAATGGCGGTAGTGCTGGTCTCCACAAGAAGAATTGGAGTGCGTACCTCAATCAAATAATGCTGGTCTTCTGAGTTTCTAAATTGGAAATAAAGTTTTTGGAATTGCCTGAAGACGTTATTCAGTAAAATTACCTGATGCTGAATTTGTTTTTTTTCCTTTTGCCCCAAAGGATTATCTGTTAGTGAAAGTGATTCGATTTCAAGCGCCATTTTATTTTCTTCTGTGGACTGTTTTCTGCGCTGTTCTGACATCATATGCTGCATTTACTTATTCAAGAATTAGTATCATCTTTTCCGAGTGGCTTAGTTATTAATTTTGTATTTGATTATTATATGTATGAATTTGTTTGTGGAAATGTTTTTTTCGTAGCCAACCAGGCTTAATATAATTTTATACGGTTGTCAAATTGATAACGTTTTTCTTTGTAGACAACCAGGTTAAATATAATTTTATAGGGTTGCCAAACTGGAAACGTTTTGTTTATAGTTCTCGCCAACCAGGCGGAATATAAATTTTTTTTTACACATCCCTGTAGATTTGTAAATTTTGTTTTAAAATAGTGCATTACGAAATTTATGAGTAATTCATAGTAGTAGATAATATTTTATGTATTTCTTAAAGTCCATATAAGAGTTTTTACTGACTGGGTGAAACATTGTTAAGGTTCTCCAACATGGCTTTCTTAGCTAGAAGTAATAAACAGGATTTACAAGTGTTAGCTGAAGAATTGAGTTTAAACTTAAAACCTGAATTTAAAATGTTTCATTTATATAAACTGATTGTTGAAAGTCCCGATTATGATGAAGAATTTACACTTGGATTACTTGGTGAAATTAAAAAAGAACGGGAAAGTAAAGAAGAACTGGAAAAAGAAAAACGGGAAAGAAAGGGAAAACTGGAAAAAGAAGAACGGGAAAGGAAGACAAAACTGGAAGAGAGAGCCTTTGAGCTGGAAAAACTGGAAATGAAATTAAAAGCACTGGAACTGAAATTAACAGAGATACCACCTGAAAATTCCATGCAGTTATCTGATCAACCTGTAAAAAACAAAATTCACGATGTCGTGCCATGTTTTAATCCTAAAGAAGAAATTCCCGATTCCAAAATTGATGAAGAGATTTTACCACCATCTAGTGAAGATTTTGCGATCAAAGAATTAATCAAAGTTAATTTGAAGGAATTCTGTACAGAACCACTTGCAGACCCACCAGTAATTGTCCTTGCAGAAAGTGTTGAACATGAAAACAGGATTGAAAATATTGAACAAGTTCCAGAAAATCATATTCAGCGTGAACTGAATGAAGATTATTTTGGTGAAATGAATGAAAATCCTGAGCTGAACAATAAGGCAGATCAGAATGACTCTTTTGCTGGATCTGAAACATCAAGTTCAGGTGAAGGAGATAATCAAGATAACACTTGTTATTCAAAAAGAAAAAAATTCTGTAAAAAATGCATTCTTCTAAGAAAATTTGTTCAAAATATTTTGTAAACTTCCCCAAATCTGATGAAAGTGTAACTATCGGTGATGACAAAGTATATGAGACTAGTAAATGTGAAGATAATGAATTAAATTGTAAGGAAAAGAGAAATTCTTTTGAGAAAAAGTTTATCTTTTCTGATACTTTCAGAAAGGAGTTTTCAGGAACTGAGAAGCGATATTCTGTTACAGAGAAAGAGTGCGCTGCCAAAGAAATTGCTGTGAAGAAACTACAATGTGATTTAGATGAGCCAAATAAATTCATCACCATGATGGACCACATTATTTTAGTTTGGCTTAAAAATAATGTAAATTTGAATCTACAACTTATGAGATGGGCAATGACTTTACAGTCTTATACTTAATATACAGAAGTTCCTGACAGTGGCAAGAGTCATAAACATGCAGATACTATAAGTCTCCCTCCATGGCCTGATTAGAGAAAGTATATTTAAAATAATATACTTTCAGACTTTGAGTATTGGTATTTACTCTTTCACAATTTGGCTTGTTGTTTGTATTGTTTTTGCAACTTTCTTCACCACAAATTGCATGTAATACATATTCTTTGAACATTTTCAAAAGCTGACTACCAGTGAAAAATTTGAGCTCTCTAATGTTATATTTGTTTTAGTATTTTTTTTTTCAATATAAATTATTAATTTGTTTAATGTGATGAATATAGATATTACTTTTATTATATATTCTATTTTATGTTATAACAACTTTTTGTATAGATTTTTATAAAAGTGTTTTAATTCGTAGCATCTGCTGCAATCTAACAGTGCCATTCAATACCTAGAGGAATTAAAAATATAAAAAAATAGTATTTAGAATTATATTGTGATTTTCAGTTCCTATTCTGTTTGTTATTCACTGTATTTTAAAAAAAAAGTGCTTTTGAATTTTTGTTACGTCAAATATTATGGGAAAAAGTTATATACCTGTATGTATTTATGTAAGAGATATTCTTCTTATTATTTATGTATGTTTATTATTGATTTTTTATGTAATTTGAGGAATTTAAGCTTAGCATATGAAATGGTGTTGTTATAAGAGAACTATTTTATAAAAAAATTAAGTTGCTAAACAAATCAATTTCCTGAAATAGGAAGAAACAATAATTTAAATTTCAAGAAACTTTAATTTAAAAAAATTATTAAAATTTATTTCGGAGGGGGGAGAGGTTGTGACATATTCAATTTTTAAAATCAAACGATTTAATCTTAATGTGATATTTTTTTAAAATATTATCTATTCAACTTTTAAAAGCAAACGATTTAAACTTAAAGTGAAACTTTTTTTCAATATTCTTTATTAAGATATATTTTTTGGCAACACCAGATCATAGTTTTTGATTTTAGGTAATTTACTGCAACGGATATGAAAGATAGAGTTCGGCTGCGAGAGGTAAAGACGAACGTTGAAAAATGGTGCTTGTGTAAAATTGTGTATCTAATTTATGTTTGAAAAAATGTGTGCAAATAAATGTGATGTCCTGAAAACAAGTCATCTTTATTAATAGTCTTCAATACAGTACAATATGAATTATTTATGTGTAACATTTTTAAATATAATTCTGATTTTAAATTTAAATTTGATTTTTTTCCTGGATACCCTTGTAAGACAAAGGTTATGTGTTAGGGCCCAACGCACATCCGCGTCTTGTGGAGGAAGGATATTGTAATGATTTAACTTAATTCTTATTAATATCTCATTATAGTAATTGTATTTGCTAAATTTGACATTTCTCTCCTTTAAAAAATAATGTTCATTCGCATTTCCTGATTGCTTTCTAAATTATCATTTTCTTTATTAGATCACAGGCTCTTAAAACTAGTTAAATCCGCTTTACCCCTATTATAAATTTGTCTAAACAATCCCTACAGATTCGCTGTCTATTATATTATTTCCCCAGAATCCCTCCATTCATACTACGTGTTTCTGAATTTTCAAGAAAATTTTCCCTCGTATATAATCAAAAACACAACGAAAACGCTCTCTTCTTATTCCTCTTTTGCTTTCTTGTGATGTAATAGCCTGTAGCCAATGGCGGAGTGGAAATGGACTCCGCTTAATATAAAAGTAGTTCCGGGAAACTGCAACGAGCCTCGACTGTGTTATTTGCATGACTTACATTCAATAGTTGTAAGAGAAAGATGATAGTATGTTACAGTTATTATTATTATTATTATTATTATTATTATTATATATATATATATATAA